>VZSZ01000339.1:173251-295416 GCA_013398815.1 Ibidorhyncha struthersii
CGCTGACCCCGAGGCGGGACTGCGGCCGGGCCGGGGCCGTCCGGAGGAGGAGGGCGAATCCGAGGCAGGGCCGGCGGAGGTGGCGCGGCCTCAGCCCCCTCGGCGGGGCTGGCTCTGCGGGGACCGGAGCTTTCGCTACGGGTAACCCCCGGCCCAGGAGCGGCGGGCACGGCAGCCGCGGGGGTTGCGGGGCTGGTGACTGACTGACTGGGTAACCGTGTAACCTCCCTCCCCGNGAGCGGGGCTGCTCGGGGCCGGGGGCACCTCGGCCCCGGGGGGCGTGTGGCGCTGGCGCTGTCCCCTGGGCTCTCTCCTTCGGGCAGCTGGGCGAATCTTGCTTGTTTCTACTTTTTTTTTCTTTTTCTGTGAGTTTCTGGGTAAGGAGAGTGTGTAGAGTGTTCGGAGGAAGGATGTCTGGAGCGCTTCGTGCTTGTGGTGAAACCGTTCAGGGCGCCGAGGCTGCGGCGGGCGCTTGCGGAGCGGGGCCAGTGCTGGCCACCCGGGTGACCCGCAGCCCCGTAGGGTGACCGTGGGCCTCGGCAAGACGCGTGTGAAATCTTACCGTGCCCACAGCGTCCCGATACACACTCATACCCCGTTAACTTCTTGCCTGCTACTGTTAACTGCTAGCAAATTTGCTTGTTGTCTGTAATGCCTTCCTTATCTTGCTATCAAATGACTATATCACCTTAATTTCAAGCCCTGCCAAAGCTCATTGATACAGCTGCTAAATTAATTTTGAGTTGTCACTTCACTGCTGTTAGAAATTCTGAGAAACAGGGAGTGAGTGAGATCGCAACATATTGATTTTTATGGCCTTATAAAGTTTTACTGTGTTAAAATAGGAAAATTAAGTGATGCTTTAGCTTTGAAAGCTAAGTTCTCTGCTAATATATTGATCTAGCGTGTAGTCATTGAAAAATTACTCTCATCGTTTATAGTGCCTCTCTTCTGGGAACCACAAAATGAGCTGGATATGATTCAGTTCATGGATTGCTAATGTCAGTTCATTACTTCTGGGAGCACAAGTTCCAAATATAATTTGATAATAGCACCATTCCCCCTTCAGTTATTAATCTTGTGTTCATGATTTTAATGCCCCTGCATAAATATTTTCTGTTGGATGACAATTGCCACAAAAATCTTTAGCTGTCCTTTGTTTTCAAGATACCACAGCATTCAGAATTGACTAAAATAATTAAATTTATCATTTTGTTTCCATGTTCTTTTCATTCTCTCTTCCTATAACTAAAGGTTGGCTTCAAAAAATTGGGATCCTGTACTGATGTTGTGTTTGAGTTCTGAAGGATTGTCATCCAGTGGGCAGCCCCTGTGCAAGAGAGTAGATTGAATGCTTACAAACCTTGCTGATTCTTTAACCTGTTGCTTAAAAAAAACCCTCATCCAGTGGAGTTTTCTGAGAACTGTAAACCTCAGCATGCAATAGGACTTTTACTGTTGTGGGGCATGGCAGCGAGTGGAAGAAAACCAAGGTGGAATCTGACACTGATGTAGATCTCTTCCAGCAGCGCCCTCAGAGAACCTTCAGAGAGTGAGGAGCTGGAGCCTCCCATGAGCGGGGCTGGCCCGTTCAGCCTGCAGCAAGTTGAAATGTCAAGATCAGCTGAATAATAATCAGCAGATGAAATGTCAGTGTGGACACCCAATATGCATTTATCAATAGAAGGAGATCAGGTACCAATACCACACAGTACTGTTTCTCTACTGCATGTAGAAGTTTTACAAAGGTCAAGGAGTCCAGAAGCATCAAGTTTCTCTGAAAGCTGTCTTGCTTTGTTGGGAAAGTTGTCACTGTATAACAGTTAGCAAGGAGGAAAAATGTTTCTAGGAACAGAAGAAGCAGTTACCCAGCCCTTCAGAGAGTGAACACTAAAAAGTGCCCTTAAAAACGGATCAGTTTTTTCCTTGAGCAGCCCTAGGATTAATGTATATTCTTTGAATCATGCCCAGGAAATACATTGTCTGAGATTAAGCTAAATTTATCAGCACTCCTTGCCTCCAAACGCTTTAAAGTAACCATTTATTTCTGCATTTGCATTAATTTAGGGTTCAGTTGTTGGGTTCAAAGTTTGCTTGGCAATGTCATTGCATGGTTCATGCCTTTTCTGTGCATCATCAGCCAATGTCCAAGCTGCCTGCCAATTTTCAGGTGGTGGGATGTGGCTGGCTTGCAGTTTCCCTAACTGTAGTGTGGAGCTTGATACTCATTTTGTCAGTTGTCAAGCTATAAATTCTTTTTTTTCCAGCAGTTAAGTAGGATAGGATTCATTTCACCTAACATGTCTACACCCAAAGCTGTATAACTGGGTTCCTGTTGTAGTCAATGGAAACTTGGCCAGTATAGTCAATAGAGTCTGGACAGCAAGTCTTCTTATGCTGAAGTAGGTGCTAACCAGGTCAGGTAAATCAATTTTTGATTGCTTTGACTAACTAAAATGGGATTCTAGTATCTAGCTTAGGTTCCAATAGGTATATTGTACACATATAAAGTTAGATGAATCCTAGCTCTTGTCTCTTTCTTACTCGTGTAAGCACACAACAGTGAAGGAAGTGGACTGACTGTTAGAGGAAGTCCCTGTTTTCTATTCTTCATCTATGATAGCTGGGGCTAAAGAGGTGGGTTTTTTCCTCTGGAAAGTTTCTTGCAGATGGGAAAGACAATTGTTCATTTCTAGGAAAACACTGGGGGATGCACAGAGTGGAAAGTAGTAAGCAAAATGATGTACCATCAAAGAAGATAATTCAGATAGACACATGGATAGTACAAAAATAATCTAATCATGCAAAATTATATTTTTTGTTCTTGTTTTACAGTGAAGTTAAGTGTATTCAGCTTTTGACAAATGAAGTAAAAAAACCAAACAGTTGTGTTCTAAATGCTTGTTTTTAACTAATTGCCAAACTAGATAATCTGCTCACACTGATCTTAGATTTGACTATAGTTCACATTCAGGTATAGGTTGCATCATCATCAAGATCAGAGGCCAAATATCCCCCAGAATTAAGTGGGGGTGGTATTAGAATTTCCAGAGCAAAACTTATTATTTGTATGATGGATGAGATAGTATGCTGCATAAATGGCTCATCACAGATACATTTATACTAGTTCAGGATCTGAGCTGCAATCCATGTTCATGGTTGAACAATCAAAGTATTTGGACATCTATCTAGGAAGTGCTAGGTGTTAGTATGATGAATAGCATATTGTAACCTCATGCTCTTGGCTTGTCTTAAGAATTTCATGCAGCAATCTTTAACTTTCTTATTAAGTACTTGTCAGTGTGGCATAAACTCATGAAATAAGAGGAAATGTGTTGTGGGATTTTACTGTGCTACTGCATTAAGTATTTTAAGGCCCTGCTGTGCCTTGTGATCGGTACCAAAGAACTTATAAACTAGATACTACATAAAGCAAGTGGAAAAAAAGTTAGAAGGCTTTTTTTTTTCTTTGATATAAAAAGCCTCAGCGATCTCTATACCTTTTTTTTTTTTCCCCCAGGGTGATTATTTTTCTGGCATCCACTAGTCAAAAGGTTTAAGTTTCAGACTCAGGAGTGCAAGTGTCACCTCCATAGAGGCAACATAGGTTAGTGTTCCTGACATCCACCTCTTGTAATACAGGTGAAGATGTCTGGCAAATTACAGGGTAGGATATGTGCAGGAGCTGTCTGGTGAAACCCAAGTAGTGTTTGCCATGGGAAGGAGGAGTGATGTGGACAAACAAAACAAAAGGGATCAAAGAAGACCTAACAAAAGTGGATCTTGCCAAACACAAGGCAAGGTGCCTTCACATGTTTTATCAGCTCCTTATGGAGGGAATGGATATGCTTTCATCCAAGCAAGATGGAGGTCCATTCAGAAACTATTCGAGGGGGAAGGTTTAGAAAGAAATTGCAAACTTACATGGTATGAAACAGTAGTAAAAACATTGGATTAACATTTAATATTCTATGTGAAATTCAGGTTCCATTGTGCTTGCAACTCAGCCTGCAGAAGCAAAACCTCTTGCTTATTCTCACTTGACGCCACTGTCTGTAACACTCTGTGGCCTTGACCATAAGGCCCTTGACAGTGCAATTGGTATGTGTCTCAAGTTTTGGTGTGATAAGTGTGCTTCATTGAATTGCCTTTGCAGCAATCATATAGTATGTCTCCTGTGGACTATGTTCTTCATGAGGCTGCCCCTTCCCTCTCCAAGCTAGTCAGATGCCGAAAATGATAGAGAATGCCAGCATTGATGCTGAACAGGGCATCTCTGGATAGCTCTAGTACATGACCTGAGGTCTGCTGCATAGAGTGTGTATGTTTGGTGTGACCTGGGAAGCAAAAAAAAAAAAAAAACAAACAAAAAAAAATCACATAGGGCTGGCTCATAAGAATTCTTACTTGATTTATTCTTGTAACTCTGACAGCCAGATCCCCTCAGAGGAAAGAAAAACAAACCTACAAACAAAACAAAAACCTGAGCTACATTGGCTTGTTGCCTTGGAACACCAAAACTATTTTTTTCCCAGCCCAGATACCCTTAATTTAATCACTGTAAGTGTCACAGTCTGTTTGGGTGTCTCAGATTTACAGGAGAACATACTCTGTTACTTAAACTGTATTTCATGAGCTTATTAAGAAATACAACAAAAACAAACAGGGGCTCAGTCCCCTTTTGCCCACAGCAGTCTATCACATGAATTCACTTTTTCACCATTCAAGTTATAAGGTTTCATAACTTATAACCCATAACTTTTAATTCATGCATTTATGAGCGGAAAAAAAGGGAAAAAAAAACCCCTCATTTTATTACTTACAGGAGTGTGAGTGCTCGTTCCTTCCTCCATCAGGGTGCAGGCACCCCCTGTATCCCAGCAGGGAGCAGGAAAGCCTCAACAGTCCAGCTGCTGTTGAGTCCACTTCGAAAGCTTTTTTGGGTAAGCTGATGTTTTATACCTTCCAGCTTGGATATTTGGTCTATACCATTTCCCTAAATTAGCAGATTCTGAGGAAAATGCCAGACAAAAGATACTGGCTGCAGGAGACAGCAATTAGCAGGTGATAATAGCGCAGAATGGCCCTTCAGCTCTTCCTGGCCACCTGTCCTGTCTGCATGGTGCTCTTGCTTTCACCTGAGGATGCTGCTCCCAGCACACATCAGGCCTTGGCAAAAACAATGTTAGCCAAAATCTAAGCAGGAGTTGAGTGAACTGTCACACTGAGCACAGCAGATGTATTTTAAAGGGGTTTTATAGAGGTTCAAGGGTACATTCCTAGCTCACAAGTTTGGATCAAGTTGTAAGTTGTATTTTTTAAAGTAAATTTTTAATGGTGAGTGGTGTGATAAATTACCCAGTTGTTTGGGCATCCAGACATATTTCAGAGACAGTCCAATTTATTGGTGAAATATGAGGTTAAATCATTATTGGCTCTCTCAGCTTCACTGAAATGTAATAAAACATTATTCATCACCCAGAACACTTGAAATTGTTCTATTTAATGTATTTTTAATAATGGAAGTGGAAGCTAAACAACTTATCTGCAGGGGCTTGTTCTTAAACATGGTGGAAGTGAGGAAATACGGTGTTCAATATAACTTATTCAAGTCATGATTTTGAGGCTGTAAATCAAAAGACAAAGGATTAGAGTGAATATTTCTGGAATAGCACTCAAATTATTGAACTAAGTATGACAGCAATTGGATGCATTATTGTTAATTATGTGGTGACTTTTCTTGAGAAAAGATCGTGTGCAACTGGTGTGATTTGCAGAGGAAAATGCAGGCATATGACAGTGTCTCCATCACTCTTTGCTGGTAGCCAAATAGCAGCTGCGGGATCCTGTTTCCTTAGCCCCTTAAGAGTTCTCCTTGTACTAGTCTTTGCAGGCGAGTAAGCAATTGTTACTGGGAGTCAATGAATTTCAGCTGCATTCTGCTAATGTATAAGAACTCAATGAAGCCTGGGAAGCTGTGGGGTTTGCTGTATGAGGTTTTCTTAGAATGTTTGACTTGCTGTAAAACCTCTGTGTGGAGGGGTGGGCCTTTGTTTAAGTGTGTATTTTGAGATACAAGGTATCAGAGTTCCCCACTTGGCTCTGGTGGGGCTAAATACTTGAAGCTGCTCTTTGCATTCCTGCATCTTCAGTGCTCCTCTTTGAAGGGGAGGAAATGAGTCTGTCTTCAACTTCTGCATATCTTCTACTGTAAGCTGTCTGGGTCAGAGGCTCTTACTGTGTATTCTTGTAATGTGGGACATAGCAGCCCCTAGGTTTTGATGGATAACTACGTATTCTGTAAAAAATTATTTGTATGTAGGCAGGCTCCCATATGATTTGGGCATCTCAGTTCTTATGAAGGTGCCCATTGATAGCTCTCTACTTTTTTTTTTTCTTAAAAAAAAAAAAATCCCTGGTTATGGATTGAGTATCCAGTAAAACTTTAAACAAATAGTTAACCTCAATTCTAAACCCTAAAGCTCAGATAGAGAAATTTTGAAATTCCATCATTGTTGAATCCCTCAAAACAATGGTTTGGGATTATGAGTCCTAATCCCTTTATCATCCCCAATTTGGTTATTATTTTGTGTAGTCTGAATTACGAACTAATTACAAAGCATTTATTTATATGTATAAAGTGATTTTTGGGNGGTGTTTTTGGGTGGGGTGGGGGGAAAGCAGAATGGTTGTATTTGAGAGCTATTTTATAGGCAAAAGAAAAAGAAACTTCCAAAAAAATTATTGTAACACATTTGTGTTCGTTTTCTGGGGAAGAGATGACTTTGCCTGGAAGTGGTGAAGCTCCCAAGGCACAGATAAATACTAGGCATGAGGTGGAAAAGTAATGCTTTATGAAGAGACTGCGGTCAATGTCCTGGCTGAGTTGTGGCGGTATAAATCCCAGCGGGAGGTTTGGACAGAAGGAAAAGGCAAATTTTGAACCTGGAATGGAAATTTGAGAATTTACATATTACAGCTACATGTTTCTTGATCTTGATCATCTGTCTTTACTTTGACCTTTCACCTGGATTTGTGTTAAGGGATATTTCATGGTAGCGGGTTGTCAAACATTGGAACAGGCTGCCCAGGGAGGTGGTGGATCACCATCCCTGGAGGTGTTTAAAAAAAGGGTAGATGTGGTACTTGGGGATATGGTTTAGAAGTGGTTTTTGTCAGGTTAGGTTAATAGTTGGAGTTCATGATCTAAAAGGTCCCTTCCAACCTCAACAATTATATGATTCTATGTATGTTTGTATAGCAGTCCATTTCAGTTGCTTCTAGTTGGTATACATACCGTAAGCATAGTGGATAGTGAAGTGCATGGGAAAGCTTCTACTTTCTACTTCTACCTCACTCGAGCCTGAAATTAGTTCAAATTATTATTTGAATTTCCCTTCATTTGATAGTGTGTTGACTGCACGTACCTGTATTAAGTGCAGCATTTCTTATTCATTATGCTTTCAGTGCAAGCACACTACATGCAAGAACATTTCTAGTGTTTGAGACTGGAATGTGTAATTCTCTTTGCATTTGTAGGAAACCAATTGCTATTAACTATTTGTTGAGTGAACATTGAAATCTCTTTTTCCTAGGAGCCATCATTTGAGATGCTTCCGTTGACTGGGAAAACAATAATATTTGATAGCTTTCCTGATCCTTCAGATACCTGGGAAATAATTGAGACTATTGGCAAAGGAACATATGGAAAAGTTTTCAAGGTGTTGAATAAGAAAAATGGCAGCAAAGCAGCAGTCAAAATTCTGGATCCTGTTCACGTAAGCTTTTTAAATTACTTGGTTTGTGCTTATTTAATTGTAAGTGAATTTATGTAGTCTTTTTTCTTTTAATCTTGGTAGATCATTTGCATTAGAAGTGATAATGAAATAAACTGCTTCAACCTGCTAAGTATCAGGCTAGCTATCAATGCATTTTTTTGTATCATAAGTGATCTTGGAAGTGGTTGCATATGGTAGAAGTCAGAAGTATACCTAAACTTTGTTACTTTTACTTTTGATTCCCCATTGTTTATCTCCTACTTTCAGAAGCAGAGCTGATTATTTTCCTTTTCTGTACCAGGAATCCTAGCTGCTTCTATTTTTACTGTTGATCCCTTTCCTTTTTTTTTTTTTTACATAGTAGCCAGTAAGAAAGTTATGTACTTTTTAGATGTACCTTCAAGCATCTATTTTGAGTACATGCTTTTAGCAGAGTTACGTGCTATGAGTGATACTTTAAAAATAAAATAGCATTGTTATTGGTTCTGCATTTTCAGAATGTGCCAAAATACGTAGATATCACAGAGGGATCCATCTTTTCAAATGGAAAATACAAAGGCAATAGCTCCTACACGCAAAGCACCAGGTGACTGGGAGGTGGAATTATTACGTTGTAGATTATGCTTTTGTTCTCAATAACTGACATTTGTTGAGTGGCAGATTAATGCTCAAGGAGTAAGGAGGAACATTAGTTTGGTTTGTAAAGGCATACCCTGTTGACTTCACTGGTGCTGCATGTGGCTTGGGATTTTTCTCGAGCAGTGTAACCTGCAAAACATGGACAAGGAGATGTTCCTGTTTCAAGTGGCCCCTTTGAGCTCATCTTTTGCACTCCCAGTGTAGGGTTGTGAGGCATGTGCTTCCATTGCATGACCTGTGGGCAGGAAGGGAGGAGCACACCGTGCCCTGTGAAACACTGCAGGTCTGGAGCTGCACAGCCACACAGGGCTCTGTCTACTGCTGCATATCACGCAGTGTCTAATTATGATCCCATGGCCTGTTAAGTCTATGAAATGTGTTTGTGAAAACAAGGCATCTTGCATTATCTTTGCTGTGTTTCTTGTTGATGTGCTTTTTATTTCAGCATGCTTTCAAAGCAACAAAAGTAGGCTCATCTCAATTCGATATTACACACCTCTCCCAAAGTAAACATGATTTGCAGCCAAGCGATCAGGATCTTGATGAATTCAAATGCATTGGAAACTCTATTTTTGACTCTGTTGCTTTCTGTAAACAAGGTTCTTGTGCTTACAATGATTAGGCAGGGTTTTCTTGCAGTTGGTGTTTCTCTAAATGCCTGTATGGCAGGAAATGCTTCTGCTCTCATCTGTTTCACAAGTGCTCAGGAATGATTCTTAAGTGGCAGCTGGCTATGGCAGGGATTACTGAAGGCATTGGGGAAACTTTGAATGTTGTCTACACTTTGGAGGTTGTAGCTTAAGGATAAAAGATGATGACAGGAAGAAAGAAGAGGTAGTAAAGCTGATGCTAGAGGAAAGAGAAATAGATTAAGTAGGAGATAAGGGAGTAGAAGACAGAAGAAATACAATGTATAAAGATGCAACATAAACTGAAAAAGGGAAAAGGTATAACTGATGAAAACAGATTCCATATTTTAATGAAAAAATGGAAGTCAGTAATGCAGTCAACGTCATACTCCAAGACCTGAATCTTTCAACTGAGTATGTTCTCCTTTTTGTTCTAAGAATAGTATTCTTTTCCCCCTCCTCTTTACGGGATGACTGGAGTACCTGCTGTACCTCTGTTACTGTTAAAATGGCAATCCTGTATTAGAAATAGAGTGAAAGCAATAAACTAGTTCTTTTTGTTTAAACTGAAAGTATTATTAATGGCTGCAGAGGGAGCCATTGCAATGAAGAAAAAGATACTTTCTGTATTTTCTTCTTTAAATTTTACAATTTTTTTCTTTGGAGATGGTTTCAGAATTGTGCCACTTACGAGGTGGATTTAAAAAACAAGCAGAAGAAATGTGGGTTTATATAACTTGGTTTAACTGATATTTCCGAATTAAACTGGGAAACTACATTATCATGAGTGATGTGAGACTGAAATAAGCATTTCATGTTTAAACCTTTAGAGCTCTCAGATTCTTTGTGTTGAATAACAGCTCAGATTTTTGAAACTGAAACAGGAAAGTGAAGGTGTTGAAATGAAAATCTGTGAAGATGGAACTGAGAATTCTCATAGCCATGCCCTCAGGACTATAAGTAAATACCATTGTACTTCAGGGCTCTTAGCCAAATTATCCTATGTTTAAATTCACATGAAAACGTTTCCTCTACTGTTTCTAAAAGAGGTACTCCTATGCAGGTAAATATGTTAAATTCAACCAAATATTTCTAGTTTTCTTCCTTCATAACGTACAGAGGAAGATTTTTTCTTTTTAGTATGCACAGAATGAATATTCTATTGATTTCATTCTCTCTCTTTTCATTTCTCCTTATAACAGTAAAAATCTCAGTACAGTTATAGTTAAAATAGTAAAAATCTGAGTACCCCTTAGGAGATGGAAACCTCTGTTGAATCACAGTAGGACGTTGGGCTAATTCTCTTCCAGTTTCCCCAAGGCAGCCAGGGCTATTGTATGTTTTGAGTGTAGTTTTTTGGTTTTCGACTCTTTGGGTTTTTTGTGGGTTTTTTTTTTTTTTTTTTTTGCTTTATGATCCGTCCTTTAGTTTTTCCCAGATGCAGTTTCTCCCTTCATCCCTTCTTATCTTCCACTCTTTCCTTTTCCTTCTCTGCCTCCTTCAGTGCCCTGATTCTTTCTTCCTTGCGTGTCTCTTTTTATTGGCTGTATTGTGTGTTGTGCTTATGGGAAAATTAACTTAAAGTGAGTTACTCTTTTTTTTTGAAAGAGGAAGATTTCTGCTGTTTTTCAGCTACTCCAATAAAAAAAAATCTCAAACCCTTCCTTGTGAGAAGACTCGTTCTCGTAATCTCAATATGAAAGTTTAATGGCCCAGTTCCTGAAGATACTGGTGACGGGCAAAATTCTTTGAGCCAGTTAAGCTATCTCAAGACAAAAGCCTAATATGAGGAACTTAAGTTGGATTTAGCATTGGAGACACCTGTATCAGAAACAGCTGAGCAAAGTCCTCTTAGGGGCAGATGCCTTTGGTGGTGAACAAATTGAGAAGGAGTGTCATTCATTGGGAATACAAAGCATCCCTTTTCTCTGTTATGGTCACTTCTATTTGGCAGTGATGAGACAGGTTTTCAGCACTGAGTAGGTGCTTTTCATTGATATGAAATCCATTCATATGGATAGTGGACTTCACAGGTAGCCTTCCTCTAGAACTGATTTTTCATTTTTATTTCTTTTTGGGTGGGTGTAAATAGCAAATGGTATTAAAAATGTTTTAAATCTGGAACCAAGTATGTTAACGTTTTTTTGAGATCTAATCAGTGGGGGAAAATGACTGCAGCTGTTCTGCCTTTACCAGTGGCCAGGATGGATTGAATATTTTCTCAGCATGACTGAAGCACGGTCTGATAGTGTCCCTCAATGAGCAATTCCAGTGCATGGGTGGAAGAGGTTACCTGAGTCATCCAGCGCCCACTGTTCCTAGCATCCATGTTTGGTCTGAAATGGCTTGCACAGCTCCTGGTGCATGTGTTGGCAAAACTTGTCCTCATCTCTCACCTCCAAATGGACTTCCCTCGCTGTGTAAGAAACCCCAGGTCTGTAATGAAAGACTGACAAAAAGCCACAACTCTTACAGCTCAGTAGGAGAATCCAGAGAGATTGTGGATGTCACCAATTTCTATGATAGTTCAAAATGAGAAAAAATCCCAGATGATTCTAGAAAGTGGGATGATAGAATCATTTAGGTGGGAAAAGACCCTTAAGATCATCACATCCACCTGTTGAGTAAATGAGTAAGATGTGGCTGTAGTTATACTTGTTTGTGCACAGAGGTGTAGAGAGGTAATTCCAGCTGCACCATCTCTAGCTGGGGATACCCTTGAGACTAGAGAAGTAACATGGGACTTCCCAAGGTATCTGCATACCTACACATTTGTGGATTGCGTTGACTTTGCCTTGAAATGCTCCTTCCCCATGCTCCTGAGGGCTGCTCTGTCATACCCCATGTGTTCATTAGTTGAAATTGATAAAGACAAGTAAAAAAACAGATGACTGTTTTGTATTGAGTAAACAGAACCAAGCTTTGTAGTCCTGCAAATGGTACATTCATGTTTTGTTTGGTTTTTTTCTTTGCATTATTTCAAACTACATTTGAATAGCCAGAAAATGCTATGTGTTGGGTTTTCAAAACGGTTATCATTATTTATTTATTAACTACTGTGTATTTCTCATCTGTGACACTAGGATATTGATGAAGAAATTGAAGCAGAGTACAACATTTTGAAAGCTCTCTCTGATCATCCCAATGTAGTCAAATTCTACGGCATGTACTATAAGAAAGATGTGAAAAATGGAGACCAGCTTTGGCTAGTTCTTGAGGTAAATAGTTCAGAAAAATAAGAGCGTTTTCCAGTTGGCATTCCTGTGTTGAGCATAAACTCAATAAATGAGATGCAAGTAATTTGTTTGATGTTTTTCTTTAGAGTAGTTGCATATGAAGTGATAAATGCTGTTGTTTAGTCTTTTCAGTGTTCTGAATTAATGGTCTGCTCTGAGTTTAGCATTCTTATTTTGATATTATACTGATAGTGCTGTGCCTTCAGAATTAGGATATAAATTCTTTTTGTATCTTCATAAGACTTGCTACTTAAAATTTTTCTTTGGTGAAAGGCTTGTCATGGAAATCTTCCTCCAGAAGCATTTCTTTAAATATGATTAAGAAATGACATAACAGTTAAAGAAACCACTATGATGATTTTTTTTTCTAAATGAAATGATAGAAATTAATTAATTGAATTGCTTTTTTTGTGCAAGTAAAGGCACAAATAGATAAATAAGCCAATCAAAACAGGCTACTGCCCAAATATTGTTGAAAGCAGCAGGATTTCCTCAAATGGAGTCAGAGCAAGGTAAGGCCTGTAATTTGTGTTTCAGTCTTTGGTTTTCACTAATCCAGGAGCAAAGAGCTTGACTGTCATTGTTTTCATGGATTCACTATAACCTATTCTACAAAAAGTTCCCCCTCTGCCCAGAGGAAAATCAAGAAGAATGTCTCTGACAGGAATAGTGTGCCTTTCATAACAGTGGAGGCTTTTGCTGATTATTGATCAGTGTTTGATAAGGTTGAGATTGAAGAATTGGTTGTATTTTATGATTCGTCAGCTGAGTGAATACAGATCTCCTGCCAAATATCTCAATGACACAATGGCATCTAATCCTAAAAACAAGCTCTGAAAAATGTTTTAAGTTCTAAAAGCTTTTCCAAATTCTTCTGACTTGCATCAGGAAGATGTTTTTAAGAATAGTTTGCATTGGAAATCATAATAAATGATTAGGTTAGACTGACATCAAAAGATGTCAGCCCTTTGTGCAGTGAGCCTCTTTGAAAATCTAGCTTCTGTTGTGTCTGCTGGGCATTTGAAACTCCATCTGTGAAACTTCTGGCCTGTACAGGATGGATGCCAAACAGCCAGGATGGAACAGACTGTGAGGAAACAGTCAAGTGTTTATATTTTAACTTTTATATTTCACATGGATTTATTTTCTTAATGTGAAAAACACAAGCCTACATCTGTAGTATGAGTTTTATATTTATTCTTTGCATGCCAAGTTGTATATGTGCAAGTGCTAGTATGGAGTGTGTGGAATAGTCTTGGATGTTTTCTGTCACTGCACATGTAGATCCATGAATGCAATGGATTTCAGCTGGTGTTTGTACACGTAGATATGCATAAGTAGAAACATAAATTACAATGGTGGCTTTGGTGAAGCTTTCCTTTTAATAAAAGTATCGGTGAAAGAAAACAGTCATGGAACAGATTCCTCTGTTGAAGTGTCACCTTCCTTTCAGCTTGTATGCAGCTTTACAGGGTCATTGCAGTTTCTTTTTCACAGTAGCTTTTTAGGTGTCCAACAGTTCATAAGACTGAAGATATTTTCATCATCTCTGTCCTATTTTATTGGGTTTTTTTAAACAATATATTTGTGTCTAAATTTATAAAGCTGATGATAAGTCTTTACTTTAGCTTACAGAGACCTCTGTTTCCATTGCTAAGTTTTGGGCTTTATTTATTTATTTATTTTATCTTAAAAGAGCATTTTCACTTCAGAAGTGTTGCTTCCCCTGAAGAGGGGAATGCAGTCTTGAAATTTAGATTCACAGGGTTTGATACCATCTCCAGTTCTCATCTCCTTCTCTCAAAAAAGCTATCAAGTAATCCCTGCAAATTCTTTTTAATCCTCTGAAATGAAGATGCACCTTTTGCAGTCAGCACCTAGCCCATAGATATATTTCCAAAGACTGGAACAATGAAGAGCGTACACCACTGCAGTTTCCATAATCTGAAGCAGCTTCCATAGCATCTGAATGCAAAATGATGTCAAGGAGGAAAAGTAGAGAATCAAATGCAGATTATTGTGCACTGTAGTATTCTGGCTTCCTGCAAAGCTGCGGCTGCCAGGAAGAGCTTACAGGGCAATGGGGCACTGAAAGCAGAGCTTTTTGCTCTGCTCTGCTTTTGTGTTCTGTGATGGGATCTGTGGGCAGGAGGTTTTGGAGGGAAAGTTTCTCAAATTCCACTAGGAATGGGTTGTGATACATAGCAAAAGTCAGCACTTAGTAATGAGCTTAGAGCCACCACTGTAGTTTACCAACAAAGTCACCCTGTGGAGCATCTGAATCCGTATATGTAGATATTATTAAATCATTTTTTCCTAGATGAAAAAAATCCTCAGCTCTTAAAGACATGTCCCATGCAAGGTATCAACAGCAAGCAAGTCTGGAAAGAAAGATTCTTGCCAGGTTTCTTTTCTCCCAATTCAGTCTTCAGCATTAGATATGTGAACTGTGCTGTTCAATTCTTACACCTTTGTTAGTATATATAGTGTGATGATTTTTGACATATCCCATAATTTTTGGTAGCTGTTTTGTACTGCACTTGATCATGTCTGGGTTTTGGGGAAAGGGGGCTAATCAAGTTTGAACTAGGCTAAGGTAAGTGGCTGAGGTACAGTTCTGAGGTCCAAACTGACCAAATGGCTAAAAAGACTATCCTACAATATTGTAGAGGATTCTTGAGAGATTTAGTCCCGAATACTTGAATTATCATAAAATTGTCAGACTTTATAAGTTAACACCCATTCTGAGTACTGGTAAAGACCTTGGGCGGGTGTATGATGAGATTATTGCTGTGTTGGTATGAAATATTCTGTCCCACCTTCCATCTCTGTTTTCCAAAATGAACCTATTCTTACATGATTTGGTACCTGTTGAACCCGTACTGTCAAATTCTTGGACAAGATAGCTGGACATTCCATTTTTAACTAAAATTGACACTTTTATTTGCTGCACACTCTAAGGCAACATGTGAGGCACGTCAACAGTATGTCAACAGTGAGGCACTGGACATTCACAATCCAGGTTGAAGGTATTGTCCTGTGACTAGAAATGACTAAACCAGGCGACTATCAAGAAATATTTACCTACAACTAAATGGAATTTAGTGGGTCATCTGACAGTTTCTATGTCTATAGAAGCCAAAACCAGTCGCTTCAGAACGATGGAAATGTTACAGAATAATCCTGGTAAACATGACATTTCTCCCAAATCTCTTCACTTAATAATTGCCTAATAACTTGTGCCTTCATAGAAAATCTTTTTTTCCAATTTGAAGTGAAATTCCTCATTTTCTACTGAACATTTGAATTTAATTTTCTTTGTTGTATTTCTCTGTCT
The DNA here is from genome assembly GCA_013398815.1 of Ibidorhyncha struthersii. Classification (NCBI taxonomy): domain Eukaryota; kingdom Metazoa; phylum Chordata; class Aves; order Charadriiformes; family Charadriidae; genus Ibidorhyncha; species Ibidorhyncha struthersii. Next base: position 188,871 of record VZSZ01000339.1, read on the forward strand.
CTGTGCTAATGCGCAGATTACCTAACTGATCTTGTAAAAGTATTTTGAAGTTGCAGTGCTGTGAGCTGAAAATATGCTTCAAGAGTAGGAGCTATTGTTCCTTTTTTTCCCTGTTAAAATAAACAAATACTTTTTTTGATACAGTAAAGTACCGAGAGGTAAGTAGTCAATCTCATACTTTGATTGAACCTTTCAGTGTAGATCTAATCAGTTAAAAAACATGCATAATGGTTACTTGCATAACACACTTCTCACGTAACAGTATTAGTACAGTATTTGTAGGAGTCGTTTTCATCTTAACACATAAGGACCTAAATCTGAGAATATACTATAGTATGAATTTTAACAAATAATTAAAAAACTAGAGGAAAACTAATAATATGAGAGGTTTTAGCATAATTAGCATTTTTAAATATTAAACTAACCTAACTTTCTCAGTTCAGCATTTTTAAGGAAACCACCTACAGGAATGAATGTGAAACAGGAATACACCTGTACAGAATAACAGCACTCTTGACTCTCAGTTCAGAAATGCCCTTCTCTCTGTAGGCTACACTCAGCCTGAACATCTGCCCTTGTGTGGATGCTGGTCTAATCACATTTATGATAAAGAATATTGCTGGAGGGAGGATTCTTGCCAGGTGTATTAAGCCTTGTCACGTGTGTGCAGAGATGTGGGTAGAAGAGATTGGCCTATTGAGTGTGTGTTGAAAAGAAACCACTTGAGTATTATACCTGGAATGAGTCAACTGAGCAGTTTCATGTCAGCAGACATCAGCATGATCACACAGCTAAGGCAGAGTGTCCTGTAGCCCATTTCTTTCTGCTCTGGATGTTAGTTCAGAAGGGAATAGATCCGAAGTAGATGGAAATCAGCTGATGGAAGATGGAGCAGAGAGGTAAATTGTATCAGGCCCTGCAGGTGAGCATGTAGGTCAAGGGCAGGTGGGGAGAACAAGTAGCACAGCCTTTGCCTGAGATCTGGTGCAAAGAACAACCTAGTCAAGACTGAGTGAAGGCTGAAAATACCACAGCAAAGTTAATGGCAGGTCTTACACAGCTTTTACTTGCTGTTGTAAGCCAGAGGCCAAGAATCGTAATGCAACATATTTTTATAGTTCATTTCCTACACAGATCAGGTAGAACTTTAAGAAGTATCTTAGTCCATTTTCAGAAGACACATAGTTATGCATGCCATATTTGAGATGGATTTGGGTTTGTGAGTCACATAAGTAAGCTGGTATATTTTAGCATAAAAATATATTGAGAATGATTAGGAAATAGAGGGATATTCATTATTTTTATAGTAAAAAAAAAAAAGATTTGATTTTCATGAGTTAAAACTTAGCTTGGTAGGGAAAAAAAGTTTGGATGGAGTTTCTTCCCACCCAAAAATATAGTTTTTTAATATCAAAGCATTTTGTAGCATCCTCTCCATTTTTGGACAGATGTACGTCTGTTTCTGGAGAAGTGGAGGGAATCGCCAGAAAGTTAGGGAAATATAGCACTTTCTGCTGAATGTCAAGACAACTGTCAAAGCATTCTTTTTAGGTATTGTGGTTCTCCTAGTGTGTACGTGAACATTTCAAGAACATTTGCAATGCCCTGCTGAGATAGACCAATGGTCCATGTAGCACAGCATTTTGTCTCCTGTGGTGGCACTAGAAGATGCTATTTAGAAAGAGTCTGTCCAATTTTTGCAGTCCATTTCCTTCATGCTCTCCAGCAACCACGATTGTTGTATTATGTCCCAGACTATTCTATTTAGTATCCATTTGTGGACACAGTAAACCAGACGATGATACTGTTATGCCACACAGTCTCCTCTTAGAGCATGCAATTTGCTTTTCTCATTATTACATACTCATTACTACATACAATATTCCATGTACTAGAATGTAATGTTTTCAACATTATGAAAACATTTCAAAGTCAAAATATATTTCTATGCTTGGTAAGAAATTTAGACTCCTGTTCATTTGAAAAGGAGGAATATATTACAATTGGCAGTGGACCAGGTACTTAAAAAGTACCTCCACAAACAATATTTGAGTAGCTAGCGCTATCTGTCTGGGTGCTGGTTATGCACAGTCCAGACTGAAATGAACCTGATTCATCTTCATTCTCTCTCTCCCTTGTCTTGTTCTAGTGCAATCTTCATCAGAGAAATCATGTGAAAGTGTAGAGTAGCTTGTACTTGGACCCTGCTTCTCTAAAGAAGTGGCACGTTAGCCTCTTCCATTCCCTCAACCTTATAATGTGGGAAAATGAATGCATTAAATAAATCAGTAACTTGTATCATTATACACTGTACTGGTATACTTTGAATTCAGTCTTCAGGATGTTTCTTGATGTTAATTGAAACTGCTAACCAGACACTGGTAACTCAAGAGAATTACAGAAAGATTATTATGAAGGATTATTATGATCCAGTTGGCAGCTATGTTTGCTAGTTTAAAATTTGCCTGAAGTGATTCAAATTTGTTACTTAATTTTGATCTTTTAAAGTTAACATCAAGAGGAAAAAATTTAAATGTACAAATATCTTAATTATCTTTTTAAATCCTTGTGATGCTTCTATTTGTGTTGCTTTTTTCCAGATAGAACAAAACCATTAAACCCAGTAAAAAGAGGCTCTCAAGAGTTTGAATTAAACTAGAACACAGAAAATTGTAGTGCTTCAGTTCACCTGGTCCTCTTTTCCCAAGCACAGACAAAGTACAAACCCATGGTGTGAATTCCATTTAATCTGAGGGAAGACACTGTAGCCCCATATGGAAAAAAGGAATAAAGTGGCAGGATACTGAATGCCAACCTGGTGTACCAGTGTAATGGCAGTCCATTGCTACCCAATTAGTTCTAGTGGCTTGCCTGGCCTGGGAAAGTTTGCACATCTAGCCAAAATGCTTGTAACAGGGTAAGAACTGTAAGAGAACCTATCTATCTGATAAAGACTGTTGCTGCATGATAAGCACAGGGTAGCAAACCAGTGCAGTTCCTACTTGATTACCAGTTATAAGAGCAGTTGCAATTGTCTGGTGAGTCACTTACATATACTGAGTCACGTACATAAGAAGCTGAGATCCCCTTTCTGGTTTTGTGCAGATCCTTTAGAAGAATTACCACTCTTGAATTTGCCCGGAGATGGAGAGCCCAGCACAACGCATAGAGTATTACTCACTCCTTTCCAATCCTAAAATTAAGCCTTCATAGCAAGGAGCTAACATGAAAGCTTTAAGCCAAATAGAACAAATGGATTTGGAAATGGAGAAGCAAGGGGATAACAGAAGTCAGTTGTGATCTGAAGCAGCTGCAAGCATTTGTCAGCATTGCAGCACAGGAGAGTTATTAAGGAGGATTTGAAGGAGGATAGCGGTATGGTTTTCTGTTTGTATTGGCTGCTCCTTCAAAGCAGAAAGGAAAACATGTTATGCCAACAGTTACCTAGTGTTGGATGCCAGCACTGTGAGTTGGTCAAGGATAGGAGTAGATCTGTTGCTGCCTAAGGAAAGGTATCAGGACTGCTATGGGTCTTGACAGTAAAAGCAACTAGCTTGTATCTGATGTGGTTGAGAAGGGGCAGCCAGTGTGAGGGTTCAAGAGAAGAATGGCACGGTCAGAGGTGGCTGGTTAGGGATAAAAACTCACCAAGGCCAAGAAAAGAAGGTGTTGCAGTAACTCCTGGGTAAAACAAAGAATGCTGAACAATACCTCTGCACTACTGCTTCTGGCCTGGAGTGAGTCTGCTGTGCTGTTGCACTGGAGTGTCTGGTGTTTGGAGAGAGAAGTTTAGCAAATCAGATGCTTCCAGGTTCTTGCAAATGCTACCTGTGGTCACAGAGTCCTAGAATTCATGAAATATGTATAAATTTTCCTCACAGATTCATAAATGAACAGTGACAGCACAATTTACATATGTGTCAGATAGAGAAAAATGAGTGTAATTAATGCCCAAATCTTGTGTGGCTAATAGTTTTGGATCCTTCACTGACCTACTGTACATGGAAGAGTTTCTGATCATGTTGCTTTTTTGACATTGCATATAATTCTAATATATGGTGTAATTCACTGAAGTGCATCTTTTTTTTCTTTTTTTTTTTAAATAAGAAGAAATCCTCTGTTCTGTTATATAATGCCCTATCTGTGAAGTATACTTATGCATGTAAAGAAATATCAGTCTCAGCCGGTCCAGTTGCATTGGGGAAGGGAGATTTTTTTCAGCTGGGGAGTTGAGATACTAACAGTGTAATTCTAGGTTGCGGTGTGCTTTGCTACAGAAGAGGAGCAACCACCGTCCAAGGTAAGATGTAGGTATTGGTATTTTTAAAAAATTGAGGCTAAAATAGCCAGAAGCATAATATAAACTTCTAGGATCAGAACAACCATAACAATGTATTATGAAATTTAGATCCCTTTTCTGCTTCCACGCAAAGAAAGACAGAGATATATCGTCCAAATATCTCTGCTCTTGTTGTGTGGCTTAACATGAGTGAGGCTTCAGCTGTTTGAATGGTGGGAGGCTGGGTGATGTAAAATATGAAAAGAGACAAGAAACTAAAATAAACCCAAACCAACTCCCCCCCCCCCCNAACTTTTACACTCGTTTCAAATTTTGCAGTAGGCAACAATATATTTACTTCTGTCATTAGTTTTGATTTTATGAGCTCTGTATGGGGACTGATAAGTTCTGTGTGCTAGGTAAATAGATCAATATTTTTAGAAATCTGCTTATCTAGATGATCTTCCTTGACGTGGGATGCAATGCCTTTACCTCAGTCACATATCCCAGTCTAAAAGGGTAAGGAGTCCTGTAACATGTGTGGGGTGGGGGAAGGTATGGTTCTTTCAGTGAGAACATTCTGTCACCCCCACATAGGCAACACAACGAGACCTTTCACAAGACACTGCTCCTTTTCTGCCTCCAGGCATAGACTACCACTTCAGAGTGCTGTTTGTGCCAAAGCAGGCTGGGCATGGAAAAGAAAAGCTCAGTGCAAACACGTTTGGCTGGAAAAATCTGCAGCCTCCGAGCCTGCAGCCTGCAGGAAGGCTCAGGACCTAAGGAGATGCTGATCGCGTGATCTCCTTTGGGACGTTGCATGGTAGGAGTGACTTAGACTAGTATATCTAAAGTTTAGCAGGCAATTTCATGTCATTGAAGCTGTTGGGACTTCAATTGTTGAACCCCATTTGAATGAAGATTTTGTCTTTAAAAAATAATACAGTTGTAAGGAATGGGTAGGAGTATGGAAACTGGAGTTGTTCTTATTGCTGTGATAGTTTTGGCAAGGGTGGGAAAATCCGAATTCGGTGACATGCATTTTTCTGCGTGGCCTCTCAGAGTAATAAGCGCTGGCTGGGGTGAGTCCCACAGGAATCCGTGGGAAGTCCTAGAAGCAGCACCCAACAGTCTCATTTCAGTTTTCAAAGAGATGAGTCTACCTGAGATAAACTAGAGACATCACTGTATCAGTTACTTCTCTTTTACGTGAAACAGAGGACTTTGTGGTATGTACAGGTGAATAATTTATTTAGGATTTTCCTTTGGGAAGTTTACAGTATGCTTTTGTTAGATACAGCAGTTACTATATGCAGATATGTTTCCATCTAAGGGAATAAAGGCAAGTTTGTGGAGTTTAAAAAGAAGCTTGGGATGGAAGTTGTTCTTTATAATGGAATGTGTGATAAGAGTTACAATAAGAAAGCAGATATGCACCTTTTTTGATATGGGAGATTTACTATAAAACAATAATCTTTCAGGAAATTAGCATAGTGGAAAATAACTAGTTCGTTTGGGTTTTATGGGGGTGGGGTGAAGGAAGTTGTCATTTGTCTAAATGTCATCAGGTATTTCCAAATGACATACGTAGAAGAAAAATTAAACAATTGAAAATTGCTTTTTCGTATTTCTCAACATGGGTCATTTTTCAGTAGTATCTTTGGTTGTAATTGCTCCATTCAGACAAACACTGAATATTTTGATCCATTACATGTCTGAGTCACCCTTGATTTCTCCATTTCTAACGTGTCCCTCTTTGCTTCCCAATTATAGCAATTTTTCACTCTTGAATTACATCCTATTTTCTCAAGATCAAAGATGTGTGGCTACAACTGTCATTTGGTGCTTCAGAGTTTTAGTAAATACTCATAATTTCTTTGTGTAATGAGTATTTCATATTGCATTGTGGTTTGCACAGTCCACATCTTTTAAACAGCTGGTGAGCATATGTTGTGGCCCACCTTGCTGGAGAATACTGCACATACAAAAAGATGGTTCTAAGTAACCTCTAACAATTTTTGCCACTATGAAGTAAAGCGAAAGCCCAGAAAAAAAAAAAACCCTGAGTTTTACCATTCCACTATGTAATTAAGGAGCGTGTGAATACTCTCAAAGAGTCAATCATAGGATGGTTTGGGTTGGAAGGGACTTTATCATCTAGTTCCAACCCCTCTGCCATGGGCAGGGACACCTTCCACTAGACCAGGTTACTTAAAGCCCCATCCAACCTGGCCAATCCATCCTAAGCCTCTCACATTCTAATATTTATCATACTTTCCTTTCTGTACATTTTATTTTTGATCACATCTTTAGTAAAGATGTGAGGTTATTCAAAAAAAAAACCCCAACAAAACAACAAAAATACAAAACCAACACCAAAACCAGAACTCACATTTGCATAGCTTTTGGTTAAATCACAGATTACCAAACCTCCGTTAGCTTTAGTGGGGGATGGCATCAATCATTGTAAGAATGCTTGGGCTAAGGCTTGGCTCTTTTTGCTTCAGACACCTGAGGGTTAAATATTTAAATTCAAGTGTGATAGACAATATAATTTTGCTGTGTTTATTCTCAGTTAACATATTGGGTCCCTTTATAGAGGAAGTGACTGGAACAAATGGACTTGGCTGTAGGGAGAGAGGTCTCCTCATCCTTGCTCTTTGTTGGGCAGAGGTCTGGAGGCTGCAGACTATGAGACAACAGTACTACAGCAAGGAACAAGGAGTTGGGATGTGCAGAAAGCAGACAGCCAAGTGTCACTGGTGACAAAAAGAAAAGTTTCCTGGACTCCAGAAAGGATGTCAGTGTTTGTTGCCATTCAGAAAGCTGCTGACTTCGCTGAAACCAAACCCTGGAAGCAAGGAACTGCCTTGCACAGACACAGTGAGAGATTGGTTTACAGTGCACTTTAATTTCAATTCTGTCTGCTCTAGTGTCTCTGAGTTAATCATTCCAGTAGTTTATTTAAAGAAGAAAAAAAAAGTCTTCTGAGTTTAGCATCCTTTTGGTTCTTACAAAGTTCTCTTTAAGAATATCTTGGAACATCCTTCAGGATGTTCTTGCTGCATTAGGGTCCCATGACAGTTACAGAGTTGCCGTAGCTCCTTTTGTAGTCAGCAGAGAGAGGCAGGCAACTCCTAGAGCGATTAAGCTGACCTGTCCTGCATACTCCTGCGAGAAGAGGAATAGTCTTTTGGCTGAGTTTGTTTCAGCTTCACTCCTTTTGTAAAAGGAGCTTTTAGATGAGCCCCAGTGTTTGGATCTGTGCTTCCCCAGCTATGCTTTCAAACTCAATAGGGAAGATTTCTATTGCAGTCATTTAAATTACGGTGAATTATACTAAATTATTGTCTTCATGTAGGAACACAGACATAAAATGAATTATGTGTAGTGTGGACATGGTAGTACTTGGAACTACTGTCTGAACCCTGAATTGTATAGAAATGATGCTACAAAAGAGGAAGATGCTTTGAAACGTTTCCTAATTGGTGAAGAGTGAACAAAAGCGGCGTAGTTCTGAGCAGGCAATAAAAGCTGTGAAGTGCTCACTCTTACCGCAGGCTGCCCTATTTGCTTACAAGATTCTATGTGTTTTCCAGAGCTTCAGCTAAGTTTGCAGCAGTCAGTAGAAATACTTCTGTTGACATTATTGATCCCAAACTTAGGCCCTGCTTTTTCTCCCTAGCCAAGTGAATGGTTGTGCAAGCTAAACATCATTTTTACCCCTACTCCTTGTGTATGATAAAATGATGAACTGCACTAAGTTTTTTGTATAAAAATCTTCTGTCTTGGTAAGCTCCCTCTTGCATTTGCTCAGAAAGTCCTGGGCTCTTCACTGACCAGTGCCTTTCAGTTTTGTAGTTAGGTTAGCTCTGATTTTACAAAATGATCCTTCCATTTATTTGTTTTTTAAAAAATTACAGCTGTGTTATGCTGTTGCCAGGCTGTGAATCTATAGTTGAAGCTCCTTGAGGATTTCTGTTGTAAATATATTACCTGGTGATTTAGACCTCAGTTGCTTCACACAGCACTATTCCAAATCATAGCTTCATACCACTTCAGCTGTATACTCTTTTTGGGAGGAGATGTGGACAGGTGATGCATTAATTTCTTCATTAACAGCTTCATGAGGATGCAAATGTGTTATAACATAAAGAATATGAATTATGGGATGGTGCAATATGAAGTTTGCGTCAGGAAGAGCTAGCAGGGGAATTTAGCTGGGCTGTGCCCAGTAAACCTTTTGTACAGCGCTGTCACCTACTTGCTTTTTTTCATTCTGTTAGAGACAAAACAATATTACAAATGTTTTGGAACAGAAAAAATCCTCCTTTGAGTGGATTAGTTCTTGTTCTTCTTGTGTATGTAAAGCCTGGAGGCTTCATTCAATTATGCTGAGTTTGAAAGAAGAAACTTAGAAAAATAGAATATTGGCATAGATGTGGCCTTTTCCATTTTGGCCATGGTGTGAGGTAGAGATACCTATGTCCCGACTGCGAAAGATAAGAGGCTGTGAAGGCCAGCATTGCGTAAGATGGAATAGGCAAAGTTTTCCCCTGGCTGTCTGTCTTGTCAGTGCATGCGTGTGACAAAGTAAGAAGTTAAAAGCCGAACTGAAAGTGAAGAAATCAGAAGCAACAAACAAACACCCATGAGGCTGTGACTAACACAGCCCTGGAGGTGCTAGAAGATGTAAGAGAGCAAAATTATAAATACCACACGGTTTGTGATCACTGAAGCTAAATAAATCAGGAAAGATACCTGTTTCAGTGATACATTTCATTCATGCTAAATTGAAAGCAATCCACTTTACCTAAAAGCATAGAGCATTTCTATGGTTTCTTTTGGTTATGGGTTTTCTTGTACTGTTGTTAGGAAAAATAGGAGCCAGAGTGCACATCTTTCTTCCATTTGAGGGGAAATTAAAACTAGGCTGCACAGACAGGACCTGCGTATTGAACCACCTGACCCGCTGAAGAAACTGATTTAGCTCTCCCTGAGTCTTCACAAGGACCTTCAAGTATTTGTGGCTGGCGTTAGGTGCTGTCAGTGGAACGTGCTCTTTGGTGGTAATAGTAGTGAAGAAGTCACACCATAGGCCGAGAACAGGAGTTAATCTGGTCACAGCTGACCCTGTGCGACAGCCAGGATTGTGAGATGGACAGCATGTCGAGTTCTGTCTTGGAGACAGAAGGCAAAGAAAGTGACTCTGGAAATGGCGTATCAGGTTGATTCTGTTCTCATAGAGAACATCTGTTTTGAAAAGTTGAAGATGGAAGAAAATTTGAGTGGAAAGGGCCCCAAAATAATTGTGTTCACTTTCCTGAGGAAAGGGAGGATGGTGGAGCAGCAGGGTAAGAATAATGAGCTTTAGGAGAGTATGCTTCATCCAGCTTGGGGAACGGGTAGTTAGCTGTGCTTGGGAAAAAGAGTGTGAAAATGAAGGAAGGCAGGATAGCTGGCAATTATTGAAAGACATTAAACACACAACAGCAAATTAGCTGATGCAGAGAAAAAATAAAAGCACACTAAGAGTCAAGTGAGAATGCATCAGGGTTTCCTTCTTTTAATGTTTCAGAATGCCTTCAAATAGGAGAAACAAATGCACAGCTAAGGTACAGGCATTTAAGGATAGGCTCACAAAGGCTAATGTGGATTGATAAAGACAAGATTACATTACTAAGAAGAGAGAGAATGAGATAAACGAATGTTGAATATATATCTTTAAAAAGTGAGGAAAAATAATGACCTAGGAAAATACAGACCAGTCTGTTAATTTTGGTACCCACCATGATTCTAGAACAAATGAATAGAAACCAGTTTAGAAATACCTAGAACCCAGTAAGATGATAAAAGTGGTCAACTTAGATTGGGCTAGAACAAATCACATCTCTCTTCTTTAACAGGATGACTGGTGTAGTAAGGGGAAAGCAATAGATGTGATTGTGTCCTCTGTACAGATTTGGTATGGTTCCATGTGACATTCTTGTGAGAAAAATGTGGAAATACAGAAATTTCACATAAAAAAGCAGATGACCTCATTTTCATAAAACCAGACTCAAAGAATAATGACCAGTAGTTCACTTCGGGGCTGGGAGAACCTCAAGTGGGCATCTGCTTTTGGCCTGTTTCTGTTCATTAATAACTGAGGTGATGAAACAAAGTCCACATAAAAAGCCTGGAGTGGACAACTAGTTTGATTACAGGCATGTTGGAGAATGGCATCAGATTCACAGTTGTGAATATGGGAGAGATTTTTTTGAATCACAGGAAAAAAATGCAGTAGACACGTGAAGTACTGCTGTCTGTAGGAAGAGGAAACAGGGCATACCTGATTAGGCAATGGGACTGCAGAAGGGGATTCTCTGCAAAGTGAAGATTATTCTGTTCTGTTCAGCTTTTCCCAGCTAAGACAAGACTTCCAAAGGAATTCTCTATGCAGTTTGGGGCAAAATGTGTCACAAACATCAACGGCAAATTGCAGGCAGTCTGAATTAGTAAACATGGATGATTTCAAAAGGTTACAACAACTAACTTTGTACAGCCTAGAAAAGAGAAGAATGACATATCGTGACAGTAGTCTGACAGAGATGATTTTAAATCAAGAATAATGACAGAGATGATTTTAAATCAAGAATAATGATAATTTCTTTTCAAAGACTACTGGAGGGAAGGGCAAAAATAAAGCAGTTTTATTGGAAGCAAAGAATAGTTGGAAATGGTTGGATAGTAGGAAAAATGGTCTATCAAGCTAGTGAAACACAGAAACAGGCTACTTAGAAAGGTTGGAGTCTCCCTCAGTGGGAAATTTTCAGGAGTAGGTTAGGCAAATATCTGCCAAGGACCACCTGAAAGTACCAGATCTCTACACAGTGCAAACACAGTAGACTAAATTATCTCTTGAAGTCCCTTTTACTTCTATGTTTCTTTTGTTTTATGACAACAGAACAGCAATAAATCAGAATCTTTTATTCTTACAGCAGTCAGTGCTAAAAGGAAGGTACAGTCAGCTCAGAGGCTGGCAGTGCTGCTGTACTGCATGCTCAGTAGAACAGGTCAGATTACTGTTCTATTCTAAGAACAGAAAAAAATAGAGATTAGTGCCTGAGATGCTTTCAACATTCTTATGTATGATAACGTTAAAGCAAGGTTGGACAATGTGACTTTTTCATAACTATCATTTGTGCACGCCGTAAAGTTGTGCATATGTGATGTGCTAACCCAGTCATTTATGCCTGTGCAGCCTGTAAAGATAGGGAAGGTAGTAATTGTAGTTGCCCCGCTGTTTGCATCCAAGCTACTGAAATAAGATGAAAGCAACTTGACAACTGCAGGATGCAAGCAAATGTTACCTGACAGCTTAGTACAGATGCATAAATCAGGAGCAGCTGGATGATTAAAGGCTGTAATAGCCCTAACAAAAGTGCAACTGATGGTTTTCTTAAAAGCGAAGGTGATCCCGAATCCTTATTCAATGGGCATCAGAATTGAGAAGAGCTGGACGGAGAAATCTATCACCTGGGTCAGATGAAGGCTGAGTAAGACCTACAAAGAACACCTGCATGGCTGTGATGTGACGGCAATTTTATCTGACATTTCATGTGTTAGGATCATGCTATTTTGTAAATGTATTGCTGAAAATAGCTTTGCGTAGTAATAGCTCAATTACAGTAGCACAGGGTTGTGGCAGATGGGTGGGTGGAGGACTGTATGTCATGCCAGTATGAGTCTTTGCCTTTTGAGTGCCAGAAAATCAAGAAAATCATAAGGGAGGAGCCCTTCACTGCCACTGGAGAAGAGTCATAAGCACCTCTTCTGATACAGCCATGTATGGCCATCAGAGCTACAGCCCTTTCAGGCAGGTTTTCACATGGATCGAGCCTTCTATCAAATTATTCTTTCACTTCATCTGAGTATGCAAGATTTCTGTAGTCCTCTCCCCCTGTTTCTGCTATCTAAATATCTAAACTAGGGACTGAATATTTTAAAATCCAATGTTATGAATCATAGAAAATTAGAGCTTGGAAGGGACCTTTGGAGGTTATTGGTCCAACCCGCCACTCAAAGATGATTAACTTCAATGTTACAGGTTTGTACAAGCTCTTTTCCATTCAGGTTTTGAATATCTCCACGGACTCACTGGGTAGTCTGTTCCAGTGCTTAACTACTCTCGGTGGGAAAATTCTTCCTTTATGTCCAGTAGAAATCTACTAGCTTGCAGCTGGGGATTGTTGCCTTTCATCCTTTGTTGTGTGCCTCTGGGAGGTGTCTGTCTCTGTCTTCTCCACCCCCTTTTAGGTAGCCCAAAGAGTTCAGTTTAACCCTCTTTTTGTTGCTTGTGTTTGCAGGTAATATTTGCAGGCACTGAAAATGCTGCCAGTAAAGAAAATACCTATAAATCACAAGGGAACAATAGAAGAAATTACTAACATTAAATTGATTAAAATTGCTCATGTACAAAGTTATCAAGATGACATTTCTAAATAACATCTTTGTGGCAGGATCATTAATATCTTCCCTTACTGTGTCTCATTGGCTGGACATTTATAAGAGCCTCTCTCTTTAAGTTTATTCAAAGCTTAAAAGAGGATTTCTATTTCTTGGGAAAATGCAGCCTTTGGAGATTTCCTAAAAACAGTTCAGACTGAAGGGCTTCGTTTTTGCATGCATTTCACATACTAGAGTGTGTGGAATCTGAGAACCAAACTGAGAAAGTACATTCAGTTTACATCTTTTACTACTTGTGCTGCCAAACCTGAGCTAACAGATGTCACCACCACTGCTCCCATACCCAGTTTTCCTCCTGGGATTACTGGTTGCTCAAAATAGGTATTATAAAACTGATACAAACCACAAGAAATGTGTCTCTGTGTGCAAGAGAGAATGCGTGCATATGTGTGTTTTTGAGAGTGTGGGGGAGAGAATTAAAATTATTACTCTCTCCTCCCAGGAGAGCCCATGTCTCGTGACAGGTTGGAGGACATTTGCATTTGGTGAGATACTTTGACCTTTAGGGTAGGAAGCAGCCCTGTGGCACAGCTCAGATAGACACGTAGCTTCTACTGTATGTCTGTGTCCCGAGTTCTCCATCCATTTATTGTTTTCTGCTTATAGTGCCCTTCATCAAGGTATTCTGAGGAGATTTTATTGAATGGTGTGGGGTCATGACACAAACTAATTAACAATTTGGCCATGTGATTTCACCATGCTTGCAATGAGATAATAGCTACCAGCACCCCTCTTCTCTAGATGATTCGCTGGAAACTAAAAATATCTTTTTAAAAAATTATCTCTGATGTCTTCATGATTTCTTGTCATCCAAGCATTACAGTTAACTTCACTCAAACACAGTAAGCTTGGTAAGAGGCTACACAGGTTTTACTGTGGACAGCATGCTACTAAGAAACAGCAGAGATTATAATTATCAACTGCAATATTTAGCAACACCCCAGGAAACTTCCAGTCTGGCAGCACTGCTAAATAATGTTTATCCCATAATCTCTTATTGAAGGACTGTATGAGTTAAGGAAATGTGATTTATTTTTTTTTTTTTTTTTATTGTTTAGGATTTTTTTCCCTTTTAAGTTTTTATGTCATGGACTAGATCCTGGTTAACATCCCCAAGCATAATTTCTCTCCCTGTCTACTCGGATACCCAAGCAAGCGTGGTCTAGCACTGCATCGGGCAGGAGTGTCGTAGTTTTCTGTAGCTTCTTCTTTTGAGAGGGAAGAGAAGAGTCTGACTCATTATGAGCGGGACTTTTTGATGTGTTTATGATAAGCTTGCATTAAAGATGCATGCAATTTGATAGCCTGAGTTGGGAGAAAGAATCACCATTTGAACTTTAGGTATGTGCATGGTTATAGGGACATGTAGCAGCTTCACCTGCAAAAAATAGTAGAAATAGGAAATGAGACCAGATGCAATGTTTTACCCATGAGAACTTATTTGGCCTGTAAAAAAATAGAACACGTTAATAGAACAAGAAAAGAACCTGTGTCATCGTTGTCGTCATCATTCCCCCCCCCCTGCCCCACGCAGCTCAGAGCACACACATACGGTGTCTGCCATAATCTCCTTTTCTAATTGTAGTTATATTCCAATAATCCTTTTTCCTCCTTACAGCTGCTTGCATTCTAATACCTAGCCTTTTTTCCCCCTCTTCCTCCTATGCTGGTGGCCTCAGAAAAATACAAATTGTCTGATGTAAGTAAAAGTACAAATCTTTGAGACAGAAGCAGCAAAAAAAAAGTTCCCCTATGCGTGCAAGAGCCTCTGTCTATGAGATCCTCAGCTGAACTCTGCCTAAGCAGCTGCTCTGCCTTGGGAGTTGGTGGAGGATTTCCGTGGTGGTACGGGTGACTTCTGTTTTTTTCTTCAAGACCTGCTCAGCTGACCTTTTATATATCCAGGTTCAGTTTTGGTTTGGTCTAAAATAATCACAGTTTTAGTATCTTACTTTACCTGATATATTAGATAAGTTTTATCTGGCAATAGAGGTATTTATCTCATAATAGGGATTTCTATCTTATGAGAGGGGTAGAAAAATTTGTTAAAGCAACGTGTTTAAGAAAGTAAAAATTAACATTGCTGACCCAGGCAAAGAAATTCAACCTTGGCTTTACTGCCTAAACATTGAAGCAGGTGATAGAGGTATAGTTTCTTCCTTCTCCCACCTACAAAAAGGTTATATTCCTTTCTGGGTTAGTTTTCTTTACCTTGAACAGAAAGACTAATAGATATCCAGCACTGTAATGAAAACAGAAGAAGATCCATCTATAAGAAGCAAATTTTTAACACTAGATAATGAAGAAAAATAGTTTGAAAATATCATATGCGTAATTTATTTCACAATTGGTTTGTCACTTGTCAGACAGTTTCAGTGCCCTGAAGTGCATTAAATTAACTAGAATTGTCATCATCCATTCGGTTTGATTAAACACGTCAGTGAAGTGGAAAAGTTAAAACAATAGAGACCCTGGAAAGACAATGTCATTGTGGGGAAAAAAAAAAAAAAAAAAGAAAAAGTAAGTAAAAAAACTCAATGGAGAAGGCAGACCAGCATGGCTAAAGATGGTAAATTAAATCCTGCTTGGGAATCTGACCCTGATCCAGCAAAGTGCCTAATCTCATAATTTAAGCATATGAGTTCTTCCCCCTCTAAGCATGCGTGTTGTCCCACTGAAGTAAGGGTGAGATTAAGTGAGTTCCAAGATAGTTGCCATAGAGCACAGCATCCATCAGACCAGAGCCTTCATTGACCTGATGGGGGACACATCCTGCAACAAGATTTATGTATTGAATGGTATTTGTGTAGGCGTTCATGTGGTGCAAGTTCACTGCAAGCCAGGGGTTCCAAAGGTAGTCAGAAAATTATTGTTATGTTTGGGTACAAAGGGCTATAAAATCTTTTATACTGAAAGTCTTTTTGTAATTGCAGCACAGAAAAAATGTAGAGTTATAGAAGAACAGATTACAAATATCACATACAATAGTATCTGATGTGTAGAGTTCTGCAGTTGAAAGGTTTTGCTGATAAATTATGCCCTCGATTTGAATAGGCTTCAAAATCTGTAGTCAAAAGGAATTACTGTTCTGTGCTACATTGGTTAAAAGTCTTATATGGGTATATATTTTCATATGAAAAGCTACTGGATGATACAGTATAAAACTTAGAGTTTGTTTCATTGTTTTATTGGAAGCAGCTACTCCTTTACAGAGGCAATGGCTCTTCAATCAATGAGTACTGTTAGGTGCATTATGGATAGTTTAAGTGCTGATTTCATCTTCATGGGTAGGTAACTGCTATAGTTAGTCACTAAAGTTACCTTGTTGCTTCTTCCTGTGGAAAAACTGTAAGTGATAAAAATGAACATATGAAATATTGCAGGTTTAAACAGGACAGGACAGGGGTTTGGAGGAGTCTAACTGGACTTTAGGCAGGAGAAAAGCTTGTCCAGAGTAGATTGTGGCTCTGCATCTCGAACAAGTAGCTGACAGGGCTGATGCTACAAGGGCTATAATTAGTCTTACGCCTGTGGCCCACCTTGTGTCAGTGGGACATGAGACCTTTCTTTCCACGTTGCTTTCACCATCTTCCATGATGCTTATCCCTTGTGTTTAACATCCTTCTACACTAGGAATTAAGTGCTGCTTGGCAAGGAAGGCAGCTTTCTCCTTGGAAAATTTTCTTCTTGTGGGAATTTCACTGCTACCTGTCTTCTGATGCCTTAAATCTGTTTGATGTTGTATGTAGCTTTTGTACCTGAGAATTGATGTAATAATTTGCATTGCTGGTGAGAGTTGCACATGATGAATATAAGAAGCAATTAGTGTGCCCCACAGAACATGCCTTCACAGCAGTTTTATTGCACTATCAGCTACTTCTGTTTCAGTGAAAAGCAATCATGTATATAGGAAAACAGAGATAGACTGCTGTACTTGTGTTCGGGCAAGAGGAATTAAGTGCAGAAAATAGTGAAAAAAAAAAATTGGCAAAAGTGCTGTGTGTGTTGTTTGTATAAATGGTAGACATAAGGATACATTTGTGGTTTGCCAGTTTAATAGGAGCTCGTTTGGCTACAAATACGAAAACTACTGAAAACTAAAACCAGGTGGCTACTCCAGCACTTCTTAATTCCTTTTTATATTCCCCTGATGTTTTGCAGCTGTGCAATGGTGGATCTGTCACTGATCTTGTGAAAGGATTACTGAAGAGAGGCGAAAGGATGAATGAACTTATAATTGCTTACATTTTACGTGAAGCTCTGATGGTAAGATGCTCTGATGGTAAGAAAAGCTTGCAGGGAAAGGACAGTCAATATTCAGGTCATATTTTTTTCTTTGAATGAATGAAGATCATGTCCCCACTAACATGGCTCACTCTCTTATATTATAGTAGTGTTTAATGAAATCAAGGTAATGTGTAACTCAAATGGTTCATTTTGAACAAGCAAAGTAAACAACAATTCATCTGTTTGTTTCATTATTAAGAAACTGAAAATTGATTTGATCATTGATTCCTTTCCTTAGTAAATACAGTTCTGCATCAAAATCACTTTTCTTTTGCAAAATAGCAGAAACATATCCAAAATACTGTTCAACCTCTTATGCCTGGATCCAAAACAAAGAAGGTCCTTCCTGACCTTCCCCTGCCCCTGATCAATTTAGGACGATCTGATCCATGATCAGGAAGACCCAAGTGCTCTGGACTTCTCTGTGGGGGTTTTATTTGCTATACCAGGAGTGCAGGTTGCTCATTCAGGCATTGAAGTTAGATGACCAAAAGTCATCTTTGAGAATAACAGACTAAACTGGAATTCAGCCCTGACTCAAAGCCTCAATGTAACAAAACGGCTTTTCACAATAGAGAAATGCAAATTATGGGCAGATGCTCCATCAGTGCAAAAGAATGATCACAAACTGAAAACAGAAGTTTGGAAGAACAAAGTGTGCAGGAAATCCAGAAAGAACAGTGTTGGGGTCAACGTGACAAAGGAAAAGAGCTGAAATTGAAAGATACTATTTGGAAAAGTATGAGGAAATACAGGAAAAATATTTCCACGAGTTGTCTGGCAAAGAAACTCTCCATTAGGAAGCAGGGAGATAAAACTGAGCATGCTTCTGGGAGAAACGCGGAGAGAGGCATTTGGTGGCTCGTGGCTACCTGCCATCTGATTAGCAGTGAGTGCTCCTACCATATAGGCAGAAGGTATGGAAACGCACCAATGTACTGAAATCCTGTCCTGGGAAAGCATGCGACAATACTTTAATTAACACTGGCAATGTTTATACCTCCCAAAACATCAATTAAAAAATCTCTATTCCTTCTGGTGTGCCAAGTGTTTTTCCAGTAAGAATGGCAACTCTGTGGTTTTGGATTAAAAAAAAAAACACCGTTTTAATTTTTTTCATACTTTTCTGCTACCTTTTTGTTTCTGCGTATATAATACGGAAAACAGCTGTTAGTAAAAAGTTCATGTTTACATCTCCTATTCCAGGGACTTCAGCATTTACATGAAAACAAAACCATCCACCGTGATATTAAGGGAAATAATATCCTTTTGACCACTGAAGGAGGAGTCAAGCTTGTGGATTTTGGTATGTTATGTTTACTTATATATCCAACCAGTGTCATGTATGTGAAGCATGGAAAATAAAATAGAGGAAACAAGTCAGAGAAGATGAATTATATTAACCTTTTATTAAGGTTTTGAGTTTTTCATTAAAAATCACTTGGATAAACAAAGTTACTTTTTAACTTGACAGAAATAAAATATTCACAGGCTCAGTGGTTTTAAAACTTTTTTTTTTTTTTTAAAACCCATTTTACTAGTGCTGTTTAGGTAGCATGGCTAATGAGTAGTAGTTATAATATGGTCTAAGTGCTAAATGCTTTAGGGCAACACAGTAAGTGAAGTGGCAAAGCAAGTTAATAGGGTTCAAAATAAGGTTGGTGTTTAGTTCTTCCAGGACCATGTGCTGGCTCAGTGAAATTAGGGGCTGATGGGCAAAAGCTTCATGTTGTGTATGAAAGGACTCAGCACTTACTAGATATTGTGAAGAATGGGAGGGCTCCACCTCAGTCAATTATACTCATTAGTTTGATGTGAAGCAAAACAAGAGATACTATCTGAAGGCAGTAGAGAGGGAGATGTTATATAGATAATCCCCACTTTCCAAAGTCTGGGAAGACTAACATTACTTTTGGCAAGTCTAAACCTAAGACTTGTCATTAAATGGAAAGTGTCTGTTAGGCCTAAAGTGATTCTTGAATGCTGTCATCTGTTTTTACCACCAGAAGGCAAAAGCAGACACAGGTAATTGGATGTGACCTGTTATTTGCCAGCCCTACCACAGTGATTTGCCTTAAAAGTGGATTGACATTTATTTTATTTAAGGAGGGTATAAAACTTTGCAATGGTTATGAACTATTATCCTCTGGTAGTGCACTGTCTTCTAATGTTTAAATTCAATTTATCGGTCACTACTCACAGCATAGCAGCCAACTGTAAATATCATGATTCCATTCCACAGATGGAAAATCTTAATTTTTCCTTTACCCTCCTATTTTGTTAATGAGATTTATTCAATTGATACATAACAATTGTTTAAACTAATCATGGGATTTTAAATCCCATTAGTGAAGTGTCTTCCTGCCAGTAGATTGTGTTTATGCAACTTTCCTTACTTCACACACAAAACCCCTGCAACTATTAGGGTTACTAATTCTTCTGAAAATTCATGTGTTTATATTAATTATTTCATTTCTCAGATAAAATATTCCATTGAAAAGCCTTCAGACTTCCTAAATTAGCTGCCAAACACTCACCTGTATTTTCTGCTAGTCTGGAAGTTTAATGTGAGGCAAAATCAATATTTTTGCTAACAGGTTTTAAATATGTTGTGGATACTAATTTTTTTAAGGCACTGAAGGCAATTAGAGCTGTGGAGGATCGAAGCTTCTGAAAATTAATTCACTTATGCAGATGTCAAAACATACAAGCTGTAGGGATGAGGACTGAATTCTTTATTCCCCAGCTACAGCAATCTACTGCTAAGGCTGTAATTGAAAAATAGTCATAAAATCTTGTGGGAAAAATTGTGATATCAAAGCACAGATGAGAACGTGCACAAGAAACAAACATATGTACATGCACATTTATGTGGATTGAAGAGGGGCTTATAATATCTGCAGTCCTTCCTCTCAAAGCAGTATAGGAACTGCACCTTAACTTAGGAAAAGATAGACATTTTCTCCTGCCTTTTTTTTTTTCCTTCCCCCAAAACCAATCTGAAGCCAATAATGAATAGTTTCAAATGGGAAAAATTTATACAGCCTTCACAAAATCATCACAGATGAAACACCATTCACCCTTCAGGCTGATGTTTAAGTTATTTGGCTAGGATTTGGAAGATTTGTCTCTTCTGCTTGGGATTTAAACCTACATTAGTCAGATTCCAAGAGTATTTTTTAGCCAGGAATGTGAGTTGATCAGAATCTCTCATGTTGACACTGCTACAGACTGTTGTACATAAACATTTATTGGATGAGGGAGTGAAACTCATAGCCATTTTTTTGCTCTATAAGCCTGTGAATCTGCTGGCTACAGAATGAGATAGACATGCAGCACAATCTCCTTTTCTCCCAGTAAATACTCAGTAGAAGCAAATTTTTTGTTTTAGGTTGAATCAGTTATTACATGGGGCCAAACAACAAACAAAACCAACCCAAACGATCACACAGCCCTTTCTAGCATGCACACAGATTTTCCATTGTGGAGAGGGGAGCAGAGACAGTGGTCCTTTCTTGCATGGCAGTACTGACTTTCCAGAAGCTTCACTTTGTGACACAATTTATACACATTGCCTTATGGTTGTTGTGTCATAGGCATTTATGTGTGCTGTGACCGTAGTTTCTGAAGACTGTGCAGTGTGTAATGGATGACCTTGACAACACTATTATGAGGAAGTCAATTGCTCTAATTCCCAGTTAACAGCTGGGGACCTGAAACTTTGAGAGACTGAGTTGCTTGAGGTGATGCAGAAAGTGTGTGGAAAAACTCTTCCAAAATCCAGGCTAACAGTCTGAACTGTTTACCTTTCATAGAGGTATTCACAGTTAAAGAGATGAGAAAGACTGTGAAAGAGTGCCATGGCAGTGCCTCACCCAGATTCCTTTGAAGAGTGAAATTTTTGCTTTCCCATAAAATTCTGCTGTAATATTGCTTAATCACCCAAGTAGTGTTCTCATATCTAAGAAACACCCAATCCCAGTTGATAGATTAATGATCAAATCACGTAGGTGAGTTTATAACATCTCCACACCAATGCTTCTGGAGCTCAATTGCTTATCAAGGAGCTGCCAGATAGAAGTTTTAGTTTAAACTGTCCAAGCCACAAGAAGTTTGAAATAGTGTTACCAGGGAAGCATCCTCTCTCCTCACATCCATCCGGTATGATAATTTAGATCAGCAGAGGTAAACAAAATCATTCTTTTTTACTACAGATAATGCATAGCAGCCAAGGGGATCTATTCTAAGTACATCCCATGATCACAGTCTCAGTCCCTGAATTCATTGAACATTCTAGATACATTGAAAGTCCAAATTTTCCTTCTAAGGGAAGAAGGTTGACTGAAGGCAGTTTTGCTACCTGAATGTTTGTGGGAATTAGCTGTTAAGCTGTTCTGGTAGAAAACCTTGGAGGAAGGATATTACACCCAAGAATCGCAGCAATTATGCTCCAAGCAAGGAGAATCCTCTGCCGCATCAATACAAATAATAAATAGCTGCACTATATTCAAATGTAGCTGCTATGTTTTCAGTATAGGTTAGAGGTTGGATAGAAAAATACACATTTACGTTGAAGTAAATTCCCTGCAGCACTTTGAAGGGTGACAGCTATATAATGTATTGTATAAAAAGAGTTGGAGGCAAGCAAGGTGTGAACCAAATTCCCTTTTTATAAATGATCTTAATATATTCACAGTTGCTGATTAGTGTTATGGGAAGGAAATCTTTTACATCTGTTTCTCAGATTCCTGGTTGTATGCAGTGGACTGATGTTAAAGAGCCAGATTTCAAAAGAAATTTTAGGCACTAAAGGTCAAGAAAAGCACCTAATAAAATTTTCAAAAACTTCCAGCATGTAAATCCAAATTAATTTAATGATAGATACCTTCTGAAAGTCTTGTGACAAATTTATCTGCGGCCTTTACTGCCTAAATATCTTTCAGTGTCTGACCTTGTTGCATCAGTTAAAAAACTGGCCTGAGGTCACTTGCACACATAGCACACCTCATCTGTAATAAAAATTCATATATTCATCTGCATCTTATAATGTGTAACCAATTTCATAGGGAGCTGAGTGTATAACATCTGCTTATGCTGACAAATAATTGCTTCTTTGAATAGTCCCTCTCAATTAAATTTCTTTTCTTGAAATCAGGATGCTGCATAGGGCCTCCCATGTATTAAATAATGTTAGTCTAAGACACAATTCCTGTTTGGAAATTCTGAGATGTCAAATAATGTGTTTTTCCAAAATGGGAGAAAAGGAATTTAGCTTTATTATTGTTGTTATTATTTTAACTTTGGTCTGAAAAAGACCAAGTGACATTTCATTCTGAATGAGTTGACACGTTTCTAAAATCTCCTGCTACTGCAGTGAGCCTGGGAGCTTGAAAGACAGAGCTTTTCATGCTTATATATTATTGAAAGAAGAGGATCCTAGAGGACACAACTCCCTATCAGCAAACAAGACAAGTTGCTGATGTGTTGGGAGCCATTTTTCCACTAAATGTTCTGAAATATCTACAGTCACGTGGCAAGTGATTCTTTCAGGTAAAAAGAAGAAAGTGTAATGCTGATGGAAAATTTCCCTTCAGCTGTGTTTTTGAGGATTGACCTTGTAGGCTGATAATCTCGAACAAGAGCACAGGTAGCTCATACTTCTATGGGGCTGCTGAAGCCTGCTGTCACAGACTAGAAATATCTCAGGCTGAGCAGCTGTTGCCTTGGAAATGTCCAGAAAAAATGTAAGTGTGAATTGTACTCCACCACTTAGGCAAAAGCATAGTTTGCCAGCAGCACTGTTCCTTGCTGAAGGCCATGTCCTTCTATGCATCAAATGAAAACATACTTTCATACGACATGTAATTAGACTGTTGATGCTATTACCATTCTGTGTGATTACCATGAAAGGTCATTGGAAAAAAGTCAGACATCTAGAGGGATATTAGAAATATTCAGGTTCCCCTAATGAAAATAAAATGTTGGCAGACTCATTAAATCTTTGGAATTCAAGCCTATTTCTAACTACAAGAGATCACATGATTCCCCCCAGTTTGCCTAGTACTGTCACTGTGGGGAAGGGACTACTGAAAAGGGTTGGCACTGTCCATTTTCATTTTCTTGTTAGGCATTTCATTAATGGTATCTAAAACTCTCCATCATTACAGTCTTTGGATAAGCAATACATAGGAAAGATCTAAGTATTTTTTTAATAGGTAAAGCAGGTTCCAGTGGAAGACATGGAAAGAAGGTAATGCAATCCCACTGCTACTGGCAGATGGTGGAAAATTGCAAGCTATTCTGCATGCACTTAATAGAATAATGACTTCAAGGGTTCCTTTAGTACTGTGGATAAAGATATTGCATAATTAGAACATGTATTGTATCATTAATGGAATAGATAGTGAAGGTAAGGTGATTTTTGTACTTTAAACATGCTTAGTTTGCATTTTTCTGCTTTTGTTTCAAATGTTAGAAGTGTTGGATTTAAAAGTTGGGTATGAATATTGTCTTGGCATTCCAAATGCAGTTTCAGATAACACACTTTGCATGTAGCTAGCACAGTTTTATCGTGGATTTATAGTAGCCTGAGTCAACTAGAGATTTAAGCTGAGTATGACTCATTGGGGAAAAAACGGATTGGGGGAAGCAATACTGTGTTGCTTTTTTTAGACATACTGAAAACTGACATTCCTTTGTTTAATACTTGAACTATTTCTTCCATGTAGTTTGGAAACTGCAGGTAGACAGAGGTCAGATTTTGTGTTTGGAATGTAATAGTGTGGTTATTTTGTTGTGGAGAGAATGATCATTCTTCTTTTAAAGCTATTTGAAGTCATCCAAAGTTAAGAGCCAAGGGAATCTGAATGCTGACATTTCTGGATGGCCTTCTTAGTATTGAAAATTGCAATTTGGTGAAACAAGTCAATTATAAAACACTCTTTTTGGTAGTGTGTTTTTTTATTAACCCTATTTTTACTTTTAAATGCATACATAATTTCATTTAATGCTTTAAATGAAAGCATTAAGTTCATTTCATAATTCAGTTGAATTCATAAAATAAATTTCTTGGGTTTTTTTTCCCCTAGAAAGAGTGTGTAGTAATTCTGCCAACATCCTCTTTTGTGACTCAGTAGTGGTGTGCTACTTCTTCCTAACAACTTATGGAATGTTAGTAATGCTTTACCACTACTAGTGATCAGTAACAATTGATCAACATAAGTTAGAATGCATAGGTGGTTTTGTTATGTTTTATTGCATGATCATAGAATCATAGAATTGTTGAGGTTGGAAGGGACCTTTAAGATCACCAAGTCCAACCGTTAACCTAACATGACAAAGCCACTTCTAAACCATGTCCCCAAGTACCACGTCTACCCTTTTTTTAAACACCTCCAGGGATGGTGAATCCACCACCTCCCTGGGCAGCCTATTCCAATGCTGGATAACCCTTTCAGTGAAAAATTTTTTCCTAATATCCAACCTAAACCTCGCCTGGCATAACTGGAACCCATTTCCTCTCGTCTTATCCCTTGTCACTAGGGAGAAGAGGTCAGTCCCCATCTCTCTACAACCTCCTTTCAGGTAGCTGTAGAGAGTAAGACGGTCACCCCTCAGCCTCCTCTTCTCCAGGTAAACAGCCCCAGTTCCCTCAGTTGTTCCTCATAAGACTTGTCCTCCCGACCCCTCACCAGCTTCGCTGCCCTTCTCTGGACACGCTCCAGCACCTCAATGTCTTTCTTGTAGTGAGGGGCCCAGAACTGAACACAGTACTCGAGGTGGGGCCTCACCAGCGCCGAGTACAGGGGGATGATCACTTCCTGAGTCCTGCTCACGGCACTATTCCTGATACACTGTTCAGCATGTCCAAAATAATAGCGACAATCTCAAAGTAATTCATGAGTCCATGGTAAGACTCCATCTTAATAGTTCTATCTGCTTAGTTGCTTGCCTCTCCTGGTTTTCTGATGCATGAGGGAGCTTTCTGCTGGTCTTGTGGGGAAAGCATCTGAAATCTTGGGTCAGAGGTTGGAGAGGGAGCCACAACACTGAACTTCATCCTTTCATCATGACACCTCACCAGCTCTCGTGTTCCCTTGCTGTGACACAGTGCTGTGGCCTCTCCCTCCCATGACCAGGCTTGATAGATGCAGTTTGTTGACTGATCAGAGATCAGTCTAGCAAGCCTGTGTGGCATGTGGCATTGCAGAGGGAGAGAAGGCTCACAGGACTGTGCTGCAACAGCTTGGGAGTCTAGAGCCACCTTGTGCTCAGTGAATAGGCTGAGAAGCCAATTGTGGGTGATGCAAGTTTGAGTATTGGGGCATTTTGGGAAGGACATTTTAATCTCTGTCCCTTTTAATATATATCATGATTCCCAGCGTCACATGTCCTACTGACATTGAGGAGGAGCTCAGCATGACCTTGAGTAGTTTTCCAAACTTTTGTAGATTACTTATTCTGGAATAGTCGGAATATCCTATTGCATCTCTTTCTTCTTGCCCTGCATTAGCTGTAAATGCTGTCTGAATCATTCTGCAAAAATGAAACAATTAATTAAAATAATTTAATTTGAAAGTATTCAAAAATAAAATAATTTTCTTTCTGCCCTTAGCTTACTTTAAGCAATGAATCATAGCAAGACTTGTATTTGCCTTAGTCAGTCTAGCATGCATCCATAATAAAGCTGTCTGCTTCACTGATTCAGATCAAAACCAGACTATTATTGTGTTGTCAGTTCTGCATACCATATCGCATGACATTCACATGTTACTTCTAAAAAGCATTTACTAGGGGTCTATGGCAGAAACCAATAAAAGTAAAAGACTTTGAAGAAAGCTTTCTTCGTGAGCAGCTTGTCAAACTGCTTTGAACCCAATCAAAGTAATAATTCCAAATTTTTCAGACCTGGGTTAGTAAGGATAAGATGGATTGCATTGACTTGAGCTGTGGAGCATTTTCATTGTTGAATGTTTAATTCTTTGTTGAAGGCTTAGTCCTTAAAAACTTATTTTATGGGCCATGTGTGAATGAAAACCTTTGTGCTGTTCACTAACAACAAAAAGAAATCATGTGGCCAAATGCTGTTTCCAGGATAAGCTGTTCACTTGGTCTTTCAAATATTTTCTTCTACTAATTCACATAAAGATGTCACTGATGGCTTAAATGTTAAAGAAGCTTGACATGGAAAGCTTGTGTCCTACACCAGAGACACATGATGCGAGAAAATAGCCCTTTCTGGTCAGCAAAGTCTTCCTCTTGGTTTTCTCATAGGTCACAAAATAGTCATCTCTTGAGGTTATTAGAAACCTTCTGGTCTGTGTATACTAAAACCCATTAATTTTTACCTGAAAGTTAAACCTAATGATTCATTTGTACTGAAGTGTTCCAGTCCTTAGGTATTTTAAAGATTCTGTCCCATCGGCATAGATGTTACCAGTAACGCAGATAGTCTTAACAGGAAAACCATGTCATATAACAGGGAGAAAAATCTCCAGGGTTTTCCCAGTCTTGCAGGGAAAAAAATCCTTTTTGGGGCTCAAATGCGGCAGTCAGTTTGAAATCTAATATGTAAGGAAGGCAGCATCTAAGAAGGAGGACTTTCCTCACCAGCATACTGCACCAGATTGTGTATGGCTGCACAAATCCCTGAGGCTCCAGAGAAGACTAGCTCTCCTATCTAGATACATCTGGCCAATTGTGCATCAGGAAAACAAATGTTCCTGTGCAACCCTTTCAGGAAACCAGCTGAAGCCCTGAAGCATGAGATTTGATTAGAATCATTGGCCTCGTGCCGCAGTGAGCTGTCAGGAGCGTGTGGAGGGCAGCCCGTGGTTGCCTGCTCTGCTGGGAGCCATGGAGAAAGGGTGCAGTCAAAATCATAGACTAAGGGAAGGTAGAGTACGCTGCCACACTGTCCTGCCTAATCTCCTGTAATATGAAAGTTCTCGGATTTCTTAAAGAAAGAAGCTGTATTAAAACTAATTATTTAAAAAAGATTATATACCTCACAGATGTAGTGAATGTTCTGCTGGTTTTTTAGGTTGCTGTTTGCTCTTTTATTATCAGTGTGTACCTTGTAATGACTCTGTATCTGATGTAGGATTTTCATTTTGTTCCTTATATGCCAAAAAATGCCTTTTCTTTGTCTTTAATCCTCATGGTGAGTTTACTGTGAAAGTCACTGGACTTTGATTCACAGAATCACAGAATGGTCAGGGTTGGAAGGGACCTCTGGAGATCATCTAGTCCAACCCCCCCGCCAGAGCAGGGTCACCTACAACAGGTTGCACAGGACAGCGTCCAGGTGGGTTTTGAATGTCTCCAGAGTTGGAGACTCCACAACCTCTCTGGGCAGCCTGTTCCAGTGCTCCACCACCCTCAAAGTAAAGAAGTTCCTCCTCATGTTAAGATGGAACTTCCTATGTTCAAGCTTGTGCCCATTACCCCTCGTCCTATCAATGGGCACCACTGAAAAAAGACTGCTCACATCCCCCTGGCATCCTCCCTTCAAGTATTTGAAAGCATTAATAAGATTCCTTTAGTTTCCATTTTAATCACCCTATATTTTATAGAACAGATTCGATTTTTTTATGCTACTTTAACTCCATGCCTCTTGGTTTTGAACTAAACACCATGGATTTTTCATCTCCCAGGCAATTCATATACATGGTCTTTTGGATACTAAACTTTTGATCTTTCTAGACTTGTAAAGGGCCATTTGGTTATCTTTTGGATATGCCCTGTTTCAGTTAAAGATTTGCTTCTGCGTTGTGTGTTTTCCTGAGTGTTTGGGAAACTCTAGTTTTCATCATTAAAACATGACATGCATTAAAATTACATGAAGACAGGGGATGTGGTGACAAAGGACATGGAAAAGGCTGTGACGCTCAATGTCTTCTTTGCTATGGTCTTTACTTGTCAGACTGGCCTTCAGGAATCCCAGGTCCCTGAGACCAGTGAGAAAGTCTGGAGCAAGGAAAACTTACTCTTAATAGAGGAGGATCAGATTAGGGAGCATTTAAACGAATCGGACATACACAAGTCCATGGGACCTGATGGGAGGCACCCAGGAGTGCTGAGGGAGCTGGCCAATGTTATTGCAAGGCCACTGTTGATAATCTTCGAAAGGTCTTGGAGACTGGGGGAGGTTCCTGATGACTGGGGGAAAGCTATTGTCACTCCTAGCTTCAAGAAGGGCAAGAAGGAGGATTCAGAGAACTGCAGGCTGGTCAGCCCCACTTTGATCCCTGGGGACGTGGTGGAGCAAATACTCCTGGAAGTCATTTCCAAACATATGAAGGACAAAAAGATGACTGGGAGTAGGCAGCATGGATTTATGAAAAGGAAGTTATGCTTCATCATAACCTAATGTAACACCATTCAACATAAAATGCTGCTGAAAATTCTAGTTTTTCGGCTTCTCATTTCACCTTTGTTTCCTATTTCTTTATTTCTATCTTATTGGTCCAAACCCAATTTTAGTTCTAGATTTAATTTGAGTCCTTATCATTGAGCAGAAATTCTCAAGCATGCTTTTCTGTCAACAGCTCGCCCAAGGAAACAATATTGCTTCTGTGTGCTTTTCATTTACAAGTTTGCTTTTGAGGTCAGTTGATAGTCTATAAGGAAATCTGAGTATTGACATTGTTTCAAAAAGGTTCTGAAACATCACTTGTAAAGTCATCAAACCAACCACTTGTGTCCTTATGGCCCATTAGTGACATTTTCTGTTGAATATATTTATGCTTTCTATCCATGATAAGTAATTAAACCTGGGAGAGGCTCTCTGATGTCCCTTTACAGTGTTGGTGGGGATGCCAAAATACTTGCAATATAGTTGCATGTGGTTACCTACCTGGTGTGTTGTGATGTTTGCCATTTGGACTATCAGAATTTCTTTGTTTCAATCTTGTTCTTTCCCTGTTGTCTTTTGTCATTGTGGAGTATGAAGAAACTGTGTGGTGGATTTTTTTAGCGTTTTTTGTGCATTTCAGTTATCTGTCTGAAATTATCCTGTCTGGATATGTTCCATCACACAAATACAACCTGAAAGAAAGAAACAAAGAAATGAGACAGTGTCAAAGATAACAGCAATTACAGAGGGGTTGAGGTATGACCCCACTGTTGTTGCATGGGAAGTAGCTACTTCCCTGTCTGCTTCTTGCCAAGAATGGCGGCAGCTTTTCAAAGTGAAGCTTAGGGTGCTAAAGTAAAACCTTAAACCGTTAGGACCCGTTGCCTCCAGATCTAGTAAAACGGTGGAGTTGAGTGATTTATGAGGGACTGCCTTCACACCATTGGACAGAGAGGGAAGGAAGGAGAGGCCACTTTTTACAGCGAACAGCATGGAATAGGAATGCCAAAACATATCTGCCAGCAGGCTTAAGTGGAATGCAGTGCAAGATGCTGCTGCTGGTTTACATCTGCCTTTCTAGAAGATTAAAAAAATGTTGGGAAATAATTCAGAGCATTTCAGCCTGTTTAGATCTGCAAGGTTAACAGCGTGAGCAGGTTTTTTTGGTTCAGAGACTAGCTTGAGGAATGATCGAGTTGCAGGTTCTTAATCCGAAGGAGGTCACAAAGAGGATGCTTTGGTAGGGAAGTGGACACTGAAGGCACAAATGAAGAAGGGTTATGGAAGAGGTAGCCAGAGGCAGTGTGATAGCTAGAGTGTGAGCCCTTTGGGTAGGGTCTATATTTTTGTGTAGGAGTACAGTGGCTAGCATGTTGGGAATGCAGTCTCCCTGCTGTGTGCCCAATGCGAATTTAGTAGAATTTGGTAGGGCTCGCCATTCCCCCGTTAGCATCAGCCAGTAAAACGTGCAGACTTCTGTCACAGGACAGAATCATAAAAAGATGTTGTACAGCCTCCCAATTTAGATCAGAACAGCGTCTGCTCAGATTGAGTGGTACTATGAGACAAATCTTTCCTAATAATAGGGAGCTCTTTTCTGCACTGTTTTTCTTTACTGAGTGCCAAGGTCATAAGTAGATGGCTTTACTTTCAATGTTATTCCAGTATGTCCGTTTTTGCAATGAAAAGCTTGAATAATACTCGTGGTGTAAGTCTGCTCATTTCCAGTTTTTATTAGTAAACTAATGCTTGGAAAAAGAAAAAGAAAAAGAAAAGCCTTTTTCCAACTATATACACAGTATTTTCTTTTTGGTATGGTGTGCATTGATACTATTAATGCACTTATTTATTAAGCTCTTCACTTTCATAAGATTTACAATTTGCATGTAATAAAACACCATTTTGTGACATATTTTTAGATTTTCTTAGAAGAATATTTGACTCATTTTGCATCAAAGCAGTAGTGAAGGGGGAGGAGCAAGATGTTTTTGTTAGAAAATACACAAGTTAAAAAAAGCTGGCCCACTATATGCTTGACTGGTTACTGAAATGCTAGAAGAAATGTTACTAAGTGTGGAATTACATCATCTTTCCTCCATACACAGAAAATGCCCAAGGAAATATCATTTGTCATAAGACCTATGCTCCGTAATCTGAAATGCCACTTTACTGCTAAGAGCAAAAGGATAAGAAAACAAACAAACATAAAGCACGAAAAAAACCCAAGAGGCTGAAGAAAATAGTAGTGAACAAATTCAAATTAAATCAGCTTTTTACTGAAGTAAAAAAAGGGGGAGGAGGAAAAAAATACTTCAGTTTATTTAATAATTACAGTTCAAAGAGGAAAAAAAACAACAGTGCATAGACAGAGAAGATTGTGCACATTAGTATTCCTTTTATATTTTGTTCCTTATCTCCACATAAAGTTATGATTATTTATGAAATCTGACATTGGAATCATAAAAATTTAGTTTGTGCCTTTCTTTGCCTGCAGAGCTGAATCACGTTTCCTCATCCAAGACCACAAACGAGAGCTTAGCACAGGGGACTCCCACAACACGTAGAAAGGGAGAGGGGAGAGTAGCCTCCTCTCCCTCCAAAACCAAGGATCACGTAATGATGTCTGTTTGCATCACTGCAACGGTGACCGACCTGTGGTGATGTGTGCTTACTCTTTGCTTTCTGAATGACATGTTTTGCTGAGGGCTTGGAAACAGCCACAGACACCATGAGCCGGAAGCTGGACCTCAGACAACTCCTTGAGGCAGCAAAAACAAAGCCCCTGCTTAGCTGAGCCGAAGCAGGATTGATGGACTTTGTGCTAAGACTCCCATTGTCCTGCTTTCTGTGGTGCAAACACTGTGTATTGGACTTTCTGTAGGCGTGGAGAGAGGAAGAGATTCAACTTTTTCAAGCCTGGAGCAGACTAGAGGGTGGCAGCCACAAAAGCAACAGTCATGTTTGTCTCAAAGGAACGGGTGGGATCTTTCTTGCTGCCTTATTTTCAGCAGTTATATATATTTCTGTGATGGACAAATGCAGATATTTTGTGAATCAGAGCTGAATATGTAGCTTTAGAGTGAAAAAAACAGATCACACCTTCTATGGTTTCTTGACCTCCACTGAAAAAAAACAAAATAATCAAATTCTATCTAGACAGAGGTTTAGTTAGTATTTCCACTGGGCAGTTAATGTGAATTGCTCCTGTTATGAACCATCTGCAGGGTTTTCAGGAAGGTAAGGTCAAGCATGTTCAAACCAAAGAGTACAGAGTTGAAACTGGCCAGTGGTGCTCACTGGAGCTTCATATATTTCAGAATAATGAAATGGCACTCAGAGTGCAACTGAAGCTTTTTACTTTTTTTCAAAGAAAAAGCAGACGTATGTATGAAGGCAAAATAAATGAGCTTCAGTGTCAATCAGACTGAGGTTGGAACAAGAGTAGAACACAGAACCTTTCTTGCCATCCGTGATATCAGCACTTCAGAATATGCCTCTGGTGGACCTCACAGTTGGCTATGACTCACAAACCCATAATAGTTCAGGACTTGGAAGCAGAGGGGCTGTTTTTCTCCACGTGCGGACCTCACAATTGATTGCGACTTATAAATCCATAGTAGTTCAGGACATGCTAGCTGAGGGGCTTATTTTCTCCATGTGTTGTACTTTTCCCTTTGCACACACTAGAGATATTTCCAACCAATACACCCTTGTTTTGTATGGCAGGAAATTGGTGCCAGGCGGGTCAGAAGTGAGCTGCAGCGCACTCGAATTCCTAATATTTCAGTGTCTTTTAATTTAAAGCCATAAGGAATCTTTAGACTTCAGAGTTCACTTTCCAGCTCTTGGCCTGAAACAGTTAATTCCTTAAACTACAGCTCATGTTACAAATCTGATTTGCAGGCATTTGATGTTGCTTTGAGAATGTGCTTTGGGCATGGAGAGACTTCTCTTTTTGTAAGAATTTTTGTGGTTTGTCTGTTTTATTGTTTCTTTTTTATGGCAGAGCAGCTAAGAGATGAGGATAAATATCTTTTATAGTGTTCAACCTGAAATATATAAATAATGAAACAGAGGTCTAGTGTCAGTACTGAGCATTAAAAGAAAAAAAGAAACCGTGGAAAGTACAGTACTTTTTTTCCCCTCCTAAAGTGTTTTACCACTCTCCTGAAACAGGATATAGAAAAACTGTAATTAGCCAGTCAAAGTATATGGAGTCAGATTACTAATGAAATGCTCATTTGGGACTAAATCCTGGTCCTGCTGAAGATACTGGAAACAAAGGATGCGGAGAACCTCAAGCTGAGGTGCTGAGTACCTTTGAGGACTGGTCTTCTCTTTCCAGAGAACTGGAAAGATGTATTTGAGATTTGCCTGCAGAGGAAGTTGTAGCATGACAAGACAGGGATGGCACCATTCAGAAGGACTGTCTTGGATGGAAATAGCAGTTGCTCTGATTATAGCTTCCCTTCGTTCTTCCAGGTGTGTCTGCTCAGCTGACCAGCACTCGTCTCCGTCGGAACACCTCCGTGGGCACCCCATTCTGGATGGCTCCAGAGGTTAGATTCATGTTTCAAAACATTTTGTCAGTGGTATTCAAGCTGCCTCATTCTGCTTTTTTGCTCTTTCTTTGTCTTTCTTCCTGACCACTGGACCTTTCACCAAATGAAATAGCGATGTCCTTTAAAAAAGAGATTTAAACCTTTTTTCTCACATGTTTGCAAGGATTAAGTTAAAATGGCGTTTATTTTTGAAATTACAAGATTAGAGCCAGAGAGCAAGACATTGAATTGCTTAGTAAAGTGTTAAAGAGAGTATACTACCATTGATCCTTTCCAGCCTTTCAAGCTCTGAAACTATAGGTTACTTCCCATGGATGGAAGGAGCCCAGGGTGGTGCTATGATACGTTATAGCTTTTATTTTTGGATTTCAACACCTGGAAAGATTTTAATACTATATATCCATAGCTGACAGCAAGAAATAGAAGAGGTTATTATGAATAAATAAGATTCAGTATGTGTCTTTAGAGGTTTTTCTGGCCTGAAATTGAAGCATATAAAGATACGTTTTAAGCGGCGGCAGGAAAAATATTTTGTTATAAATAAGCCTATGCATTTACACTGTTTGTGCGCACACAAACACATGCATATATATGTTTATAGTACATGAAACTACTCTGTTTATGCACATGTATTTTTATAAACATACTGTTTCTAAACATTGGTCTAGCCATGTAGCTAACAGGATACACATTGGTTTAGACCTATAGCTAATGGGATGAAAAATCTGGCATTGTGGATGAGCTGAAACGTATATGAAATTAAATATATGTGCTGTAATCCAGTGGCAAACACATTGTCAAGAAATTAGCGTGATTTTGAAATTGCCTGATTTGGCTGAATACAGACCCAGTGGGAGACAGTGAGTTCAACTTCTGCTTTCCTGCCTGGTTCACTTCACAGAAAGAGCAGTATAGCTCCATTAGTTATTTTGCAGGAGTAATCCATAGAAAAGAGTTTCCTGCTACTTCCCTCACCATGGGATGCAGTTTACCACCTTCAGCTGAAAAAGACGAGGATTTGCACCTTTTTTGTCAGATCAGAGAACAACTGGTCAGAGAACCAGATGTTTGCAGACACCTGCTTTCTCTAGTTTAAGCATCGCTTTTTTTCAGCAACAGGATGCTCCAGCTTGCTAAAGGTGTGCAGGTCTGTTTATTTCACCTAGTACCTCCATCCTGTAAGAGATTCCCCCGACTGTGGGTGTACTCCTAAATTCGGATATTTGACCATCCAATGACCATCCCAGTCTTTTACTCCAACAGGTGATTGCCTGTGAGCAGCAGCTAGATAGCTCCTATGATGCCAGATGTGATGCATGGTCACTGGGTATTACTGCAATAGAGTTGGGAGATGGAGATCCACCGCTTGCTGATTTGCACCCCATGAGGGCACTTTTCAAAATACCAAGGTAATATCCTGATGAGTTTATTTCCTTGCATATTTCCATCCTGATGTGTTTTGTTCTTGCTGGGTTACACTGAACTTCTTCCTTAACTGTTACTTTCTTCAAACTTAAACTCTATAAGTATGTGGAGTTTCTTCATGTGATTTATACTACGAGGAGGTTAGAAATACTTTCTCCAGCTGTATTTTCTTCAGGCTCCGCTTCAACCACGTATGCACATTGAGGAGTTTGGAGCTGACTGTGGCTACATTTGAGAAAAAGCCATAAGGCCGCCTCCTGAGCGGACTGCTGCCCAATATACATGAGCATAGGACTTAGCTGTGTCCCATATATTCTGTTACAAAAAATTACTTATGGTAGAAATACAGAGTCTGAGTATGCCACTGTGGAGAACAGGCCCCATACCTGTCCTCAAGAATTATCTCATGTCCTTTGAAGCAAAGTATTGTTCTACCACTCATACATTTAGGCTACCACTTTTCATTAGGTTGTGCTGCTCCTGGCAGTTCCAGTGTTGCTGTCCTCAGGCAGTGCAAATAGCAACTTCTTTTGTGTTTTCTTTGAAGCTGGAGATAAAAGTACCCAAAGTGCCACTTACAGCGTTTCAAAGAACATCAATCTCAAAGTATGTAAGGGGGTGATCATACAGCAGTCGTGGATTTCATTCTAACAGTTGGAGCAGTACAACATTTGAGACCACATGAGTGCTTCAAGTTCTTTTCAGCAAAGTCACTCAAATTAGTTTAAATTACCTTCATGTTTAAGAAATCTTGGCTGTCTTGGCACTGAAGCAGAGCATGAATGCCCTTCTTACCTTTCCTTGCTATGGGAAAAGCAGTTACAAACTGCTGTGGTCAGTCATTTCAGCTTGTACCCTTACAAATGCTGGGTGCTTTTCTGCCCAGGAGCAAATATAAGGTTAATAACCTTTCATTCCATTAAGCAAAACCGGAAAGTGATAGAGTAAACATCAAGCAGCAATTAAAGAAAAGCAGTTATGACAATTGATTGAAAACAGACAGAAAAGTCACCTTGTCTATAGGTCATTCCTTTTGTCTTCATGACTGTACTCAGTGAAGATGGCACCTCTGAATGGAAGATGACTTTTAAAACAATTTGAACCAAATCAACACCTAGAATAAACAGCTCTGACAAAAGAAAAGAAAGTAGTAGTATTTATTTACAATAGATCTGTATTTAGTCCTTCACTTAACTTCTGATTATCTTCTGTTGAATGAGAAATAGTTAATAAAGCGCTAGTTCCTTCTGACACTTTGTTCAGCAAAGTGATTAATTCAGTCATTCTGGGAAAACATAAAATAGAAATTCTTTTAAAAAATTTTCTTAAGGAAGTATATTGTTTCAGCCTTGAAAAGAGAAACTTGCCATTACAGTGAATAGTGATTAATGGTTTGTTACTTTCATTTCCATTTATTGATTTGATTTTAAAAATTACAGCAATTCTTAGCTACGCTTGGTAGATCATCTCCATGCTATTTCTCCTTGTTAGTTATGTAAAGTAGGAGGACCGGTGAGGCATCGTATCATCTATCCACGCTCTTTTTACCAGTGGGAATTAATATCTTTTTTTCAGTGGCTTTCTAAAGCCACTCATTACTCAGCCTGCCTTCACACATTGTTTTTGTGAAATGAGTAGCTTATTAACTTATCATCACACTGACCTTTGCAGGAATCCACCTCCAACGCTACAGCAGCCTGAACTGTGGTCACCTGAATTCAATGACTTCATTAACAAGTGAGTAACAACGGAGACCGCTGTAGCTGCATATGGAACGTGTAAATGTCATGTGTAAAATATCTTTGTATTCTCTGTGGAAATCCGTTGCTATTAATACTTTTCCTTAAAACCCTAGTTTGTAAATCCAGTTTGACTTCCAAGTGAGGCTCCAGGTTCAAAACACGAAATAACATTTTAACAGACTTGATGTTTCTGTTTTTCTTAATTTAAAGAATATTTTGTTCTACAATGCAGTAATTTAACTTCTTGGACTCATAAATTCTGTGATATCTTAACAATTTTCAGTACAGAGCTGTTGTGATTAAGATGGATGTATCTATTATGGAGGTACGAATGAACTACAGACAAGCATTTCAAAACTTAACAGTGATCCCTCAATGATCATATGCTTTTTCTGCCAGCACAGGTGCTTGACTAAAGATTATGAGAAGCGTCCAACAGTATCCAGTCTTTTGCAGCATGATTTTATTAAGCAAATTGAAGGAAAAGAAAACGTGCTACAAAAGCAACTCATGGAATTTATTGATGTTCATCAACAAATGGGAGTCACTGAAAAGGCAAGGTAAAAGTAGCTAAAAAGTAGACCAGTTGGGACAATTTTGATACTTTCACTGTTTCAGAATGGCTAGTGCTCAGGGAAAGATTCACCTTCATAACTTTAGCTGGCAAAAAAGTAGAGAGCTTGATCTTTGGGGTCCCCTATAGAGCCAGTGGAAAGAAAGGGGCATCATGATTCACATGTGGGATGAAACAATCTTTAGAAGTGCCTCCCCTTTCTCCACTGTCTCAAGATACAGACTAGGATCCCTGCTTTCAGAAAGCTACGGTTAGGTGAAATTAATGGTTGGCATTTTCTTACATTTGCATCATCAGCTAATGTTTAGTTTAAGCAAGTATGCTAAAAATAATTGGTCAGGTTCCTGCAAGAATTGCACACTACCAGTTGAAAAAGTGGTAGTGGTACCAGATCTTGTTTTGCAAACTTTAAATCTTATGTCTTTTTGAATAGATACTTTCTTTCTTCCACTAGTGTTTAGTGATACCAGTTCTGCATAAATCACTTAGTACCTGATGGTTTTTATTTAAAACAACTGAAAATGGCTTGGCTTAATTTTACAATTAAAAAAAAAAACCAAAACACCCAGTACACTGAGGTAATGTATCAGATGTGAAATATAGTACAAGATTAGTATTGATGTAGTACTGGTGCGACTTCTCCTGTGCTTCAAGGTAAAGGATGACAATTTGTTGGGTGTTTTTTTTAATGGAACATAAATTTTAAAAGACGTTTTGGCATTATCTGTATAGAAAAAGCTTACTAAAATCCGCCACATTTCCTTTCACACATATTTATAGTAACCATATATACACCAGTTGTGACTTCTGATCTTGGAGAACTTTCTGTTTATCCTTTGAAGATAATAATAAAAAATATATTTCTAAATAATTTGTGATTTTCAGGTTGTCTTGGACTTTGTGTATGGATGTGGGATGAGTAGTAGTTTCTCTTTTCTGGCATTTCAGTAAAAACCTATGCGGTTTTGCTTGAATTTAAGCCTCAGACTGGATTTGTCTGATCTATATGGTGCAGACTTGACAGTTGCTTAATCCAGAAAGATTCTGGAATTCAAATAATCTTATGGGATGTCAGTGCTGAGCACTAAAACAGCAGTGTACTCCAGACTTTAAAAAATGTTTATTTATAAAACACAGAGAAACAATATCTGGTAAAATAAGTCCAAAACACTAAATGATATGAATTTAAATCCTGTTAACACTTGTGACACTGGTCCTTTCAAAGCCTAGTTTTTGAAAATCAAGCTTCTAAGTCAATTAAGTATCATGAGCTTCTTTACCCGTTTTATAGAACATGTATGTTTGTTCTTTTCAAAATCCTTTCATTTTTTCATGTAAATGCTGCCTAACGCAAATTACATAAACTTACTTTTCCTATACAATACAAACATAAAGTGGCCCAATTTGCATGTGCATAGAGCAGTCAAATGGCAGAGGAACAGGATGATCTATTGGCACTTTCTCTGTCATGTTTAGACTGTGTTTTATTAACTGATCAGTCTTCATATAAACCAGAGTTTAAGGAATGTATTACTGTGTGATGAAGTTACCTATGCTTTTACGATTGATCAACTGTAATTTATACATAGGTGTTCCCAAAGGAAGACAGAATTTTTTCTCCAAAAACAATAATAATTCATTATCAGAATCTGTGCCAAAAAATTACTTGTTTAACTAAGGGTGTAATTTAAATGGCATGGTTAAACTAGTAGCTTGGTGTGTAGTGCCCATATTTCAGTTTAGCAGTTTAAAATACTAACAAGTAAGCTGATACTAGTTTAAATCTCATTTGCATTGATTTAACCAAGTCCTTTCATACCTGAGATCAGTGAAGGTAGTATAAAAGACTGCAAGTAAAAATCGTATTTTACAGTCACTGTACATATAATCACCTCAGCTTTAACACATTTATTGACTACATTTGCTGGAAGATTGTCTTTCATAGCAGTGGACGCATAAAAGTTTAGCCTTGTCCTAGAAACAGTAAGCATACCCATCTTAATATCTAGTGCTATCTCTGTACAAACAAAAAAAGCAGAGATTATTTTCCAGTAGCTGAAATTGTAGTAAAGCATGTACATCATGTCACTTCAGAAGAAATTACAATTCCAGGCCTGTAAAGCACGTTACTACAGAATGGCATTTGTTTTTTTTTCTGTTGAATGATAAAAAGATTATACACAGATCTTTGAATTCAGTAGTCATACTTTTTTAAAAGGCTTTAAATACTAATCGTATGTATCTTCTGACCTTCAGTCTGCACAGAGCAAACAGTGTCAACAGAAGTCTGTACAGAAGTAGCATGTAAATCTGATTCAGAGTCAAGACATAGGCTGTGTAGTGACAAGTCACCTGGAGAAGTCTCATCTTAAAATCTGCTGGCTTTCTTTTCTTGGTTATCCTGTTCTGGGACTGCTTTTACACTGGTGTGTTAGGGCCCTACTGTGGAATTCCTGAACTTTCACCAATTGCTGGCAACTTTCCTTATAAAGCTCCCTCCTGATCTCCAGCTCACACTCTCTTGGTCCATAATTTGAAGGCATAGTTCTCCTGCTTACTGTCACTGGGAGCCAGGTAGTTTAAGGGATTAAAGAACCCTTCCTTCCACTGAGGGAAGAAGTCCTCCTACCTGTGTCATGTTGTATAAATGAGCATGCCATATGTTGTGTTAAAGGGCAAAGCAATTTGGCAGAAAATAAACCCCCTCACATTCCAGCTTGTCCTCAGACATCAGAGGGGCTGGGGGCGGCTAGCCTTAGGTTCTGAGTGATGCCCAGTTTGGCATTGTAAGTCCAGTGGCATTCAATGTATTGAACTGTCACTGTTATGGATGCACTAATAACACCATACACCTTCAGTCTAGTCACATTCCGTGAACTAGCATGGCCACACCCAAGGAGTTTGGTCGCATTCAGTGAGAACTCCCACAGCTAGATTAATGAAAAGTGTAGTTTATTGAAGCAACAGATACACAAGTTCTTTTGGATTGCCAGTGATAAAGTTACTGTCTGCAAAGCATGGGCATATCCTAAGAATGTTGGTAATGCAGCCTGGCTGAAAACGTGTTAAGTCATAAAGGAACTCTATAGAGATTTCTAAGTTTCCTGGGGAAGCACTCAGTATAACCAAGTGTTCAAACCTTACCCACAGGCATCTCTATGGGGGGGAAGAGAGGCTCAGCCCGTCAACTGATCCCAGAAGTCAGAGGTGATCAGCGATGGTATCTTCATGTCTGTGGTGGTATCTTCCCTGACATCCCTCCTCTCTTAAGCTGTTTTAATACTATTTTTTACTTTTCAGGTGGAGCTTGAGGGATTCTAGTCATACATACTTATGTTATGATTAGTGTAAAATTTTCTCGCTTTGCTTTTAAAGGTATAGGCTAGGAAAAATTCAGAGCACAAGCTCAGTGAGAGGTGGTCTCGTCTTGGAGGTGGGTAGCTTTTGGGATGGAGGTGTGTTTTGGTATTATAATGAGATTATAATAAGCAAAGTTCACCCAAAGGATAGCATTTTGTCAAAAAATGACAGATCGTTGGCTCAGGGTAGCAATTATGCAGCTTATCAGTTCCATAGTACTGTTCCCATCTTATCACAGAGCTTGACCGCTGTATCTTTGCTCCATCCCCCGTGCAGTTTCTCTTAGAGTCAGCACATCAGGCTGCCCTGGTGTTACCAACATCTAAGGTTGTCTAGGGAACCTATGTAGAATGTATCCCTTGCACACCAGCTGCACTCCATCCTGAAAGTTTCTTCAGTGATGTACCTTTCCTTAAAATATGAGTTAATGTGTTTAATTTCTAAGTCGCCTCCAGCTATTATTCTACACCACATAAACTCAAGAAAATTGGTAACATTGGCTTAAAGCTGAAAGTAAGGAATCCAGTTATTTTCTCAGTATGTGTTTCCTCTCCTCTTCAAATCATACTTTATTAATAAATACTCTGTATTTCAAAAGGAAAAAGTAAA
This sequence comes from Ibidorhyncha struthersii, assembly GCA_013398815.1. NCBI lineage: Eukaryota > Metazoa > Chordata > Aves > Charadriiformes > Charadriidae > Ibidorhyncha > Ibidorhyncha struthersii. The sequence continues at coordinate 229,573 of VZSZ01000339.1, forward strand.
ATGTCTGGAAGTTAATAGCTGGGCCACTGGGTCTTCCTGTGTACACTATTCTTGTGTCTGTCAAGACACAAGAATCACTGTCTTTGCCCACAGTGCTGAGGTGTAATTTGGCTCTGACTGCCTTCTGCAGTGGTAGTCTTGTTGTGGCAGTTGTGATCTTGTCATCTTGTTTGCTGAGTGTGCAGTTGGTAAAGTTCAGAAAGAAGAGACGCTGTTAGGTTATGTCACATTCTCAGAGGTTTTTGCAGAAGGCCAGGTCCTTGGATCTCATCTTTGTGTACCGTGTCTGCTTGGGAAGGGTGTGTGATCTCTAGGTACAGAGTGGAGCCACTCTACAGTCACTCCCATTAACACCATTGTTCCTGAAGTATTTTCTAATATTTACGAGTCACTGAGTCATTAGGACATTGCAGTGAGCGCTCTGAACATTCCCACTATTGTTATTCTATCTAGTGAAGAAGAACCTAGCTTTACATCATTGTGCTGCATCCTTTCCAAACACCCAGCAAGAGATACAGGGCCCACCAACCTCCTGAGTAACCAGAGAAATCTCAACTTATGCTGACAGAATTTAACAGCGATATGCCATAGGTCCGCTCCAAACTTAATGAAGGTGGAAGAAGATTGCACTTGTTTTTCAGTAGCCTGTGAACAGTCTTATAGCACAAATGTGTCTTGTGCTACTGAAGGCTCAAAAAAGCATGAATCCTAGCAATGGGCCTCTTAGATTCCACGTTTTGACTTTGAGCAACTGCAATACATTTTTCTTTAAAGTCATAACTTCTGTATGCTAAAAAAATCCGTTTGCAACTGAACCTTTCCTAGCTCAGATCTCACACTGGAGAAATTGCAATGGGAAGTGCATGAGAGAATGCTCCTTGATAGATTAATGTTTTCCCATAGCATCTTGACTGAAACATCTCTAAAATCTGCTTTTTGAAATGGTGAAGTAAGGTATGGCAGATAAATTCATGTTAAGGAGGAGGTGAAGCAGGCCAGGTTGCATACTAAGTGTATTTAATTTGTGGCTTTGTTGTTTAGCATTTGTGTTCTCACTGAACTGTGAATTCCTGGTAAGCAGAGTCACTTTCAGGACGAGGGGCTTGGGCTTCTGCAGGGGTTGCCTTTATCATGGCTGCAGCAAGAAAAGCCTATTTCATTGTGTAACTTCATAAGGTGGCATGTGCCTCTTTTCAGAGTGGTCCATGACTCATAATCATCTTCATACTTCTTTTCCGTCAGTACCTTCAAATTGATGAACTTACAACTAGTAGAAATAATGCTGTTACATCCTGGTCATATGATCTTGAGGTTTTATACAAATAAACTTCATCCTCTATCTGTTACTCCAGTCTGTAGGACCACCTAGCTCTTTAAATACACTATTTCAATTCTTTTTTGTGTTGGTAGTGACAGAAAAAGCATGATAATGGAATTTACTGCACAATCTTTGGTGAAAATAAGACAAATTCTCAAAGAAACAGTAACCTAATATAAGGCTGATCCTTCACCTTTGGACACTACTTAAGTTTCCCCTTGTTTTTAGCCAGTCCTTCAATCACATACTTACATTCTTGTAAGTCACATTATAGCTGTTACAGTTTATAATTAGTGATGAAAATAATTATTAGAAATAAGTGCTGCAGCATATACCCAAAAACTGTTCTAAAAATACCCTTCTCGCTAGACCAGATGAGGGGGAAAAAACCCTGCATTGTGAAGAGTTTTACTTTGCAACAGAAATAGCTGTCTTTGAAATGGCCTTCAGAACTGTCGCATCTACACCTGACAGTCAGGCTTGTAAGACTTTTATCCTGAGTTGTTTGGCAGTCTTAATCTTGACTGCTTTTACAATAATCTCTACAGAAATATGCAATGATTAGTACAACGTGTATTTCTTGGGAATTGTGACTCATTCCAGAATGAGCTGTGTATGTGAGGGTTATTCACTGCACCTAAATTTCAGCAACTCACTCTGCTCCCCAGGTTAAGAGCCTCATTTTTATGTGCCCTCTGAATAAATATGGGAAAGAGACCCATTCTACAGCAAAGTGATTCAGAGCAAGAGCCCTTGGGCCAGCTGAGTTATTCTAAGAGTTTGTCCTTCCATATTGACCATGTAGGGACAACACTGAAATCCAGTGACAGGGTGCTAAACAGTTGCTCTATTTAACTCTTTGGAAACTTCAGGGAGGTAGGTTCACAGAAGTTCACGTACAACATGCACAAGGGTGGTTGTCAATTTATTCATCAGCATTACGAGTAGGGCATACCATACAGTTTTCTTCCATTAGTTTCCCTGATTGTCCAGAACTACATCACTTAATTTCTGGGTGTTCGCTCTTTCTCCCTGTGACTCATCCTGCCAGTTGAAAGCAGCTGATAGAAATCCTTCAAGCTCAGCTCTGCAGTGCAGTCTGTAGTAGAGAGCAGGAGATCACCACACTAGCTTGACAAAGGCAGTATGAGGACCAGAGGAAGACAGCTCACACAGAGTCCAGTGCTGCCTTGGTCAAGGTCTCCAGATGAAATCTGTGTCAGAGTAGGGGCTTAAACCTGGGGCTTTAGAGTTCCAGACTAATCCTTGAGCACTTCAGGCTACTTCTCCTCTTCTGTAACTCAGTGTGGGCTTTGTTCTACCAACAAGGACCATTCAGGACACTGCTGTGTAGGATGGCTATGCTGCAACCTGCTTTCAGGTTGTAGAAGCAATAAAGAGTTTCTGGCAACACAGGCCTTAGAATAAGCAGATCTCCCATCTCAAATGCTTCTAGCTAATACACGTCTCTATGCAGAGTAAGAATGTGGTTCCAGTCTTCTTCCATACGATACCATGGGCAGCAGCAATGCCTGAATGGAAACTAGTTTACCTCCTGAAGCAAAACAGGAGAAAGAAGTTCTTCCTGCATTCAGGACTCTCCGAGATTAATGCTCTGCAACTGCTACTTCACTGTCACATCAGTCCACTTGCTTAGCAGCTCACTTATCCTGAAGGTGGGATACCTAACCAGGTATTGCTCAAGGTTGGAGCTTCCCCTTTGTCTTCTCAGTATGGTTCTGACTGTAGAGCGTGGGCCTGGCTTATGAGGGCAATGAAGAACTAATCCCAAAGAGCCCTATTAGAGGTATCTTATTTGCTCATTTAAGAACACGTATTCTCCCCTGAAATTTGACAGGGATGCAGCCATTTCTTAAGCCTATTGTGAAGGACTAATAATCTGCATTTTTGCAGGGCATGGTAAACCAGCACAAGGCTTTGACAAACAGGTTGTGCAGACTAGGACATGACCCTACTGGCTGCACATGGGCCACTTCTGAACCGAAAGCCCTCTAGCTCTGCTGGGCAGCCCAATGCTCTCAGCAGCATCGCATGAGCTTGCGCACAGCTCCCCGAGACTGCAGCAGGTGCTGTGCAATCATTTAAGCATAGAGGGAGCACAGGTTTGTCTGCAAAGCATTGAGCAGATGCAGCTGGAGTCTATCAATACACTTGTCTAAATTCAGGTTCAGATTTTACATAGATATAAGACTATAGTTTTATTTAAGCATATTTTACCAGATACATCTGTTGAAGACAAAATTTTGATTTTAAGTGTGAATTATTATTGCTCTGTGCAGCCTCCAGAGAAACAGAATCACCAGCAATGATAGATTTGGTACAGGTTTCTCTGTGTTGCTTCTTTTCTCTTTGTCACTTTTAATGCTATTTGTAACTGCTGGGAGCTGTACAGCTGTTCCCACCTTCACCTTACAGAAAACTTGATTATTTTTAGTTTCTTCTTTACACCCAGACTAAGGCCAGTGCTTTTCCTGTCACTTCTTAGTCTGTAAATGATTCTCCAAACAGTTTAGGCAGAGAGTTCAACTGGGCATCATGAGTCACACTTCCCTTTTCATGGTATTTTTGGAACTATCAGAGATCTTTTAAATACATTCTGACAATTTGAAGTAGAAAAAAGCTGCAGTTGCCTTATTTTGATTTAACTGAATCTTGAAAGATAAGCAGGGGGTGTGAAGGAGGATGCACAGAAACAATGCTGCCTTGACTCATTTTCTTGTCCATACTGGGTTGATGTTTCTGGCCTTTAGCTGCTTGAATTGCTTGCCAAGCATGGCCGTAAGATCTAATGCCTCCAACAAATAATTTCTGAACAGAACAGAGAAACATGGTTATTTCAGTTCACAACGTCTATGTGCATGACAATAATGAAATTTCAGCATTGATGTCTACAGCACCGATGTGTTTTTTTTAAGTGGTTGGGGTTTTAGCAAGTGAAGCAGTATAACTGCCTTGAGGGGTCTGTGCCCTTTGACAGCGAAGCAGAAAAATATTGTGTTCTGCAAATCTGCCGCTCTGCTGGACTCTTGAGAATGGAGAATATAATCTGGTTTAACAAGCACTAGTGTTCTCATAAAGTCAGCTGAAGAGGATTACAAGAGAATCAATTTTATGTAATTAGGCTTCCCTGGCATAAATAGAGATTGTTTCCTTAAAAGAACAAAAAAAAGAAAAATCTCCATGACTGGAGCATTCCCCTCCCTTCCTGCAAGGCACTTGCTAACTTCCTACATTAAATGAAAAATGGTAATTGAAACAGATCTTGGGAAGTATCACTCTCTCACTGACATGCAGTAACATTTTTTTTTTTTAAAGTGTATCCAATGTGTAACAGTTCCACTAGAAATGGAAAGCATAACTTGACAGATGTCTTGTTTTGGGTCTTCCTTTGGCAATGAAAAAAATAGAACAGCAGAGCTTGACATAGTCCTGCAGTTCCCGCATCTTTCCCTCATGCGCATGTTGATAGGTCTTTCTCAAAGTCACGCTGATATTAGACGCATCCTCTGGACACAAAATGACCTTCATGCAGGAACAATGGAGAAATTGTTTCAACTATCCAAATACAAATTTTCAACTGAAACTGTTAAAAAGAAGTATCAATAGGAGGGGACAGATCCCTATTGAGGGGGTAGGATTTTGCCTGCACCTCTGGCTTTGAATGCAGTAATATCCTTTAGCTGGTAAATGCAAATCAAGTAGCAGCAGACCATACAAGGCTGAAGAATTAATTTAAATCTTAAAATTACCACATCCTTTTTAATACAACCTGTGGGTACATACAACCAAAATTGTCTCACAGTGTTACTGCAAGGACAGTACAACCAGGATAGCTCTCACGGTACAAATGGGTTCCAAAGGAAAGAGAAGAAGACATTGGACCCAGGGGAGATGTGATTGCTTTACACCAGACCCATCCCTTTTGATGCTGCCTGTTTGTGTTCCTACATGTTTTCTGCTTCAACGTATTTAAACACACACCAAATTACAGTCCAGTTATGGATTTATTGCAGCCTTTGTTCCGCCCCTGCAGACATGCTCTCCTCTTCCGTCTCTTCTTGACTATTTGCACTGGTCATGTGGAAATAGGCCCACACGTTGCATGTTGTGTGTTGCCTGGCAGTAATAAGACTCTGGTACTGCACTGTAGTATTCCCATTGCTTTTCACCTCCATGAAATTAACTTTCATGTAATTCAGCCTCACCATCATCCTTATAACTGTATCCACAACAGTCTTTTTTTGCCTGCAGTAAATATTGAAAGAAAGAAAACGTTTGGAAGCAGGTTGCTTTCCCACGCATCTCCAGGGTCCTAACAACAGTTTGAGAGTAGTCTGCCAAATAGCTGGGTGTAAAAATGGCAAGACTTGGTCCCTCTCTTCCATCAGGGCGATGCAGATCCTGTTGATCCATACTGTTCATTGTGCTTCCTGGTCACGTAGCTTCCACGCTGGGTATTGGGCTGCGATATTGGCACAGAGACCGTGAAACTATGCTAACTCTTGCAATGAAATCTTACATGTTTGTGTCTTGATATTAAGGCTGCAGAATTAGTCGGCTGTGGTGGGTATGAAACTCCTGGCTTTGCACTATGGACAATGGAAGGACTCCAGTGGTAGCTGGCACCTGCCTAAGGGAGGAAGAAACTACTCCATTACTGGCACCTGGGTGAGGACAGGCCATTCTGTCACCCTCAGGGAACAATCATTAGAGACAAGAGAAATTGAAAGAAGTGCTAGATGAAGTGCACTCATGCCTTCACTTCCATCATGCAAATCTTGATTGCACTCCCAGTTTGGGGAGGGCATCATTTGCCCATTTCTTCCAGCCCATTTTCAGTCCTAGCAATCAGTAACTAACGCTAAGTGGGTGCCTGCTTGACTTTCTGCACCTGCATCCCACATCACTGCACAGCCTGCATGACCTGAAGTAGCACCCATGAAATAGGTGATGTTTGTGGAATGGGTACAGCCCATTATACCCTGCAGTGAATCTTACTGTGGGAGTTCAGAAGTCTCTTAGCTTGCCCCATCAGTGTGATGTTCATTCGTTCTAACTCTCCATCTTGGTGCACTGCTCTCTTTTTTCCTGTCCTCTGTTCACTGCACATTAAAGTTTTGGCCTGGGTAGAAAACGCCTGTCTGCTTTTACTCATGCCATATATCCAAATGTCAAAATTAAATACAGGATTTCCCTGGTCTTGTCTGGAATCAAGGTAAAGAGTGAGCGCGTTTCACACAACACAGTTTTCTCACTGTCTGTTTTCCAAGGTGTATGTTCCATGTGTTTGAGAGGTGCCTTCCTACCTATAGTATCAAGGGGAGTGTGGTCATATCAGGAGATCAGATTTACTTGGTAGCCTTGCTGTGCTTGTGCCCTATTGCACATCTGAGCTTCATTTAGTTTGTGAACTCAGCTGTTACTTACCCAGTTTCCCTTTCCCTGATTTTCCCCCCATCTTATAAAGCAAGTATAACTAATGTGAATTGTAAACCTTGCAGTTTCTGCTGTGTTTGCTTTGGTTAGCAATGCCTTTAGTTTTGGATCGAGAATGATCCAAGTCTTGGGGAATTTTCTTGTTAATTTCTATAAGACTGCATAAAGTTTTGTTTGGTTTGTTTAAGAGAGAAAAGAAACCAGTTTAAGACAAACTTAGTTGAGTTTAACCCTGATAAGAAGAAGATTTGAAATTTTGTTTCCTGATTTTGTATGATTTTTTTCTTGTAGAGTCTGAGAAAATTCTTCTTGGTCAGGATGTATTTCACATACCCCGGTGGTTCTGTAGCACTTTGCTCTACAGAGTGGCCATCTCAGCCAGGCTTTAGAGCATTGTCATTGCTAAGCTAGAAATGTTTCCATCCTGAATGCTTTGTCTGCATTGTCCTTGCCATACTATTTCATCGTACACCCCTGGTTTTGTCCTATCCATAATTTTTATCTGGGTCATTTTTCTTTTTGCAGGTAGGTGCCAGAGTTTGACTGTTATATGCTTTATAAATAAATATTTTTCCCCCTGTACTGCGTAGCTCCAGTCTTGCAGCTGATGTAGGGGTGTGATCAAGCAGGGATCTGTACAGTGGAAAAGTGCTTTGTGGTATCAGTTGTGGGATCAAACCAGGTGTGCTGCACTAAGAAGTTATATCCTGTCCTGTTATTCAAACATTTGTGTGTTTGAATTCAGAACAGTGGAAAGCTGGAACGTGTTGGCTGAATTGTCTTCAAGATGGTTACAGATGCAAGGTCTGCTCTGTATTTCCTTACATCAGGAAATTGCATGTCTTTCTTTTCTAGATTTGAACGTATTCATACAAAGAAAGGGAACTACAGTAAGTCACTAGTTTCAAACCAGGAAGAGGTAGATGACTTAGCAACCTTGGAGGTACTGGATGAGGTAAGAACCTCCTTTTTCACATTTTCCTGAAGAGGGGTAATCATGTATTAAAACACAGTGGTGTGCTGTTGATTTTCAAGTTCAACTATATTGTCACAGTTCATTGTGTAAGTGTGCAATGGCATTTTATCAGTTTATGCCCAATATTTTAGGTGGGTTTTAGATGAGATGTGTCAGGAATGGTTCCAACTCAAAGCTAAAACACCCTCTGCAGTTACAGCCTTAGACCGAGCAGTATTGTAGCACCATTTGCTTAACAGGATTTATATTGCTGTATTTTATTACAGCTAAATATCTGCAATGATATGTTAACCTGAAATTGGTCCAGGTCCAAGAACAAGCACCTTTTCCCCTATTGCTTGGACATCTAGAGTTATCTTAAACTAGCTTGCTATACTCTTCTAGGCTGGTTTCTCACTGACTGACTTTGGTGTGGAGGTGCATTGAGATCAGTTTATTTCAGCTGAGGCTCTGACCTGTCAGTGCCTTCTGGTGAACTTTTGACAAAATTACTGATACAAATCTTGCTGGTTTGTCAAAGTTCAAAAATTACTCCATTAGGAACAGGGGAACATGCATAAGGGAGAGGGGAGGTCTTGTGTTTATGCTTTAGGCTTCAAACCCAGAAAGAAGAACCAGGCCACAGCACATTATCTGCAGGTCTTAGAGGCCATCAGTGGTTGTAAACAACTGTCATTCTTTCTCTACCGGGCTGTGCATAGACTATAATTCACATTCTCTTAACTGCAAAAGTTCTCAGGTATATTGTGTCTTTGTCAGTCCAGAATACTAAATGTGGCTCTTGAGCTCGTAAACTACATAATGCTAACAACTCACAGAACATCTTCCATCATCCAAGAGCTTGGTTATAGTGGCTTAATGTTTAGTTACTACTAATTGAGCTAATCCAAACTTCATCTGCTGCACAAAGCCCAGAGTTACGCGTTTTTCTCATATTGGGAATAGCCATATGCTAGCAAGACTGGTTTTTATCTTTTGCCCTGAAGGATATACACAATCTGAGCTAAAGAGCAGACACAAAAACCCCCAGACAAACTAGACATGTATCCCATCTCCTCAGAGGTAGAGCATTCTCAGGAAAGTTCTCAGGAAGCCTTCTCCTAAAGGCATAATTTGATTATGTGATATTTTACTAAATGCAATCCAGTTTAAAATCTCTTTCACATATGAATGGCAGCTTCTCAGAGCTGTCTCATTTCTTCCATTCAAACTTTTCTTCCAATTAGATAACCCCATCAGAAGAGACAAACAGGAGACCCTCTATGGTGCGAGAAATAATTTCAAAAAGGGCAGAAGTTCCCCTAAAAAAATCTGTTAATATGAATTTGATTATGGCTAAAAGCAAGGTAGCATTCAAAACCAAAAAGGGAATAGTTTATCAAGACAATGGCAAACCAAGGTTTTCTCCTTATGTTTTCCTGTGAAGGAAATGAAACCTTTTCAGCTGTTGAGAATTCAGGTTTTAAGTGCATTAACCAGAACACAGTGCACAACACTGTGAACAGATGGATGTGCAGGGAAAGCAATTCCTCCTGTAGTCATCTGCTGCTGGTCATTTTGTTCCAGTGGGAATTGTGCCTAAATATCTTCACGTGTACCTCAGAATAGTCTCAAGGCTGGTTTGAATTTCTTCATCCAGCTCTATGTCCTGTTTTGATTGGAAACCTAACCAAACACTTTACATACCCAGCTCTGTATGCAGAAGCAGCTGAGGGAAATTATGTAAAGAAATTGGGTAAGCCCGTAATGGGACCTTCTTTTTTCTTGGTTCAGGGAGAACTGGCTCTGCAGCAGCAAACAATCACAGCAGAGACGTGTTGTTAATACAGAAAGGTGCCTGATTGTTTACATTAATAGGATCCAAACAGTTGAACATCTGTGTTTTATCATAACTGAGAGTAATGTTAGAGCAGCTGTAATGGCAGTTATGAATTCAAGCATACAGCTCTTGCCTGATCAGTTACAGGAAGCTGTAGTGTTAGAAATGAAGACAGGGCTGTCTCATGGCAACCTTTATTAATTGAATTAAAGTAGTACTTATTAACTCATTTTTCTACAGCCATTTGGGGATGTAAGTATATATTGTTCAAAGTGAGTTTGGACACAAGAAATTAGGAATGACAGTGTGTTTGAAAGTGTTACTCACTTTTGATCATGACCAGCTGCACTATCAGTTGGCTATTAACACCTCTCCTCTATCCTCACTCATTGTAACTATATAAATATTTTATACTTTGTCCTAATATTCTTTTTTCCCCCATGTGATTCAATGTTCCTATTCTTTCTCCATCAGAATACAGTAACAGAGCAGTTGCAGAAGGGTTACGCCAAAGATCAGATTTACACATATGTTGGGGACATCCTCATCGCTGTCAATCCATTTCGGAACATAGATATTTATTCTTCACAGGTATGAAAATCTAGGTTTGGTTCTTTTAAACTAGCTCTGATTTCCATTAAAATATGAATATTTTTGTTAAGTAAGACCATTCTTGGGATTTACTTCAGTTCACTCTGAAAAACAGAATTACCAATGCAGTTGTCTCTTCAAGTGCATGTTGACACACATCCTTATCAGGTGCTGAATTTCAGCACAGAACTTAAAAGCTCAAAAAAAATTTAATTTCTGATATCTTTATAATGTAGATCATGTCTATATCATGTCTAAAGTGCAAACAGCTATATCTGAGCAAGTCATCCATTTTAATCAGTGGGTAGAAATAGGATTTTTGAGGTGGTTGTTCTACTAGTGACTTTCAACAGTCGTTCTAGGATGAGATAAATTGTGCTAAACTTCATGAGATTTGTTGACTAGAACCCCATGGAGTGTAGAGGCGCTAGCTGCTCATAGCAGCTAGTTCAGAAGTAGTATCTGTATGGATAAGTGCACTTACTCAGGTGGCTCTTACTCCTCTTTATGGGAGGGAGCATTTTTTCTCTTCCACTTCCCACGGAGAACTTCTGTGAATGGCTGGAGGTAGGACCTGGGGGCATTTCCTCACAAGAGAGCTGGGGAAGCCATAGCTATTTAATTGATCAAATGATTCAAAAAGCAAGCCTATACAATTTTAACTTTTGTGAATTTGGATCCCCATTATACAAAAGGGGGCAGATATGAAAGTCTGGTCATACAATAATTTGGCATTATTAATTATCAGATACTACAGGTACAGAAAAGATCTTAAGTTTTGATATCAATATCATGCAGAAATACTAAGAGGATGCGAAGTACAAGTAAAATGAAATTATAAGTTGGTCCTTGGTGTCTGGCACCATTAAATTTTCTCCTAACAATTTGAGTTTCATAGCGTAATCAGGGCTGACATCATCCAAAATTGTGCTTCATCTTTTTTAGCAGTTCTTATAGTACCAAGTACATACAGATTCATGGTGTAGTGAGTGCAGTAACAGCTCACTCAGAAAACATCACTGCCGGTAACCTCAGCATGCTGTACACTAATCTGAAAATAAAACTAAACTCTGATTAAAAAAATTGTTAAGGGGAACTGATAATGTTTTCATTTTTCTTACACTTAGCATTCCAAACTGTATATTGGAGCCAAACGGACTGCCAACCCTCCTCATATTTTTGCTGTTGCTGACATAGGTTATCAGTCCATGGTGACATACAACTCGGATCAGGTAAAGATGAGGTGTCTTAATTATATCCTTTGCTCAGCTGAGAGATACGTAATGAGCTCAGAGTCACGCTCTTGTTCTTTGCAGTGTATCGTTATTTCTGGAGAAAGCGGAGCTGGCAAGACGCAAAGTGCCCATCTTCTGGTTCAGCAGCTCACTGTCCTGGGCAAGGTATGTTTCAAAGGGGATGCCTCTGTAAGGCTTTGCTGTCTTAGGCCCAGCTGACAGAACCTATGAACAGGGCACTGGTAGAGGGGAAAGACTGTAATACATTTTCCAAAGAACTTCTGTAAGGTCAGATTGGAACATGATGCTGATCTATCTACCCCTTCCTCCCTCCTGAACTAGGGTCACTTGAAAATATTTTGGGGATTCCACAAGGAGGTACCCACTGCAGTGAGGGCTGTGACTCAGTCTGTCCTTCATTTAATTGAGTGTCTTCAAATCACCCAAACTGTACTAAATAAAATCCTCTTCTAGCTTTTTGCCTCCTTCCACAATCAGATTGCTGTCAGAGGGACGAGGTCATTCTGGGAAGTGCCCACCATAATTGTCTAAATAAAATGCCATTTTTGCATGTCCCAGGTGAGATGCAAGGAAACTGATCTACTGGCATGGTGCAGCGCAGCAGTAAGCAGATGCTAACGAGGATGCTAAAACTAGGCTGGCCAGCTCAAGAGTGCTGGACCACAGAAATTGATTAGTTCTGGTGCTGTCATTATCATTGTGTGTGTTATCTCTTTCAGCCAGCCATTAGTTCTGCAGATGGTTATATTCTGACAGGTTTCATGATATATACATGCCTTCTTTCCCATATGATTCACATGGGAATGGCTGCCCTCATTATGTCACACTTCACAATACCAACTAGAAGAGGAAAGAAACACTTAAGAATGAATGTATTTCGATAATTACTGATAATTTTAAGCAATATCTTTTTCATATCTAGGCAAATAATAGGACTCTACAGGAAAAGATCCTCCAGGTGAATAACCTCGTTGAAGCATTTGGGAATGCAGGCACTATCATCAATGATAACTCGAGCAGATTTGGAAAATATTTGGAAATGAAATTCACTTGCGGTGGCACTGTAGTAGGAGCTCAGATTTCAGAGTACCTCCTTGAAAAATCCAGAGTTGTCCACCAGGCAGTGTAAGTATAAAAATTATATTTCATGCGGTTACAGAGTAGGCCTACAATGCAGGAAATTATCTTGGATTAAAACATGAAGATGAATAAGGTACGGGGATTTTTTCTTTTAAATGATATATGAATAGCTTATAAATCTGTGAGGTAGCTGAAAACTACTCCTGATTTTTTTTTCATTGCTTCCTGGGTTATTTAAACCAATCTCATTAAAATGCATATGTGATATATAAAGCAAATCAGAATGTGTAAAGAATTAAAAACTTTCTAATAGTTCAGTTATTAATTCCTTTGTGGAAGTTTGCAGTATCATGTTGAGTATATCACTTGGATTTAATTCCTCTACGTTTCCTGTAGCATTGTCACTTTTTTTTGTTTGTTTACGAAGTGCTTGTTTTCCATTTTGGAGCATCTAGTAGGATTTGGTAATAAAGAGTTACAGACCAAATGCAGAACAGATCCATCTCTGTCATGTGTGTATTTCATAATATAAAATGACAAAAACATTAAATGGCATTTCCAATTAATTTAAATTAATGGCATATATTTTCTATCCTAATATATAGCACATCCAGATAACAAACATTTTGGCAACTCTATTTCTGCCATAATAACAATAGGAAAAACAGAGTTTGAGACAAGGAATGTTGTCAATGGTTTAAATTTTCCCTTTCTGACCTTTTACTCATTTTTACTCTTTTTGTAGTTCTGCATGGCCTTGTTGCCTGTTGTCGATTTGTGGTATGAAGAACATCTAAGTATCACTTGGAATGTTTCGATAAACAATTTAAAATCGGAGGCAATTTTAAGAAATGGTGTTTTTTTCCCCAGTTGAACATAAGCGCAGAAACTGCTTTTTCACAATAAAATCAGATTTTTCCTTAAAATACCACCTTTTTCATAACTTTTCATGGGTTTGTTCTGTGGTTGTCAGTTTGTATTTATATTTAGCCACACACTGAGACAGGAAGTCGGCAAAGCCTTTATGTACCTCCAGTTCTGTTTAGGTAGGTGTTTAGATATCTGAACTCACAGGGAAACGCCACCGAACTGTTTAGCGTGAGAGCCACTGTAGGAAGTTAAATTTTGAGGCATGAACTGCCAAGGGCACCTGAAGCTGTTTGTGTCAAGTGTGTTCTCTTCCTCACTGGGGTCTCTGTGTGGCTGGACCATACGGCCGTGCCAGGGCAGAGAACTGGCATTCAGGTACCTGCATTGCAACGGCACTCTGTTCTGCTCTTCTCGGAGAACGTGACTCCCAAACTCACATGGAGAGCTAGGAGTGACTTTTTGCAGAAAACCTGTGACCGATTACCCAGAAAATGGGACACCTAAGTTCCAGACCCGCTTCAACCCAAGAGATTTTGAACCTACAGGTTCCCCTGCCTTTCCAAGAGAATACACAAACCACCAGGACACAGTGAGGTTTCAGAGACAGTGCAAAGCATGGCTATGCAACCTAGTGGTTAAGACACTGAGGCGGAAGATAGGTATCTGCTCCTACTCCTTAAATTGATCTTGTTTTCTACTACTGACTGTCCACTCTAAAATATGCAAACTGAGTTGGCGCTGGACTCTGATCTAGGCACCCTCTTGCAGAAAGGAGTGCATTGGGCTCTCATCCCATTTCATAGAAGGCTGTAATGGTGCTCCTGAGACACACGCCTCAGCTCGTGAAGAAACGAGGGGTTTGAGTGCAATTCCTTTTTCCCGTTTCATAGTGACTGACTCAGCCATCTCAAGATTCAGTGGTGGTTGCAGATTTCCAGCTAAGCATCCAGTTCTTGCTTATAAGGTGCACAGAAAGCTTGGATGTGCAAATAAACCTTCTATCCTGGGTTTGGGCACCTAACTTTTAAGCAAAGTGTGCCAAGTCATAAGGCCCTTTGCTGAACGTCTGCTTATGGGCTTTCTTGATTCAGGGCTAAAGGACACAGCAAACGTACTGGATTCAGTGAACCAGGAGCATATAGCTCTCCCATGGTCAGAAGATTTTTTAAGATAACTGGAGGTTAAGCAGCCCATTTAATGCAGGTGGACGAGGAACATGCAAGATGCCACCCAGCATCTACCGATTGCATCAAAGGCAGAGCAGAATTTAGCTGCTTCTGCCACTGAGCAGCTGCCCTGGCAGCTTCAGAGCAAACACACAGTGGCACAGAAAGGGTTTTCACTTCACAGGAACTTGTGTAATAAAACTTCTTTCAGAGTCCTCTGTCAGTTTGCATGAGCCTTGCCTGTTATAAAAATAACATTTAATAATAGCAAGTATGTCATCAGTAAATGTAACATAGTTACATTACTAAACTAGTTTGTTGTTTCTATTGTTTCAGAGGAGAGAAAAATTTCCATATTTTTTATTATATTTATGCTGGTCTGGCGGAAAAGAAAAAACTGGCGCATTATAAGCTGCCAGAATATAGACCTCCCAGGTAAAGCAGTTTATTTTTACATAAATTGTTTACTAAGAAATGCAGTGTGGTTGAATTCTCAGCCTCATTTACATTCTAACTCTGTACCCATCAACTCTTTCAGATATCTGCAAAATGATCATTTCAGAATAGTGCAAGATTTCATGAACAATAGCTTTTATAAGTCTCAGTTTGAATTAATTGAACAGTGCTTCAAAGTCATAGGTTTTACACTGGAGGTGAGTGCTGATAACCCTCTTTTATGGTGATCTTTCATGGCTACCTTAATCAGGAAAAACTTACATAAAGCATTCAAACTATCTCCATCGTTATTTTCTTCCTTTAGCAGTAGTGTGTTTGTGTTTTAGGATATTGCATGGTCAACTTACTGTTATATTACCACATTTAAATTTTTAGTGTTTCAAGGCATTGATAAAGTAATAAGATGGTATTAGTCAACAAGACTTTGAAATTAGTGAACAGAGCACAGTTGAGTAATTGAGAAAAAAAGGCTTTTGCAAATTAAATGCATAGAATATGATGTTGTAACTATTTATTAGTCTGTAATTTTAGGCCTGTGAATATGAGCCTCATCTCTGCTTTAAGATGAAGCCCAGGGTGAGAGTTCTAAAAATTCATTGCGTTGATCTGAGTTTTGACGAACTCAATACATTTTCACAGCTCTGGTGGCAAAGTTGAGTGAAATTTTTACATCCCTTTGGAGTGAATCTCATCCTTAAACATTAACTGCACCCATTGTTTCTTTATGATCTCATATCATTGCTCTGCTGGCCATTAAACCCCTTTCCTCAGACTGTCTTTGGTATAATTAAAATAAAAACAAGTGTCTGGATTTATAAAGTAGGATGCAAGGAAAAGAAACACCGTCCTCTACCCTAGTTCTCTCTCCTTAGGAGAAGTGGTGCATCACAGCTGTAGTTTACCGCTGACTTTATTTATCACAAATGACAGTAAGAGTATGATCCATACAGTATCTTTGAAATGTAGCACTAGTGCTGCAGAATGGGTGTATGTTTTAATTTCTTTGACAAAACTGTATGTTGTAAGGAGCTTTTCACAGAAAATTACTCACTCCACTTAAATATTCCTGGCTTCCCTCAATGTAAATATTTGAATAGCCAGCAGAAAAGATTTATTCACCTATTCTGTTCCTCCGCACTCATTTTGCATTAAGTCATAGTAGCAGTGGAGTTTGCAGTCTCTTTCTCCTCTACATGCTTATTCACAACTGCACGTAGTAATATCACACCTGTACTATCACATCCTTTCACACCTCTACTTTCACCTTTCCAGAAGCAGCGTGGAAGGGTATGCACAGTTCAGCACTGATAGCAGTTTTGTCACAGCACCGGAGACCTTGATGAATCCTCATTTATATCATGAAAAGAAGCAAGTCTGTTTTTGTTCTCGGTCTTTTGTTCACTTTGATGGATGAAAACAATAATCCTGATCATCCAAAAGAGAAGACCGTATTGAAGATACAGTTAGAACTAGGTCACTGGCCGCATTGTGCAGTTCTAGCGTGCATCTTCACTTGATTAACTCAGCAAGCCACCGTGAGCTGAATCTGTAAAGAATTATCTACCTGTAGAACCACCACAATTTCCAAAGCAGGCTGAGTCCCATAGGCAATCTAACCATGGTTCCGTGTGAGCCCTATCCATTTTAGCCTGGCTTACATGCTCCACAGGGTGAATTAGCCTGTCTGAGGCTGTGTTTGCACGAGTGAAGGAACAGAGAAGTCTTCTTCCCCCACTGAGGTTCTGATATAGGGTGCATGTGCAAAGACAATTTATTTTCAGTGAGAAACATACTGTTACAACAATGAGTTCCTTTTCAAAGTTTGTGTTTTAGGAACGCAGCCTTAAGCTTTGACATTTATCCCAGTCCACAGAGGAGGTTCTATATAAGCTTGTTCCATGTTTTATTGGCAGAAAACCTTGGACAGAATATCTTCTCCACTCCAATTAAAACTGAGACCTAAACAAGGCTTTACTTTGAAATTTGTTTTTAACTGACTGGCAGGCTTTAATAGTAACTATTGTCAATACTCCCTGTCTTAAAATCACGCTGTTTTATTTCAGGCTGCATGGCAAAATTAATAGGAAAGGACTGCCTGAGGTGAACAATAATCATGCTGTATGAGACAGATCAAGCCAGATTTCAAACACACTGGAAAAGGGCACAAAAATGTCAGCAGCTATACATACTGTACAGCATAATGCCAGAAGTTAAGCTATCCATTTCTTTGCATTTCATCTGTGTCCCTAAGCTTAAAATGAAAATGATTGCTTAAAACCTAGGTAAACTGTGCACCAATTATCCTGAGCATAATTTTTTAGATTGATCTTACGTGGTTTGTCTTGCTGTCACTGGAATTTATTAACTGCTAGATTAACTTCTGAAAGTGTTGAAAACAAGAACAAGTATTCTAGAGCAATTAAGGACTTTATCTGAGTAAATGATGCCTGACATGGTACCAGCAAACTATTGAATAGTAGGGATAAAATGGTGTGCAATTATGAGAAGTCCATTATAGACTTAGTATTATAGACATATAGACATTATAGACATATAGTATTATAGAATACCAATCAAATTTACAAAACTGCTTCTTATAAAACTACTATAAAACTAATAAAACTGTTATTTATAAAATATTATACTATTGCATGCCTCAGAGTATATTGTATCGCAGTTTCCTAGCTTAAAAACTAGTCTGCTTTACAGGAACGCCTCAGCACTTCTGAGCAGAAAATACTCAGAGATGATCAAGTATATTGATAAACATTCACAACTCGGATGAAAATTCACAGTTCAAATCTAAGTCAAACCTGCAATGAAAGCATTATTTCATTAATTGCAAATATTATTTTATTTGTCTTATATAAGTAAATAAAAACATTTACAGTATATATCCTTTCACCTTCAAGATTAATATCAGCCCTTTTTCAAGGCAAAGTCCTTCTTCAGAACTAATAATACACTAAATAATTTGAAATTTAAGTATGTTTAAGTAAAGTCCAAGCCAAAGTGCTTTGGTGAGTACACTGTTCCTATGTGACATTTTGAAGGGTAAAGTGCTTTGCCAAATCAGAGATGTGAGGTCTCATTCTTCTCCCAGTGAAACTACTTGTGATGTTGGTGAGAGCTGTTGCAGAGCTATTATGTGGAGTACCTTTGTAATGTAGATGTGGATTTTTTTATATTTTTGTTGATCTGGGTGTTACATTTTTAGACAGGGTTATGCCTGCAGGCACAGTGAAGCGTGGATATAAATAACCTCTGAATTCCTTCTGTGTAAGAGGATTATGGTCACCACTGTTTTGTACTTCCCCTAGTCCACGTCAGTCCTGTCCTGTAGACAAGTATAGAAGAGAGATTAGGCTATAGTTTGTCTTGCACTCTTTGGGTGTCTTACACTTGAAAGACTATGCTGAAAAATGTATTCCTAAAAGCCGTGGGCATGTGGCAGACAAGAGAGGGACAGTGATTGTTCCAGGCTTAGGAAACAACACACATGCGTGCCCATCCCACAAACCAAAGTGACAACTCTGTCTGGCTATTAAGTGTTGTATCTTTTTTAATATACTTTGCAGGAACTCGGAAGTGTGTACAGTGTCCTGGCTGCCATTTTAAATGTGGGTAACATTGAATTTTCTGCAGTGGTATCTGAACATATGATTGACAAGAGCAACATTTCCAATCCAGTAGCTCTTGAGAACTGTGAGTGGTTTTTCTCGATTTAAGATTGTTTTCATTTAGTGTTTTGATAGCAAATTTCTTTCATTGCAAGGGATTTATCAATGAAAACTGTATTCACATGGAAATTTTGCAAGAATAATTAAATGCTGAAGATAGATTAATTCCAAGCCCACCTGAATTCAAATGCAAAAATAAAAAGTTGTCTATGTTATGCACCTTATTTGACTAACCAGTTCACTGGCATTCAGGAAACATGACTAATACTGCAGATGCCTGAAAAGAAAATCTTTGGAATTTTTCCAAGGTTATTTGAACATTTCATGGAGAACCTCATTAACACTTTGAATATTTTTTTCCCCAGTTTCTTTCTCAGATACTCATTGCTTGTTCCCTATATGTGCCTGTTGAAATGTGGCCCACTAATTCTTTGGAAGGGATACCTTACAGTATAGGCTGTGGGGAGGCAGAGGAGGGAAAAGGGCAAAGATTCTCAAGGAAGTTGATACTCTTCCTCAGTAATTACAGCTGGGGAGATAATGAAGTCTTCATGCTATCTTCTTATACGTTTTCCTGCCATAGATAGAAAAATTTTGTGCAACTGTGAAAGAAGCATCCTTTTTTGGAGCAAAAGGAGGACAACAAAGACTATCTGCATGGATTACAACTAAGAGGGATATTCACACCTCACAACTTACATACTCCTGATATAGTCACCTAGATTCCCTGGTATTTCTCCATAGTCAGTTTGGAGAAATACCCTCCTTGATAAAGCAATTTAGAACCTAAATGCCCCTGCTTTGAATCACTTACTCATTGACTACAGTGGAAGCTAGGAAGGCTGGTTTTCTAAATTAGGTACTGACAGCTGTTTGGTGTGAAAACCCTCATTAGTCATAGTTCAAGACTTTTATTTGGCCTTTATTCATAATACATGGCACTTTCATCCTTGATTGCAAAAATGCGTATTTTTCCTTCAAAAAACCTGCCTCTGAGCTGTGCCTGTGACCTTCCTTCCTAGGTGCGTCCTTGCTGTGTATTCAGGCAGATGAACTGCAAGAGGCCCTCACCTCTCACTGTGTAGTGACTCGAGGAGAAACAATTATTCGTCCCAACACTGTGGAAAAAGCCACTGATGTCAGAGATGCCATGGCCAAAGCACTGTACGGGCGCCTCTTTAGCTGGATAGTCAATCGCATCAACACTTTACTCAAACCTGACAAACATTTAAGGTAAAAGAAGCTTTTCCAGGATAACGAGAGATTTTCTCTGGGAATAACATCATCTACTAGTATTATCATCTACTTTTTCTCTGCTACCTTTTTGTTTATGATGTCACCATGTTAAAAAAAGGTGGTTTTATCCGATTCATAGCAGTGAAAATACAGTAGATATGGATAGCACAGGTGTCTTGTGTTTTCTGGTTTGACCTTCCCTCATTTAACCCTTTGCAAATTACATACTAACTACATTTTCCTTTGTACTGTTTATCCTGGTAAGCAGAGTCAACTCCTGACATTTATATGTTGATTACATAGGTCAAAGTCTGCTCTTGTTTGCACCCATGCTGTTGCTTCTGCCACTGTTGTTATGAGAGTGGTTGGGTATATATGTGAGAGTAGTTTCCAAACACATCTACTGAGGTTAATGGCCAGCCTACCCTCACGGGCAACATTTTGAACACACAGACAAGAAAGATATTGAGAATGAGGATATAACACATTTTGCAAATCATAGAATCGTTATGGCTGGAAAAGACCTTTAAGATCATCAAGTCCAACCGTTATCTAACCACTTCTAAACCATGTCCCATTAATCAAAGAAGAAATGATGTGGCTTGCATTGTAGATCCTGTAGGTCAGGGCGCTCTGTGGCTGGTAACAGCAGTGAAAAGGGGCAAACTTATAACTACCTGAAGTGGAATATCAACAACAAATAGCTTTGGTTTGCAAAGCTGGCTTTCCTGGGATTTTTTTTAGAACATCAGAGGAAAGCCAAGGCTGCAATCCTAAATTTTGTCTAAAATCTCAAATATTTGCTTACAGAAAAGCAGCAGTAAATGTAACTTTAATAAGTAAACGATGGGATAAAGTGCATGCAGTGCTGCCTGTTACAGAGACCTTTTGAAATTGAGTACTTATTGTGCTGGTGAGGAGGGAGAAAGTTTAGCCTGAAATGTTCACTATACAAAAAAACAAAACAGCAGAAGTCTGCCTTGGTTTTGTGCTAGTAAAATAATTTGTATTTGCTATTTTCTTGTAATCAGCTCTAGGAAGGAGTGAGGCAGACAAATTTCAGTAGTTTATTGGCAAAAAATCTAATTTCCAGACAGATAAAACAGTGACCAAATTCAGGTCAAAGTCAATAAATACCTTTGATCCCTCCACAATGAAATGCTTCCATTTTTGAGATGGACTTCTCAAAGAGGTTCAAGTACTATCATGAGTATCTTGAGGCTGGTCCTTCAGATCTGATTTCCTACACTTTTTACAGGGGGTGTGGGGGGGAAAGCAAAGGTGGTTACGGATAGCTCCTCAAAGGGGTTTATAGAATGTGTTTTATTCTTTTTAATTTAGCTAGGAAAAAAATGCTAATGACAACTTCAGTTTTATATATAAATATATCCTCTTAATTTTTTGTTTCAGCAAATAAATACAAATATTAGAGCTTTTTTTTCCAGTTGCAGAAATGACCATGTATCTCTCAGAATGTCTTAGCTAAAATTTCAAACTGAAGTTTTTACTGCTAGTACTTCTTTGGAACTTAATTGGTAATTTAAATTCATACCACACTCCAATACTTAAAGTAGTTATTTCGATGCATAAAAGGTCTAGCTATTTATTCTTTTGACTTTCATGTTAAAATAAGCAGTTTTAATTGTTGTGAATAAGTAATATGAAGGAATCATATTTAATGACAGCAATGTTTAATTTCAAGAGGCTGGTGAGTAAAGCATCTTTTATTACAAGAGAAACAAAACAATCTCCATGTTGTTCCTGTTGTGTAATCAGTTTTTTACAAAAGAATATTGACTAACAAATATTAGTTTAAAAATAAAATTTGAAATCCTCTATATGCTTATCAATTGACCCAGTCATTATGTGATTCAGTGTATCTGGTCTGCAAATACAGTCATCTTTGAATTTATGTGCATTTATTTATTTCAAACAAAAAATGATTGTTATTTTAAGAGCTAGCTGGTTTAGCAAAACTTACCCTGTCTAAGTGGCATACAGATTTGGCCCATTATTCCCTTTTGCAAAATAATAATGAAGCTAGTAACTGTAAAATAGAGGTATAACAATAGAAAGTTTATTTAATCTTTGCAGTGGAAATGATGATGGTTTGAACATTGGAATTCTTGATATCTTTGGCTTTGAGAATTTCAAAAAAAATTCTTTTGAACAACTTTGTATCAACATTGCCAATGAACAAATTCAGTTCTACTTCAATCAACATGTCTTTGCCTGGGAACAGGTATGTGTTGAATATTTTGATAAAGCTTTAATATTACTGAACGTATAAAATCTTGTCTGAAGAAACTACACTGTTCCTTCTCCGTAATAGGCTGTAAATTGCCAATTATAACAAATGTTTTCTGAGTGTGTATTCTGTGAAGCAGTGCTTGCTATTTGCAAGTAAAATGCCTACATAAAATACATTAAATTTGAAACTTACAGTGTCTAAGCAACATAACACAGTGATAATCAGTTTGATGCAAATGCAATGTTGTTTTCTTGAGGAGTAACATGAGTGATACAATGTATGATTCTACAGTAAAAAAATAAATGAGTGGTAACATAATTTTTAAAGTGCAGTGTTCATAACAGCTTACTAATAAGATTAATGAACACTGAAATTCCATTATTAAAAATTGAAAATCTTGCAATTATGTTATTCTTATTCAGGAGCTAGATCATCTAAGCTATATAATGATGGATTTAATCTAAATAATTTGTTGTAAAACAGAGAAAAGGAATAAAATTGTAATTATAAAAGTTTATGAAACAGAAGAGTGAAAAGCCTCAAAAAAGATCATCTCAACTTTGTAAATAATTCCATGAGAATTAAATTAACCATTTTTAAATCATTATTTAATATTGTTATTTGAAGAAATAACACACCTGGGTTTCAATCTTGCTGAAAATAGAAATATTCTAGAATTCTGTATGTGCAGAAGAATCATTCAAATTTTAGGTGAATTAATAATTTCTCTATTTTCTTGAAATTATTGGGTTTTATGATGCATAGACAAAAATCTTCCTGCATACTAATTTTTAGTACAGAAAGAGTATTTTGTCAGATTTAATCACTGCTTGTTTTAAGGATGAGACATACACAAGTTTGGAATGTGTCTATGTATGTAGGTGTGTTCATGCTTGTGTCAGTCTACAGGTGTATATATATATGTGTAAAATGGATTTTTTTTTTACATGGGTCAATGTCTTATCCTATTTCCAATTCTTTCAGGAAATGCTGTCTTGCAGTCTTAGACCTTGTAGGTTTTTTTATAGATATATGTAGGAGATTTTCAGTCACAAGTATTTCCTGGTCTTTAATACCATCTAAAAGTCAGGGAGAGAAATTAGCCTGAACTACTGTAATTACTTAAGTGTCTTCTTTCCAAAGTGCATAAATTCACACAAGAAGAGCACTTGGCTACTGCTGTTTCTAACAGCCGGGAGATGGAAGTAGGACAGACCGCAGCACCATTATTTATTCCTGTCAAATCCAGTCACTGACCAGGTCCCATGGGCTTGTGTACGTCCACTTTGCTCAAATGTTCCCTAAGTTGATCCTCTCCCAGCAAGGGTAAGTCTTCCTTGTTCCAGGCTTCCCCTCTGGTCTCAGAGACCTGGGATTATCAGTCAAGACCGAGGCAAAGAAGGCATCAAGTATCTCCGCTTTTTCTGTGTCATCCACACCTATTTAGCAGCAGGCCCACATTTTGCCTTTTTGCTGCTGATGGACCTTCCTTGGCTTTCCTAACCGTATCCCTGTACACCCAAATATTGTCTTAATATTCCTTCTCTTTTTTAATTAGACTTGGTTCCTGTTCAGTGTAATGTGCCTTTACTTGTTTCTAGATATCCTAATACAGAACATTTTGGCCAGACCTATATTAATGCAGAGGTCTGTGGTGTCACCATCTCGCAGGAACAATTTGTTCTGCGTGCGCCCCGCTGCAGAGAGATCAGGGTGATTATTTTGCTACTGAGGAGATAAGGGGAAAAATGAACCTCTGATTTTGACAACATATGGTTTACTTATTTATCCTTGTGGGAAATTAGTATGACAATTACAGACCTTATGGAAGGAGAAGGTGAATCTCTTAAGTATGTCAATTTTACCCACTCCTGCTCATTCTCTCATGGATTTCCTTAGCTCACACACACACAGAAAGCGTCAAGATGTGTGTGTTCAAGTGGTCTGGCCAGGATCATTTGTGGGGGATGCAGAAAATAAGGGACGCCAATTAGCAAGGTGTCATCGTGTCTCTTGGCTGCTTCTTGCTGGAATAGGTTTTCAGATTTCTCATACCCTTTAGCAATCAGCAGTTGTTATGGGGCGGTTCTTTGCCTCAGAACCTTACTTATTTCAGCCTCTGTAATCTTTCAGCAAGGTCAGTATCTGTTTTTTCTTGTTTGGAATACATACATCATTATGCCTACAGCCTGTTTCCTTGGTGGGAAAAGGAAAGGCATAAGTGATGTGGTGTAACCTTGCAGCCATCCTCCTGTTGTCAGAATGAGAGAGTGTTCCACTAGCTGTCTGAGCAGTGTTTTTATGTGAGTTAAGGCCTTCTGGTCTTGATATAAAGAATGCTTTCCTCAATTTTATTGCTGTGAATAAATGTTCTTCATTCAAATCACAGCCCATTCTTCTAAGACTCTTTCTTCTGGTACTTACATGCGGTTTTGCATTAATATTTCATTTATACCAGTAATAATATTCCTGTTATAAGTGTTCACATTCTGCCTGTAATACTGACCAAGTAAGATGTCTACTTTAATTTACGTGACACCGCTCCACCAGATTATGTCAAGCTTCATTATATTATCTTGTAGTGGTCTCCAAAGATATTACTACAGCAGTGCAGAATGAGCTATACGGATGAAGTTTGGCCAAGTGTGGGTATAAATCCCCCAGCTTTCAGAACCAAGAAATGACAAATGTATTATTCTGCATTACAACCCAATGGCATGGGATGATTCATAGTCATTATAAGACATCACTTTTCACTTATCTGTAACGTGGTTCTTCCAGTTTTACGTCACAAGAACAGCCTTCAAGAAAGCAGGTGGCTTCAGAATCTTTTCTGTTCACTGTAAGGACTCTGCTGTGTTAGCACCACTAATCTACTTTAATTGTAAATACAAGTCCTCCCTGCGGACAAATAAGAGAAAGTTATTTGCAGGAAAATACAAAATGTAATTCCTAAATTTTCTGTACATGGAAAAAAAGAAAATAATTTCAAAATCATATGACTGAAATTAGAAGTTCACCAGATCATTGTTCTTGTTAATGATACAAAGTATCACTTATGTAAAATCCAAACAGCAGGACGACCCCTGCCTTTCACTGATGTGTCTGCCTAACTTTACACACATGTAAGGGTTTGTGTCTTTAATACTAAAAAAAAAGGAGTTATGTTTAGAAGGCTCATGCCAACAGTCACTGAGACCTTTGCGTTGCCTTTTCATTAGCCCAAGCTGACTGTCATGCCGATGGAGCTATCTTGTCGCTGAGGACCCAGGCTAGTATCTCTCCACAGCCCTGTGCAATGCCAGACAGACATGTCGGGTTTCTCTGTGCTACCTCAGACATCTCTAAAGCAACAGTGCATTGCACCCAGTAGATCTAATCAAAGAAGACTGGGGAATTTAATTTCTTTCATACTTCCCCCAAGAGAAGTAAAACTGACAGGTACATTACTTCTTAGTTTCTTTCCTTGTTTTGCCCAGTTCAATACCATACTACGTGCAATTAGATTAAATTTGACATATCTAGTGGGAAGTCAAGGCCTAAATCAGTTGATTATAGTCTAGTTCTCAATTAAGCCAATTCAACCTAATAAGTAGCGATCATGTGACTAGGGAAGGGGAACTTGGCAACTTGAGCAATGAAGCCAAATAGTAAATGAACTCATAAGTCTAAATTGTACTTTCAGGTGACATGTTTTTAGCTATGTTGGTGGTTTCTTTTCTGTATGTGAATCTGAAAAGCATTCAGTTTTGTTTTCCTTGGAAGTGTGGCCTACAAAAATTTGGCCTCGGAATTGACAGGAGTAGTAGGAAGGAACAGTGGTATTATCACCACCTGAGATGCAGGCTGTCTGTTAGAGCAGAGTGTCTGCATGCCAAAGTAGAGAACTCAAGTTAAAGTTGAGGGAATATATTCTTTATTGTTGACTTAATATTTGCATTTAAGAATAAATGCTTTTAGGTCTGAATGTCATCTTCTTTCCCTAATTTAACAGAAAGGCTGAAGTGGGGAGCATAGCTTAAGCTAAAGCTAGTTTAGATTCCTAATAGTCAGTGGAGACAAATAGATACAACTCTGTCTCCACTGGGTGGAAACGTGGGCTCTCAACTTAGTCACTTCTTTTATGTGTCTATAGTTAAGTGGAATGCATGCTGGCACAAGCTTTTGTTAGGTTAATATTAAGCAAAGCACAACTTTTGCACCTTCAGTCCTGTCCTTCAAGGTGTTTCTCTTACATGTAAGGTACTGATGTAAGTTCATTCTCTGTCAGCTCCATGATCTGCAGGTAATATTGGACAGCAAGGCAACCTTCCCATTTCTTTCTCATTTGGGATTCTTCCATTAAAACTAAAAGGTGTAATGTCAAATACCTAAAATATTTTGGAAAGTGGCAAATTTACTGTCAGTTGAAAGGATGCTACTTTTTGCATTAAATATATGCAATGTTTATTTTGCATTCATATGACAATTTAATCTTCTACTTTAAGCTGGAAAAGGTTCATTCCGAGTAAGTCTCTGGTGTTCCCATTTAAACGAAAGCATCATCATACTACATCTCAGCAAAATGCTATTATCTTTTTTATTAAACATGAAGACCATTTCCTAATGCATTAAATCATTCTTTTGTTATTAAGTGAAACCAGGTTGCACAAGCTAATATTATCTAGTTTTGATCATAGAAAAGATGCCATGCAATACCAAGATGAGATAGGAGCCCAAGTGTTAGTGTAACTCAGTCATGTCTTTTGACATTTCATCCATAGGAATACTTTCTAGTGGATTATGCTTTAGAATTTCAATGAGCAGCTGCTAATTTTAGGAGTTTTCTTGTCATAAAACATCATGGGGGATTACAGAATCCTATAGCTGATTCAGCTTATAAATTCTAATAAGATCTATTTCATTACAGTTTTATGATGTGCATCGTTAAGGCTTTTATCCTTGCTGCTTGTATCCTAATAATATGGTTGAAGACCAGCGTTGCATAAGAAAATGTAATATGCTATCTTATTTCTGAGCCATCTGTCACACTGCTGCCTGGAAGACTTGGTTATCAGCTGTCCTCCAGGATCCCATGGGAAGTGATGGGGTGAACTCCTTCCATATTCTACTGGGCAGACAGCAGCATTACCAAAACCATCAGCGCTGACACTCATTCAGTTGTCGAGGTGCAGACACAAAGACTGAATGGCCATGTACGCTACAGGCTTGGAGGTCAGGCCCCACACACTGGCCGGGCAGGGAGGGAAGCAGATGTTGCTGTTATGGTGTAGTAGTACAACTACTACAAACCTCCTTTCAGTTTCAAGAACTTCTTTGTCAGCTCTCTAAACCAGCCTTTCTCACAACCATTTGAAGTTGGAAAAAGTTAATCATTAGATAGATTGTCTGTGAGAGCTTGTTTGAGGATGTCTGAGTGTCACAGAAACACTCTTCTCTGATAGAGTCATCCTGAGCAATCTCTTCCCTTTTCCCAATTGATAAACGTACTCTTGATAATCCTAAGCAATAACAGCTGGTTTCATGAATGTAACATCTGTGTGTCGGTACAGCCATAGCCCTCGGTTAAGCTGCCAGTGTTATCTCTGGGAGATGACATGGACTCATTCCCTTCCTGCTGCTGACTCCTACAGGTATATAATTAACTTCTCGCCTGTATCAGCGATACATTTATTACTTTCCTGTCTTGTCCTGCTACTCAGGTCATTGATTAGAATAAAAAGCAAAATTCCACCTGTCCACTGCTCCAGGGAAGACATGTATGGAGTTAACGTTATGTGTCTGAGCTGAGGAGCCCTCATGGGTCTGTAGGAGAGATTCTTACTGCTTACACCCTTGTACGGGCATATAAACTGAGCCATAACCTATCCTTAGAGTGAAGAGTGTCCTGGGAAATTAGATCACTTTGGATACTGGAAGGGTTTAGGTATACGTTCTGTGTTCTCTTTCAAATGGATGAGCAGATTTATTTATTTGGGCCTGTATTTCCAGGACAGTGTTACTGATTGTATTAATTTTGCTGTTTCTCTCTGACTCAGAGATGAAGAGCTATAAAGTCTAATAATATGTGCTTTTCTGTTGTATATGGCAGTTAACTCCGTTTTGAAACACTCAACGTATTGTCTTCTTCACTCAACCCTGACTATCATTCAGACTCAAGTGAATGACACATAAGGAGAGGTCTTTCAGGGTTAGAGGTCTTTGAACTCATTAATATTAGCCATTATTCATGTTTACGACACTTCTCACAGTGAATTCAGGATAGAACAACTGTGATATTAACACCATACATTAATACAACACTTTCATAACATCCTGTCCTTTGGAAGAAGGATTATTTTTAAGGTATATCAAAAGGCTTAATTATGTGTTTCATAGCGTAGCTTGCACAGGACTGAAGGCAGCCCTGCTATACATGGGAG
Source organism: Ibidorhyncha struthersii (assembly GCA_013398815.1). NCBI lineage: Eukaryota > Metazoa > Chordata > Aves > Charadriiformes > Charadriidae > Ibidorhyncha > Ibidorhyncha struthersii. Next base: position 258,151 of record VZSZ01000339.1, read on the forward strand.
CACTGTGCGGTGGATAACTGCTACTGCATTATGTAATGCAGGCAGAAATCACGGAGGGATGGCGGTCCCTAGAGCATCCTTCTCTTGGTAAATCTGCGGCTGTCCTCTGCCTTGCCAAAGGATTGAAGAATTCTTGTATTCTTCAGCTATAATTTAAAATTTTCAAGATAAAAGCATCGCAACGCACCGTGGACAGCATTTGTTATGTTTTTCTCAGTGTGGTAGGAATCCGAAGATATTTGGAGTCTTCAGGAGAAAAAAACCCAAACAAACAAACACAAAAAAAAACCACCAGTTTTTTAATCTTGCTGAATAACTTTTCCTAGTTACTTAAAAGGAGTAAAAATGTTGTAGAGGCTAACTTGAGGTAATTTATTTCATTTTTTGAAAGTATGTACACTGTTCTTTAATTATTAGAAAGCGTGTGCACCATTATTCTCCACATAAGAACTTTTCCAGGTGTTTGAGGAAGGGGAATCAAACAAGTAAGGCCTCTGTAATCTCTAGTCACTTTTGTAAATCTTGACCACTGTACATCACATAGATCTGAGCAACAAATTGGGAACGTAAACATAGCACTAGATGATTAAGAAATATTTTGTACATTGCAGGCCAGGGAAGTAAATAGACACTGAGGTCTCCATCTGCAAACACTGTACTTTATCTTCTTCAACTCTGCTTCTTTAGTTTGTGCATATTCCTGGAAAGCATCTTACTTTACCAAATATGCCATAGCAAACACATATCCAAAGGCAAATGAAAATCTCTAGCCTCACACTGTGATACATCCCAACTGACATTTGTTACTGCAAAATCTTGATGTCTAGCTGTGGGGCATACTTTTTCACTGTAGTTTTAATTTGCTACAATTGACTGATTATTTTCTGCAGTGGTTCTGTATACGTAGACAAAACATGCCTTCTGTTGCTTGTTACAGAATGAATACCTATATGAAGGTGTTGATGCAAGAGTTATAGAATATGAGGACAACAGGCCCCTCTTAGATATGTTCCTGCAGAAACCAATGGGTTTATTGTCCCTGTTGGATGAGGAAAGTCGATTCCCACAAGCAACAGATCAGACACTTGTAGGTAAGTATATGGTTTATTTCACAGTTTTGCAGGATGTCTCCGTGTTAGATTTCTGTTCGGTGTGTCCAGTTTAGGCTATATGCTAGTTACGTTTTTAGTGAGCCCACATTCCAGCGTCACAGTTTGTTTGAGGGAGGCATGCATGCAGGGATGGATGTATCTTTGAAGCTGGTAAAGAAACAACAAGAGTACAGATGAACCTAAGCTGCTGATCCAGGTTTTGAATTCTCCTGCCTTCAGGAATTTCTAGCTGCAGGGCTTGAGAGATAAAAGATCAAACCAAGTTAAAAATCTAGGTTCATATGCCAAGAGCACTGTTTTCAAAGCGAGTCATGTTCAGCTCTGAGATTTTTGATGAGCCGTAGCTGAACAAGAATTTTAGTACTTTTAAAGAGTAATGGCTGCAAACCTGTCTCAGTGCCTTTCAGCAAATTGTTTCCTGTTTTTTTTCTATTCAGAAATTAGAATTATAACACCTAGATATGTTGTAATTCAGATCCTGAATCTTTCAGTGCTGCTGAGTAGTTACAGTTACAGTCGATTTAGTTATTTCAGTGGGGTTTCTGTTCAGATAAATCCTTGTTTCACTCATTTTTGAATGTGCAAAGTGTCAGATGAGAGTTTTAACCAACAACCAGTCACAAAACCTAATAACATCCAGTAACGATGCCCACGCTAAAGCAATTACATGAGCTTGTTGTCTCTTTATCCTCATACTTTATAGTCTACAGTACAGAGGCCCTCAATCAATTGGTAAATGTTTCCTCACAATTCCCCAAGGAATCCTTAGGAAGGATTACTACATGGTTTCATATATGAAGATCAAAAGCTTAGAAAGGCAAGCAATTTTCTGAGGTCACACAGAAAAATATCGTTACAAAGTAAGTAACTGATCCAAGAGCTCCCATATTCTCCATCCAGTGCCTTTTGTTACAAGACCATTATGTTATCTTTGTCCTTAAAAATGTCAGAATCTATTTTGTGCCTCTGTGTTGTCTGAGAACTCAGGCAATATCCTTAGAGGGATCCAGCTTCAGAAGACAATTATTGTACAGTAAGATAAGCTATTTGTTTCCTTTCAGAAAAATTTGAAGATAATTTGAAGTCAAAATATTTTTGGAGACCCAAAAGAGTAGATCTAACCTTTGGGATTTATCATTATGCAGGAAAGGTAAGAGACCTAATGATATTAGTTGGGGATTGTGGAATGGTAGGGCTAGAAGGAAATAGAAGAGGTCTCAACCTTCATCTGTTCAGGCCTGACATGGAAATGTTGGCAGTGCCTTACACATCAATAGTAAATTGAAAAGTTATTTTCCCTCATAAAAAAAAAGCAATAGCAGGAGTGTATTTTTCTTAAATGTCACCAGGTAAATTAACTGACTGTATTACAGAAGAACCAAAAAATAACCATTATGTAATGCAACTCAGTGCTTTTCCCTGGAGTTTCTCAAAGTCCTGTGCCATGCTTGTTCCCACTGCTTTGAATCAGGATCCAGCTCCATTCTTTCTACTACCTCCTAGACCCCGTCAGCCTTACTTCTGAGTTCTGTGCTTTGTCATCAGCCAGATAGATAGTGCAGGCCCTGCTTTCTGCTTCATCTGATGAGCAGCATCTTGCCCTCCTGTACAAGGTGACTTGCTGCACATGCCTTTCAAACTCAGGAGAAGTTGCTGACACACTGCGCCAAGATGCTGCTGGTCACCCGAACCTTGCCTTAGTGAAAGCTCCTTTTGAGCTCTTCTAAAGGGATATGGAGTGGGCATTGCTATCTCACATAGGAAACTATGTTGGGTCTGTGCAGTCATACCGCCCATCAGCTGATGGAAGATAACTTGCCCCTTGCATAAGATAGCCAGCTACAAAACGCCTGCAGTAACTCCTCTGAACCTTATCTCCAGCAGAATTACATTTCACCAGCATACCGTATCTCACTGCTGAGGAATGGAGAGCCAGCTCTCCCTGTACCATTCCTGATACCAGCCACTGATGATGGGGATTCCGCCAGTTCTCCATCAGCCCTTTCCAGTGTTCAACAAGCTTTTACATTAGGAATTTTCTACTATGGTCTAACTTATATCTCCGTTGCTGTGATGCAATTTCATTACTCCTAGTCCTGTTTACTGTGGAACTGTAGAACAATTTATTTCCTCTTCTTTTACAAGCCTTTTTTGTAATTTAAGACTGTTACTGGGTTGTTTTGTGAGGGTTTTTTTCTAAATTAAAAATGCCAGTATCTTCTACTGTTCTTCACCGGCCAGGTTTTCTTACGGGTCTTTTACAGCATCATTGAGATAGAGCCCTGGAGGTACATTTTGAGTTAGGTACACCATTCCTGGAATTTTTAGAGAGATTGCAATTGCCGATATGCAGTTTGTGATTTTGCAAAATTCCTCTACAATTAATACAGAGATCTCTAGGAAGAGTGGTAAGTCCTGGGTCCAGTACAGCACTATATGAATGGGACAGAAAGATTGTACAATCATATGGGTAATCCTGTGTGATATGGTTGAAATCAAGTGCATTGTTAATTGTGCATTTACACATGTACTGGTGTAAAGGGGGACTACAATACACTTGTCCCAGTGATAAACCCAGACTGGCTAAAACTAGTACTAACGTATCTGCATTAGGGAAAACAAATGTCTCGAGCTACTTTGGAATGATGGATTTGCTTTTAGTGATCTGCATCATAATGGTTCTCAGTACTGAAAAGTTAGAATTTTCAGTGATCAAAAGAAAAACTGTAAGCAAGAGTGAGCCTGATGGCTGAAAATCTATTTGTGTATTACGATATATTAAAAGTCACATGCCAGAGTGCTTAAATTTATTATTACTTTTCAAAAGCCCAGAAGATGCATAAATGCACTTTTTAAACAGGTTCTATATAATGCAAGTGGATTCCTGGCCAAAAATAGAGATACTCTGCCAGCTGATATTGTGCTGCTACTGCGATCATCTGAAAACAACCTGACACGACAGTTGGTAACCCATCCACTTACAAAAACAGGTATTGCTATTGTGGTGAACTTCATACTCTTCTCTAGCCTTCGTGATGACCACTGCTAGGTTTCATATGACCATTTGTTGATGACATTATACACTTTGTGGCTTAACTTTCCAACCCTAGAATCTATACAGAATGGAGCCCCAGCCATCTCAAGCTGCAGGGGAGGGATTGGTCTGGTCAAGTGCCAAGCAAGTGGTAGAGGCTTCTTTCAGGGTCCTCTCTTCAGGGTAGGGGAGCAAGACAGGGAGTGGAGTGCATCCCTTGAGTTGAGGACTGAACAGAAAGGATCAGGTAAGTCACTAGCCTTTTTTGGACAGGGCATTTTTTCTCTAAAGTGCAACTGGACAGTGCAATTGGACAGGTTGGGGCTCCTAAATCTGCTGCAAAGAGTGAGGAGACACTCCTCTATTTCCTCCATCTTTTAGTCCTTTGCAGTAGGTAACTGATGGGGTCCCAGTAGGGAGTCCTCCTTCAGTGGGTTCATAAGTTGGGGTGGAGGAATATGACTGGCTCTACAGAAATTACTCTTAAGTTGTACTTCAGTTGAACCAGATCCTTGCATAGTGTCCTACCTGCCATTTTAGGATGACGGGTAAGTCTCCTCACAACCAGTTTGCTATTGTGTTGTATTTCTCCCTGTGTGATAGCATTGATGCCATACAGTAAGTACTTTACAACATTACTTTCTTCTACAACTACATGGGAGGTGTACTTGTAGAACAGAAAAGTTGAATTGGAAGACCCTAATGGAAATTACTCTAAAATGTTATCTTAGCTTTCAGAAACTGAGTATTTGGCAAGGCTCCTGTTCTTCACACAGGGAGCTTTGCTGGTGGAATGCAAAATTTGGTCTTGAAGGTCTATTTTAAGTCAGTGTTCCTGGGAAAACACTGAGCTCAATGTCCTTGCCTGAACTTTCTGACTTGTTGATATCTGCTAAGATACTGAGCTATAACTTCTGTAGAGGCAAAGTCAGGGCCCAAATGGCCCCAAGAACTGATCCCAAGTCTTAGGTAATGTTTTACAAGATAACTCTGAAGGTTGTTTTAATCTTCTTGTTAAATATTATGAAACACTGTGAGTAGCCTTTCGAAACTGACCCAAACCATCCAGCTATAGCCAACTACAAGTTATATTTCTGATCTAAGTTACTCATCTAGAATCAGTGGAAATGTAGAGGTTTACCCAGAGTCCAACCCAGCTTGCCTAGCTCAGGTATTTCTTTTAGGGTGGGAGGTGCCTCTCTCCACTGAATACAGCAGTGATCCTATAGACACCTCACTTTCAGATAGCTAAAGTTAGGTGTGAGGAATCCTCTCTTTCCTTCCTACCCTGTGATATTCAGCTAAGCCCAGGACAGGTTTAGCACTTAATATCATCACATAATACATGACGCATTAGCTTGGCATGCTGTATATTTGCAGCTGTTCGTCCAACTCTTATCTACCTCTTACTGATAGCAGTTGAGCACAGAGAGATTACAGGCTCTCCCAGTGGAGAGTGAGATTCCAGAGGTGTTATGTTATTAGCAGAAGCAATGACAGCTTGCAGCAACAGTTGGCGTTTATCAGCATAGAGTGACATGATGGAAATCTCAGCAGAATTTTCATTATTCCTTTAGAAGACCACTGGGTGTAAACCACTTCAATGCACCTAGTCCGTCAAGTCGTCGTATTAAAGGTATTACTTGATTAAGAATTCCAAGGTTAGAGGCTTAAGACTATGTCTATGCTAGTAAACCAAACAGGGCCAATGAACAGTAACTGAAACACTCCCACAGGGTTGCCCATTCTGATTGTTAGCATGCCTCCGCTGGACTGTTTCTAGCAGTCTCCCAGACATACCAAGAGAAAGCACTGGCCAGCGATGGTTTCCAACAGGCTCTGTGGAAAGATACAGTCTTATTTTTATCAGGAGGTTAAAAGAGTAGCCAAGTACAGAGTTTAGCTGTATAGACTTGCATGCTGCGTCACTTGCCCTCAGGGCCAGAGAAGGGTGCTAGCACTTTTTTTTTTTTTAACTAACATATATGTAGCCTTAGAACTAGAACAGTACAATAACATCCTTAGGGTAAAAACACAGGGATGCTCTAAGATATATCTTTCTTACCTTCTGCAGCAGTCTTTGTTTATTTTTTTGCTCTAGTAGGTGACATAAGTGCTGAAGGAGGAAAATTCAGCCCACGTTCCATCTTCATGCAACTTCTTCAGAGCTTGTTCCATCCCGAGGGTGAAAGGGGAGATGAGGACATACTCCGAAAAAGTCAACGACCTTTATAATCATGTGGTTACACTGGGGGCATGAATAAGGTGGTTCAGCACAGTTTTTAGTTTAGATGAGATGTAAGCATTTTGGTAGGTTGCTTTCTTTCATTTTCCCATAGGTAACCTGGCACACACTAAAAGCAAAACTACAATCAGTTACCAAATGTGGACCCCCCAGAAATCAATCAGTCATACAAAGGTAAGAAAATTGATTTTGTAATTCTGCATTGAACCCTCATTTAAACTAGAAAGGCAATACTGTTATTGGTACTAAAAGTAAGCAAGTAACCCCTTCCTTGGTTTTTCTCCCTCTCCTATTTTCTTTTCTGTTTAGCTGGATATCTTTGTGTTGTGCAATTCATATTCCTTCCGTGAGGTAAAAACCTAACATTTCCCTTCTTTCTGGCTATAGTTTTATAACAACTTCAGGGGGGAAAAAAATATTATTTCCTAGCTGTATTGTAGCAAAAAGAAATTTAAATATTGGTGTGGAGTGTAGTCAAGTTCCTTAGAGAACTATCAAAATAACAGTCATGACATAATAACAGACAGGATCTCAGACATTGTCAGGTTATTTGTGGCAGTTATTTAGATGCTCCATTATCAAATTGTGTCCTCTGTGTGTGAATGTTTGTGTATTGTGTAGCAAAGTAATGTAATGTACTGGTGTAACTGATTTGTGCTAGTAATCATGCTGTAACTTTTTTTTGTTTAGAATACCTTTTTTAAAATTAATCATGTTCTCTGAGGGGTGCTTTGTTGTGGCATTTGAAAGGGCACAACAGACTCAACAAAGATAAAAAGCATCATTTTCTTTCTTCATCTTACAGAATGAAGCAGGAGATACCGGACATCATCCAAGAGAGACAACCAGCATGAAAACACAAACGGTCGCTTCTTATTTTAGAGTAAGATATCAGATCTTTTAATAAGTTTTTCTAGAGTAGAATGAATGTTTATTCTTTCACCTTTTGAAATGCACCTGTTGAGTTAGAGTCAACAGTGATCCATTTGGAGTTTGTGAACTGCATATATGGTGCAGCAGTCTGTCCAGTACAAATATCTAGTGGATATTGTGATATTTCATCTTTAATTGTACTTGATTACACAGCCACGTTTCTGTCACAATGATGTATGATGATCAATATTAATCTTTCATTTGCTTGTTTTTCCACCAAGGGAGATAAAGGGAGGTTGGACATTAGAGGTATAGCATTTCTTTCAGAGTTTATGAAGCAAGAGGGCAAAGTTAATTTGAAGCAGGAGCTCCAGAGAAAGATCTAAATAGTCAGTGCTCAGAGGCTGTCCTGAGTCCATCCCTATGGCTCCTTCAGCGGTGCTCTTGATCTTCCCAAGCACTGGCTGTGCTGCTGGTCCTGCAACATAAAATAGCGGTGAAGAGCATTTTTTCCTCCAAAGTGGTGCACAGATTAGGTTCACTTGGGCTAAGGTCAGAATTTCCAATTCTTACTTAGTCATCTCCCCCAGCAAAAACATAAATGGATGAGGTGGTGTTTGTGGCCCATAAGAATTCATTTGTATTTATAACAGAGAACAGTAAGGAGCAAGATCTCTGTTTCATAGATAAAATTGCATAGCTTTGTGGACTGCAAAGGATAATTTCAGCCTAGGTATCATGGTGGTCCAAAGCTGCATGGTATTTTAAAGTTCTAGATGGAAAAATTTATTGAATCTCATTCAAACCTAACATCTGTGATTCAGTGCATTGCCAGCACATCTAGAATCAGAGGCAGCAAATGAGTTAATTATATTTAGACTTTTCTATTATTATTTTCTGTAGTGGAAATCCCTGCTCAGATCATGCTAGCTGGTGCTCTTAAATGAAGCCCCACTGGTTTACTCATATGCAGAAACCTATGGGTGATTTAGAAAAGCATCTGCCACCTCAGACTGAGTAGAAAAAAAAAATTATCCATTAGTGTGTCCTACTTGTTTGTGTTCAATTGGCACACTAGTGGTGAAGCTAATTAAGCGCTTTGCTGCATGGTGCAGCGTCTGTCCAGAATGGAATTGCACATTTTAATAGGAAACATGTGGCTCTTGACGTCCTACACTAGTTTCATGTATCCAGCCTACTGCTGAACTGCATTACCTCCTGGCTGCCTCTTTCTGTTGAGTCAGGTCGAATCTTGAGAAATGAGCCCCTTCATTTGTGTTTTAATAATATCCCCCCATGAAGCAATTTTACAAAACACCAGTCAACGTTGTTTACAGCCAGATTCACCTCAGTTGGCATGGGGAGATACAAACTGTATTCCCACTGCTAACCTGGTACCCTGGTGAGGTGGGAAAAGTGCAACTTTGGAATTGTGATTTTGTTTATTCCAGTTTTGCCCTCCTCAAAGGTTTCTTCTTGGCAGGGCAGCTGTAGTATCACCATTGGCCTGTACAATGAACAGGACACGCTAGATCAGAGCAGTTTAAGCAGCCCCTCTTCTAGGGTGGCCTTAGTTTCCTCCAGTCTAATGAAGGGATGGCAATATTTACTGGCTTGCCGCTCTTCCACTTCCCATCCATAGACAGATATTTAATCTCTGGGTGGATCTTCAAATAGGTGACAACAGGAAAAAGGAAAAGTCAGCTACCTAACAAGGCTTCAAGAGAAGCCAAGAAGTTTAAGGAGAGTTTCTATCATATGTTAGACATTATGGCAGTTTGTGAGAATGTTCTGGGTGGAATTTGGTACATCCTTTTGCAGTCAGTGTTTCTCTTAAGCAGTATACGCTAGTGACTTTGAGATCTTATCAAGGCTAGAATTGTTGTTGGGTCATTTACTCCATTAAAGTACCAGCTTACTGAAATGTAAATGGGTTTGGACATGATTCTGATCATATGAAATATGATGGACATGGACCTATACATGAATACACATGGACCTATATACAAGTTTTATAAAGATCCTGGTGGCAGATATCTTGTTGCTTTCTTGCAGTATTCTCTGATGGATTTGTTGTCCAAAATGGTTGTCGGCCAGCCTCATTTTGTCAGGTGCATCAAGCCAAACAACGACCGGCAGGCAAACAAATTTGATAAAGAAAAAGTGTTGGTTCAGCTGCGTTACACGGGAATTCTGGAGACAGCAAGAATTCGAAGACAGGGTTATTCACACCGTATACTGTTCGCTAACTTCATAAAACGGTAATGTTGATGTGAAGAAGCCTTTTTCTCTCCTATTATTGCTGTCCAGTGTTTGCTAAGCATCAGCAGTGTCTTTGGTACAGTCTTTAAAGAAAAGATACAAATACATCTCCTGTGACAATGAAGATTACAGACTGGATGACAAAGAGTAGTTCAGGCACAAGATTAGTGGCCTGTTTTGGATTGGTAGGGGAAGATGATGCATCTCAGGATGATTGTTTCAGTCTCCCTGCGCGTTCAGGTAAAAGTTGTCTTGCTTATAATCTGCAAGTTTACTTCAAAGACTCGCGGTTTAGAAATGTAATGCTTCAAATTAAAGCCAAGAATGTGGAGCAATGGCATCCAAGGAGCACCACAGTTTCTTTAGTTCCTGATGTTCAGCACCGCGCAGCATCTGCTTGCGTAGGGTGGATGATAATTTGATATGGTTAATCTAGGGCTGAGAAGTTCATTAAGTGCATAATTTTGTTTAAAATATAATTACTAAGTATTAGACACTTGTTAAGAAGAAGAGTAATGAACTTACTATGATTTTATAATTCCTTTAACTCTCTCTTCTTCCTCCGCCCCAAAAAAATCAATCCTGAGCACTTAATCTGTACTTCTGTCTTACAAATAAAGACCCTGAGCATTCGCCTCAATTAGAACTGAGGTTTACGGAGTGGAGATCAAACCTGGGAAGAAGCAAGCAACACCCATTCAGACAGAAGTACTTTAAAGTAATAATGCACTAGAAACAGAGAGCTACCAGCAGAGTCCTGTTTGGTGCATGAGGAGAGAGAGAAAGGACAAACTGATGTTTTTATAGCACTGTTTCTGGAAAAACTAATCCTGGGACTAGTACTGTTTTGGAAGAGTGTGGCATTGGAAAAGGTGGCTATCACTGCACCAAGATGTGCTGCGTCTTTTGGTCACTGCTTTTTATAAAAAAATTTACTGTTCAGGTAAAGAGAGGAAAGTGGTGAACGTAATGGGGTAGGTCTCCAGAGAGCACGGTCCTGATGGCTGTGCAGATCTCCAGCACTGAGAATATGGCCCTCAAACAAAAAGGGATTTTTATTAAGTATCTGTCTCCTCGTCTTTTTTTTTTTAATAGTTTAGAGTTACAGGTAGACCTAGGATAATGGCAAAATTATTTTGTTAGAATAAAAATAAGCCCATTCATTGTGTAGCGAAAAGAAAAAAAAAAAAAAAGAGCTGTAGGAATTGGTGATAATGCAGGAATCAGCATTGTTACTATTATTTAAAGCTGGTACAACCCAAGCTTTCTGTATAAAGGCTGAATAACAAGAAAAAAGTAGAATGTACTATCAGGAAGCACACATAATTAATGTAATTTTCCTGAATTAAAAAAAAAAAAAGATAGGTATGGTTCATTTTGTTGTGGAACATTTTGGAAAGTCCTGGAACACACAAGAACTCTCCTACCCAGCAGCTGGGCTGGTATGTTATGGGTAATTTTTATGCATGAGCATCCTGGCCTCTTTTCCTAGTCAGAATTACTTCTGATGAGTTTGCCAGATTAAATGCTTACGTATGGTATGTCATAACGGTACATATATGTTCCAAAAGGAGCTGCAAAGCTGAATCCAAGGAGGTAACAAGAGCTGGGATGCATCTCACATGTTAACTATCTCAAAGGCAGATGGTCTAGCACATGAGATAAGATATTACATTTTCATGACATTTCTAGATATGAAATGAGCTAATTTATGCAGAAAAGCTTTAAAAATATTTTCATTTTGCCACTGAAGTCACTTTCACAGAATGCAGAGAGCCAGAGCAGAAAGAACTGTTGCACAACTCTACTTGGGTTGCACACTTATAAAAAGCCTTCTGGTGTTGATATAGAATTAAACCCTCCAGGGTGTGCAATATGTCACTCATCCACTTTTGACTGAGTTTCTTAGTTCTGCATATAATCACAGCAATTTCTTTCATATGCTGCTTTGGTTTATTCAGTGCTATGTTTTCTTTTGTGCAACTGGTTTTATTATTTAAATCAATGGTTTAAATGTATTTGCATCTATTGTTCATTATTAATGGAATAAAGAATCATATATTTGTCTTTAGGTATTACCTCATCTGTTACAAAACAAATGATGATCCTCCAGTCAGCCCAGAAACCTGTGCTGCCATCTTGGAAAAAGCCCGCCTTGACAACTGGGTTCTTGGAAAAACCAAAGTAAATTTTTAATATACTGTATCTGCATTATTGCAGTATGTCATTGGTAACTTATTAAGCAATTTTTTTTCTCACCCATATGGCTGGGGTAGCTCTTGGTCTCTATTGGTTTTGAAAAAAACACCCTTTGCTGGGTACTGTTCCCCGCTATCTGCCTGAAATCCTGACCCTGCAGTGTTAAAATTCTGATCAGCTTTAGTGAGGCCACAGTGCAAAGCAGTATATGTCAACAACACTGCTTGCATTTTCTTTCAAAAAATGTGGTAGCAAGGATCCCAGTGAGCTTTGTCCAAGCTTTCTTAAGGATAAGAAGTTACACTTCTTCCCTGGACCAATCAGACTCACAAAGGGAGAGGAAAAGGTTTTGGCTTTCCAGCCAGAGACCTCTGTGGCAGACTTTGCTGAGCACTGAGAGAAGAGATAGCAAGGTCATCCCATATATGTGAAGTGGGGGAAAGACTTTATTATAAGAGAAATACGTGTCTATTCCCATACTCTTGAATTTGGTTCTAGCTCACTCGTCTTCCCAGTGTGCCAGAGGACACCCACCCACCCCCAACTGACAGATCTCAGGAAATCTGCCAGAGAAAAGAAGTGTCAGACAACTACTGCACTAAGTCTCTCTATTTGCTAATGTAACAGAAGCACCCAGGAAGGATACAGGTAGAGAGAGATGGATCCTATCTATTTGAAATCACCTCAGTGTGGAAGAAACAACTGTTCTTCTGAGGCATCTTCCTGAATACATGGGACAGAAGCCATGAAGTTACCTCCTCCTCAACCTTTATTTCCCTCTGATATCTTAGTGAGGCTAATGGACAACATGCAAACAAAGGAAGCATGTCTTGAGATGCAAGATCTATAACTTATGTTTACTTTAATTAGGGTTAACCTGTACCTACCGACGAGTGATCAAAGGCTGGGGGAATTTCGCAAAATAAGCCTAATTACTGTCTTAATTGCACAAGCTCTTTCTACACATTTTATTTTATCCTAACATACACCAGGAATGTGTTTGTATCCCTTGTGCTGGACTAGTTTTCCAGGGGCTATATGATCTTCATGCTCGATACAAGCAATTTAGTAAATAAACAATGCCTTAAATTTAAAATTGGAAAGCAGAGAGGTTGAAGCTTCCAGATTTGGATCATGTTTATGTAACATATAAACATACAAACAGATTTGTGAGGTTAGCAAAACTGTCAGCCTTATAGTTTTGAAACAGATTTATAGTTAGAGGCTGAAGTTTTGCACTGGGTCTTTAAAATATCTTCCCATGAAAGCATCAACAAGCAGGGACTGAAAAAAGATGTCGAAGGGGAGAGTAAGTTAAATTAATAACCTAAACAATCAAAATGCTATCTTTAACAGGAATGATCCTTTACTTACTACAGCTAAAGAGTCTGTCCATCATTTGAAACCAACTTGTAACTCTGGTGTTAAATCGATTGAGTGAATACAGGGCCTGGGAAGGTAACTAAAACTTTTGCTTGTCTGCCTACTCTTTTTAAGGTATTCCTCAAATACTATCATGTGGAGCAGCTAAATTTAATGCGGAAGGAGACGGTTGACATGATTATTTTGATTCAAGCTTGTGTCAGAGGGTGGCTGGGTTCAAGGAGATACAAAAAGATAAAGGAACAAAGGGAACAAAGTGCTATTAAAATACAGTCAGGTAATAGCTTTAAAACATTTAACATTTTGCTTAAAGCTAGTGTGTGTGTACAGTTGATAGATGGATAGTGCATGCTGGATGTGGATTTTGCTGTTTTTCTGCTGTTACATTTGACAAAATATCTTACACTTGGTGATACCTGTTCTTATGAAGAAAAATTTCTTTTAACCAGGTTATGACAATCTCTTTACTGAAGTTACGTTTATCAATGTTACATTTAAAAGGCAGTTTTAACAATGGAAGGATGTGATTGCACAGATGATATTGTTATTAATAATATTCTGGCATGCTCTGACAAGGTTGTATAATGTAATAATGAAAATAAAATGTATTAACCATCCTAGATAATAAGACCAATTACACTGTTGATGGAGACATCAACTGAAATTTTTAATACATTTCAAACATCATCTTATTTTACATTCTGATTCTCTTGTGTTTTGTATTCATTTAATTCATAATAACTTTACTTACCAGAAAACGTAGTTTTTATATAGATTTACTTCTTGTCTTGTTTGCCATTTTTTTTGAAAGATAAATCCTGCAAAATATTTATGAATATTTTAATGGATTTCTGTAATTCCTTCCAGACTTTTTTTTATTCTTACAGCCTTTTGTCTACCTAATAGATTATTTAATTTTTGACATCTCTTTTCAGCTTACAGGGGTTTTGTTGCTCGTAAAGAATACGCAAATGCAAAACGTAATAAAAAAGTGGAAGAATATATTACTAGACTTCAAGCAGGTAAGAATTGTTTGCTTTCCTGGCTTTTAATGTGCTATCCATACACAATATGTTGATCCAGATTCTGTGCTATTACCTAGTTACACTTATCGACTATGCTCATTTACACGTTCTGAGATAGAATTTGTCTATCATGTATCTATATACAGTGGTTGAAACAGGTCAATGTATTCCATTACCTGTACCTCAAAGTGGCTCAGAGGCACTTCCCACAGCAGTGATGCAGGCTGGTTAAATGACTCCTAGTCTGATATGTTAAGTATTACAGCTGGTATTGTTGAAGCCCCATATGATACTGTCTGCATATAATGTGTGTGTGTGTGCTGTTCTATTAGGAACAGGTTTTGTTACGTATCAGTAATAGTTATATTTGAAAAGACTACAACCTGTAGTTTCGGATTCTCTTTTGCCATCGTTCAATCCAACTTAGCAAAATATTCCTTCTCTTCTGCATCAATTATCACCTTGGGCCCAGATGTATGCTATGCGACATCCATTTTCATCCCTGTATTTCTGTCTCCCCTGTCCCTGCAGAGATGTCCCCGAGCCAGATGCAGTCTAAGCAGCTCTGAAATCAGCAGCAGTACAACTAGAGAGGCACAGGTCTGAAAACAGCTGGCACAAATCTGCACAGCGCTTTCAGTAATTACAAAAATGGCAACCCCAAATATAAGCTAGTGCTGCCAGTACCCAGGCTACCTAGATTTAAACTACCTCACATAATGCCTTCATGAGTATATACCGAAACCAGTGCTGGTTTTAATCATTGTCAGATGCATCTGTTAATTGCACTGAGTCGATGTTAGTGTGTACTGAAGAGCACTTCACTGCAGTTGGTAGAACTTGATCAGTGTAGAAAACAATCTAAAAACAGAATAAAATCTGATGATGTGCCAAAAATAATTATACATCTGAAAGTTGTCAATTATATTAGGATATTTAGCAAATGCAAAAGTATGAATTTACCAATTAACTCTGTCTGTTGATCTCCCCAATGTTTCTTCTTGTCCACCTTCTCTGTCCTGTGTGCAGTTTCATTTCGACTTTTTTCAGTGCATGTGAAGCCAGAATAAAATGGAATTCCATTTTTCCTTAGCTAACTCAGTTTTTTTCCCCCCATTTATTTCTAAAGCAATACAAAACTCCTCTTCCAGTTTGAAAACAAAGCTTGGACAGCTACTATCTCATAATAAAGTTCTCAGGAAAATTCAAAGGTGAACCAGAATAAGTCTAAAAGGACCAGACGTAGCTCATATTGGCATGTCCATTGACAACATAACTGCGTGTATTTCAAAATAACTCCTGTTGAGTTGCTTTTGTATGCAAATGGAATGAGGATTGGCTCACAAGTCCAAGAAACTCTAGATGTATTCCGAGTGCTTTACAATTCGCACTTGTCTAAGGCCCTGTCAGACTGCTGTAAAAAAACAATTGTGCCACTTCCAATAAGGTTTTGGATTTCTTTACTGTACATCCTGTTATCAAGATGTAGCTTATGCCCCTGAACCGCTGCATCTAGTGGAGCTCAAGTTGGTCTAAAGTATGAGTAGGGAAGTGCTAAAGCAAATAAAACCTAGTACCAAGTTATATGAATGTGTTAGAGTAGACTGCTTATGCTCCCTTCCCAATCTTAAGTGAGCTTGACCTTTCCCTGTGATGCAAAACACTCTCAGCAGAGTTGGAGTAAGAACTCCCTTATCTAGCATCTCCTCAGGGTATTTAAATCACCTGAATCCTCTATCCCCATAGTCTTGTTACTGCATTTGGAATTAGAGTTCATCAGAAATATTTTGAGAAAACATTGTGTTCTTTTTAGTTTGCCAAGGATTAGCGGATTTGTGCTGAATCCCTGAAATTGCAGACTTGTCGAAATCACAGCACTGTGGACACTATGCCAGTTCCCATTAGGAAACTATTTGCAAGTTCAGGAATTTTTGAAGCAACATTCTGAATGCAATTCAGTTTCTGATTAAGACACTTCAGTGTAGATGTCTAAAAGTGACCTAGGTGTTTAAACTCCTCTTATAGTTAGCAGAGTGTAGAGTTGGATTCATTTTATTTAAAACCACGAAATCTCAGCTCATTTGCCCCCGTGTTGGTAACTAGTGTCATTTGAGATGCCCTAGGTTGTCTTGCCTGGCCTCTAGCTTTATTTCATGTGGTATACTCCACTTTCTCTCTCCAGAAAGTCCCGTCTGTCTTGTTCTTTCTGCCAGCTCCGTGCAGATAGATGCCTTGGCTATCCTGGAGCACTTCAGATGGCACTAGATACCTATGTGCTGACAACTGCATCAAGCCCCTAGTGACTAGTTAGCGCCTACATGTCTCATGGAAGGCCCATGTTTGAGTCCTATTCGTCTTAGTTCAGACCAGAAACTTGAACTTGTGCTTCCAACAAAGCACAAGTAGCAAGTACCCTTGTCACAGTGCACCTTGGTTACTGTGGAGCTTAGCACATCTTTCATGCTGAGCTTTTTCATTATGAATAATGAATATTTGCAAGAGGAGCATGAGCTAAGTCTTCTGTAACTGCTGAGCTCTAAAGTTTTCAGTTTCTCTCTGATCTAGTGAATGTTCAGCTAATTCCAAGTCTGTGCTGGAAGAGAGCCTGGTAATCTCTATAGCTGGATAATCAGGCGTTTCCCAGGGAAATGAAAGACTGAGTCAAATCAATTGCCTGAATCAGGCAAAGCAGGTACATGAAGCTGAGAGCACAGTGTTCTAGAAGCACTTCTATAGCACTATGTTTCTGCTTCATTCTGCATATTCCTGTATTTTCTGTAGTCCAGTAAAATACGAAGAAAGAGCTTGCTTGTATCCTCATGTAGAATGGGTACAGCTTTCAGAGATCTCAAAGAAGTTTTGTGGGACAGAATAATTTCAGATGAAACATAATCATAACAACCACCCTGGTCTGTATTTCCTTATTGTTTTTTGTTTAATGCTGTTATCATTTAACTCTCTGAAATGTGTAGGCCACCCATTGCTTGTTGCCTAAGGTTGTTTTATATTTCAATTTTTATCAGTTGCCAGAGGATATTTACTCAGGAAGAAGAGGAAAGAACTAACTGAGACAAGAAACAAAGCAGCAATAACAATTCAGTCTCACTACAGGGGATATAAGGAGAGGAAGATGTTCAAAAGGAGGAGGTAGTACTAGTTTTGATCTCTTATGTCACTCAAATGTGTCCCTTTTCAGTAACTATACTGCTGAAGAACAGTGATGTAAGCTGTAAGTGGAGCAAATTAGGATTATTCTAGATACGTATGCAGAGGTAATGTACATTTATGTGGAGGTTTTTAATGTCAGTAGCCAATTTTCTCATATTTTTAACACCAAGGAATAAAGGCGTATTTAGGGGAAAGATCAATGATATTGTGCTTACCTGCAATGTTAATGTAATCTGTAGGTTAATCTCTTTTTGGAACTAGTTCATCATAAAAAGCTCAGACAAGAGCAAGAAATAGGCATCTATCTGCAAGGAACTGTTCTCATCTTAAGCCACTGTTTGAGATAAGCATAGGTGATGACAGCAGGAACACAGAAGTCTTACTCAGATCAAACAGCTAAAAGTTAGGTGAGGTGAATCACATTCTAAATATCTCTGCAATGTGGTTGTAGTCCCAATCTTTGAAATGAAGCTAGTAGCACTTTGCGCATCACCATTGTTTTTTCAGTGATAGCACTTAAGTGTAAGTGGAAACTAGTCCAGAGAGGTGAAAAACAGCTGTGAAGGAGTCCAGAGTCTTTCAGAGGGAAGGAACAGGTTGGGAGATTTCACCTGGCACTGAAGTTTTATTGATGGTAACAAAGACAGTTTAGGGATTCGGTCTTTTAAATTTTACCTGGACCTATGCCCAGGATAATTCTTTTTGCATTCCTGGTGTGGCTTGAGGCAGTTTTCTTTCATTAATACATTTAGGATTGTGTGTATTTATACATATTTGAGGTGCTAAAAATTTTCTGCCTTACGTTTTTGTTAACATTTAAATTAATTCTTTACTGTTTTATCAGCCTAGATTGTCCCCCTAGCAATTTTATGTGAAGAGTTTAACAGGGATGGCCCCTTTCACTTTAAGAAATAATGATCATCAGAAAGACAGAGATTGGTTTGCTGTCTTTAATTCCAGCTATACGAACTAAATCTTTCCCATGTTGCAATATATCAAATTGCCATTTACTACACAAACACCAAGAAAGGTAGTTGTAAAGTTGTCACTATCCTTTATCTCCTTCAGCTATAATTTTTGCCCAAAACTGTATTCCATTCAGGGAGTCACTTAGAAAGAAACAAACTGGAAATGCAGCTTCCATTAGTGAAAAGCAAAAGGATGAAGAACTTCAAGATAATGAGGAAAGTTCAGCTGGAGAGAAGAGTGCCCTTCCTACAACAGAAGAGGAAGCAGCTGTTGTTGTTCAGAGCCATTACAGAGGCTACAGGGTCCGTAAAAATATAAAGGAACAGCACAAAAAAATAGCAGAGGAAGAATTATCTGCTGTGGAATTCCTTGAAGCACAACTTCAGCCAGCTCAAAATGATACACTGGAAGAAGCAGCAGATGAGGACACTCAAGATGAAGCTGATGCTGTTGCTGACAGCGAGTGCTCTGCATACAGTGACACAGGGAATGTACAGGAGCAACAAGCAACATCCACTGAGGGAGAGAGAGCTTCTGTGAAGCAGAACCCTGTAGCAGAACATGTTGATGAAGGTGAAGAACAGGCCTACTTGGGAGAGCTGCCCAGGAAATCTTCTGTCAAAATCACAGCTGAACCTGGTCCCCAGCAAGAGCAAGGTAATCAAGCCATGGTCAGTGCAGATGGGCAAAATGAAGAATCTGCTATGGCCCAGCCCAGGACTGACAGGGATGTGGAGAGAAACCACCTGAAACATGAAGCAGTGATACCTACAGGATGTAAAGGAATTACAAGAAAAGAGTCACTAAGAGGCTCATGGAAGCAAGTTGAGGCAGAAAAACAAGGTTCAGAAGACAAAGAGAAGGCAGCAGTGGTTATTCAGAGCAGTTACCGGGGTTACAGAAGGAGGGGACAACTCAGAAAAGAAGGGAAACTACCTTGCAAAAGTCAAGAGAAAACTATAAAGGAGCCAACAGAAGCAGTACGTGTTCAAAATAATGATCCCCAAACAACAAAAGATAGGGAAGGCACCAGTACAGAGGCTGAAGACTCTAAGGCACTGAAGGGAGACTCAGAGAAAGAGGCTTGTGATTTGGCAGCCTTTTCGCGGCAGGTAAGAAGCTTAGAAGCAACATACGTTGAGCACAATACTCTGAGCAATGACAGAATAGCAAAGTTATTTTACCGGCTTCAGCGGCACCAAGGTGGCTCTTTAAAAACTCAGGCTGAGATTTTGCAATGACTGTTCTATAAAAATGGATATTTTGGGCTGCAAGAGAAAATACCTTTTTCAGAAAGCAGGGAAAGACAAAGTTAGAGCACTGGCAAAAAAAAAAAAAAGTGTTGTTTTTTACCTGGTTTAGATTAAATGCAGAAGCTTTGCCTTTGTTTGTTGAAATGTGCATTTACCAGGCAAGGCCCTTAATTCAGTAAACTTGTGAAATGTCTCTCTAAATGAAACTAAAAGTTTCTGTGTCAATGTCAGGGACTCACACATGTGCAGAGAAATATTCCTACAGCTGTAGAAGCTATTTTGCATCAGCAAGGCACAGTCTGCTCACATGTGTGAACCAATACAACGTAGCTGCCAGACTGGGCTGCAGTGTGGAGTTTCCTACATGTCTTTTTTTCCTTCTTTTTTGTTTCATCACTTTTTTTATTCTTCTTTTTTCTTCCTTTTCTTTTTTTCTTTGTCTTTTTCTTCTTCTTTTTGTTCTTCTCTTTTTCTCTTTTTTTTTTTCTTAAGGGGGATGAGGAGGTAAATGTGGTAGGTTTCTACACTGCAGTAAGTGGAGCAATACCTTTTAAATTCATTCCCTAGTCCACTATTTTACCTTTGATTACCTTGGAACATGTATATGTATTCATATAATAATGTAAAATCCTCTGTTATATTTTTCAGATATCAAAATTATCTGAAGACTACTTAGCATTGCAGCAAAAATTGAATGAAATGATATTGTCACATCAGCTGAGACCTGTGATGCTGTCCAAAGATAAGCAAGCTAATGGCCGACTTTCTTCTCATGTGTGTCAGTCAGGTAATGTTGAACCTTACTGTAAGCAGAATTTTCATTTGTACACAGGACTTTCAAGAAGCGACTCCTAATCATGTTTTTAAAGGCCAGGGAACTAGTAGGTGAGTTAGATCGAGCTTGTCATATAAGTCAGGCCGTACATTTTTGTACTAAGCGCCATATCAGTACTTATATGGAACATAGTTTCCAGGGAAATATCCAAACCTGGTAAGGATTTACATACTTACCATTTTTCTTGTTATTTTGTTTCAGTGCTGCTTAAGATTAGTGAATGAATCATAGTGAGACCTAGACATAGCATCGCTAGGAATACATTTATTTGGTAAAAATTCCACATTAGTTCTATTTTACTCATACATACACTCAACTGCGTGTGCTGTTGGTAAGATATGGGACTACGTTTTAAAAACAAAATTTTTTTTTATGTACTATGTCAAACAATTTACCAAGTTTGTTTGAAGTTTTAGCTATCCACAAATGCAGCTGAGGCTATCAAAACTTGTAACTCCTACCCTTGTTTGGGTATATGTCCTTAAAATTACAAGTAAAGTTTTATTAATAATTGACATCCATTTAACTCACACACTTAAGAGGATATTACCTCTGAAAATACACTCCAAAGTTATTTATATTCCAGTTAACATGGGCATTGGGGGTTCCAAAATGCAGGCATGCTTGGAGCAGGTTAGGTGGCAGTGGGGAGGAGTACTGGGAAAATAAAGGTGGAAGACATGGGATTCAGAACATGCAGATCATTAAGAACTGTGCCCCATAGAAAGGTCCACAAGGAGCTGACTGAGCTGCTTGATCCTCTTCAGTTGGAACAGACATAACAGGGCATTTCCTCAGCCTGTGTCTTGGGCCACAGATATGGAGGAAGATGAGGGCAAATGTGGCAGATGACTCCGTGGGTCTTCATTTCTGCTGGCCCATGCCTCTGCACTGCCTGTGGGGAAGATCTTTGCTCGCCTCTGCACAGCTGGGACCAGATCCAGGACTGTCCCTCACTGCCCAGAGCTAATTGTACTATTTTCACTATAATATTGTGGATTCAGTTGTCACATATGCTAAAACTTTTTTCTCTTCCCATGGCTACATTGAAGAGATCCTAAAAGTACTTCACCCCTGCTTTGCAGTCCTCTCAAACGGGCAAGCTGCTAAAATGAGGGCTTGGTGTTCACAAAAGCTAAACCTCTAAGTGTAAACTGGCTGCTGGTAGATAATCTAGGCAGTTCAGCCTGTTTCCAAGACCGAAGTCCGCAAGAGAAAACAAATGTGAGATGGAAAACTAAGTGCCATGATCTTTCTATAAAGACAGAGCAATGTTTATGGTTGTCATTGATGGGATTGTACTGAGTACTCTGTGAAATATTGCTAATTTTTGACAAGATAAACGTGAGGAATTAAAAATGCATGCTTTGGAAAATAACTCTTGATTCTTGCGCATTTTCCTACAGAAGTTAGAGAAGAGAGGTAGACAGAAGGAAAGGGAATACACAAATCCCTGTTTTATCAGTTAAAGGTCTCATTACTTACACAAGTGAACCAGGGGAAAATGTATCAGTATGTTCATGCCATGTACAAAGTGGAGCAGAGTCTACCCTTCACATTGCTATAAATTTAAGTATCTCTACAGGACACAAAAGGATGCCAGGGTTTGTCACCTGTGCATGCAGCCCTGCTTAAAGTGGTGACCAGTCAGCCAATTCACTCCCTTTCATCTCTGAAAATGTCCCGCTGCTTTAAATCTCTGTGGTGTCATAATACAGCAGTTTTCCAATGGTAAAGTGTGTGAAAGTGCTGTGTTGTGTCCTTTTAAACAATGACATGAAAAATGTCATACATTTCTTTGAACCAAGTCAAAATGCTTTTTAAGACAACACTGAAACAGTTGTTTAGTTGCACAAGAGAGCAGGTCTTTGGCCTCATTTTAATGAATAAAAGTAAATAAGATTTTTTCACAAGCTAACGTTGTGTGGTCTTAACAAAAGGAGGATTTAATTTCTTTTATGTTTTCTACTGACAAATGTCTATATGTGTGACATGACAGCACTTGGCTCTTTTGTGCACCAGGAAGAATCTGTAAGAAAATTCTGATTAATTACAAGCCCCTCCTTTTTTTTCTCTTTATCTTATGGTACAAAAATTGAATGTTTGCTGTTTTGACTAATTGCCTTTTACAAAAAATGTCACTAATAACAATCATAACTTTAAAACAGTAGGAAGCATCAAAAAGAGAATCCTGAATGCCCATATTCATCTAGATTAAAACATACTCTGTAGTCAAGACATGCTCATTTCAAGATGGCTCGTGCAGAATTTTAGCAATTTTATTTTTTTTTTCAAAATAAATATGGTGGACACATGATTTTTGTTAAATTGTTGCAAGTTGGCATGTAGACAAGGTGAGTAC
Organism: Ibidorhyncha struthersii; assembly: GCA_013398815.1. Classification (NCBI taxonomy): domain Eukaryota; kingdom Metazoa; phylum Chordata; class Aves; order Charadriiformes; family Charadriidae; genus Ibidorhyncha; species Ibidorhyncha struthersii. The sequence goes on from VZSZ01000339.1 coordinate 280,871, forward strand.
AGAGCTCAGGAGGAGTTACTCTTTTCAAAGCTGAATGCATTTAAAACGAAATAGTGGGTGCTGTTTGACTAAGAAGCAATGACTGAACTCATTAGAGATAAATGTGCCACTAAAGCACAGATTGGCTAAAGTTGTCCTACCAGCCTTTAAACATTATAAAGCACGAGTTGGCACCTTCTATCTCAAACCAAACTAACCCTTCCAGCCCATTTACTGCTGTCCAGCTAGTCACTGAATGCTCTGCTCCAGTAAGTAAAAAAAAAAACAGTCCTCCTACAGTTCTTGACACAACTCTTGTCCCCAGTCTTCCTGTAGCCAACTTTCCCTTGATACAAGAGGCAATATTACACTTTAAGCTGCGTCTGGCTCCTTGGCCCTTCTTGCCCAGCTGGTCTGAGCTGGGCAGCAGTAGTTTGTGTTTGCTGTGTTCGGTTGTTGACCCAAGTACCTTGGGCAACTTGTGTGGCTACTCTTGATAAATGTAATGCAGGTGACTTTTGCCAGACAGTGAAGTTTAAAAAAGCATGAAGGAAGGCCAGCTGGGTTCTAGTCAAGCCCTGTGTTCTGCCGGCCTTCCCACCCACGATGGAAAGTTTCACTCTCTGCAACACAGTGGATTTGACCGTGGATGCCAGGCTCAGCCACTCACCTACGGTGTGGAGCAATGGCAGCAGGGACCTGAGCCTTGATTTCTCACATCCCCACAGCCATATTCATAACTGCTAACCAGTCCACTGACAGACCTTTCTTGGTGTGGAATGTGAACTTTCTTTTTCTACATTTGAACATAATTCACACAACAGGACGACTGTTTCCTTTCCAGCTATGACCAATGCACGGGATATTGAAGTAAGAGAATATACTCGGTAATTCCCCAGCTTGCCTGGGGGCTGATTGGAGGCTAAGCATTACAGAGCTCAATCACAAAGCTGCCTTGTCTTAAGTAGATGTTTATTATAGCAAACATGATCTAACTACTTGTAGAGAATACTTAAGTAAAATATGCCCGTGTTCAGTTCATTTAGGTTGTACTGTCTACAGCACAGGAGTTATCAGCATTCTGGGTATCATACTTTCTTCCTGTATGCAATGTAGTAAGATAACTTCGTAAAACAAAGACTTGAGGTAATGTGCAGCAGACTGTCATGCTAAAGTGAAGCAGGTAGACATGGTGAGTGATCCACTGTCTATGAAACAGGGAGGAGCCTTCCTGTCTTCTTGCCTACATTATGTGTTACAGTACAATTTTTACACACACGTTGACAGAAAGATACGCTTTTACGGCAGGTTTCCCTCTAGGGCTGCCTTTGCTGTCCTGCCCTTATGAAGGCAAGGACTATTAAGCTTTAGCTGTTCTTTAAATCATGTGGCATTTACCTATTTGTAATTACTTTGGTCACTTACACTTATTTATACTTATTCCTCAGCTTCACTAGTTTTATATGTCATTTTACAGCTATAACATGTGAATTGTATTTTATAGCCGTATGCCAGATACTTGTCTGCCTTCATCTGTGGGTAGGTGGCCGTTGTTCAGTTTGAGAATTTACCTGCTCCTCTGATAAAATATTTTATTACATTGCTATCCACAGAGGGGAGAAACTGTGGGGCAGCCAGATGCGTACTGTGACAAATGTTCAGATTTTCAAAACTGTTTATTTTAATAAAAATACAAAGCCTACAGTTTAAAGAACTGATATGAGCAAAAAGGTTAAATGAATCTTAAATCCACAAGGTTAAGTTGTTCTTAAATGAGTTTATTTGTATTCATAAAAATGCATAAAACAAGCTGCACAGGGTTCCTGGAATAAACAAAATTCCCTGTGGCTCGAATTTCTGAGTAGGTTATATTTGCTTGCTAAATGCTTCAGCTAAACATAATGGCTGCATCCCAGGACTGCACCTTTGGACTGCTTGTGAGCCTTGGGTTACGGTGGTGTCAGAATAGATGCACAAATAGCCACTGTCAAGATTTTTGAGGGCAAAGCCTGAAGTGAGGGGAATTTGGTCATTATGAGAGCAAATTTTTTCTTTTTTCTCCAGATGAATAATGGCACCTATCCTTGTAAGTATTAAGTGACAGTTCAAGTACAAAATCTCAGGAAGAGAATTTTCTATATTTAGAATGAAATTCACATGGTACAAGGAACTCCAGTGCAGCTGAGGACCTTTTCAGCTCCACAAAGCAGTCAGATGGGCAGGGTTTTCATCCAGGATTCCTCCTGCTGTAGGCTGCCGCAGCGCTATTTGCATGGCGTTTGTGGGCAGCCCTTGCAAGAAAAAGGGACCCCATGTAGCACTGGCTGTGCAGAGCAGTATTCGCTGGATGGTGTTTCTTCTTTGCAAGTGGGTAGCCAGTCAGGGAGCACCGAGGCGTGGGACTGGAAAAAAGCAGGGTAGTCAAGCCCTTCTGCTGTTTGGTCATTCTCAGCTACTGGAGTGGCCTTACGGACACCATGCAGCCAGGATGTAGATGATTGGTGCTGGGAGCTGGTCAGATCCATGCAGAGCATAAGATTTGGGAGGTCATGGAAATGGAGTACAGCCACTTTCCTTAAACATCCTCTACTAAATAGCAATAATCCCAGGTCACCAGTCTCTTCAAAATGAGAGTATTAGTGTCAGCCAGAGAATGAAACTGCTTCCCTCAGTGGGGCTAGCAGGACTTAGGTGCGAGAGATCAAATGCTTTCAATCTCTGCTGGATGCAGTCGGAAAGTTCTCAGTCTCTTGCAGTTCCTTGTTCTAGATCTCTGCCAGAATAATTACTCTGTTTTCTCCAGATTGATAAGCATTTGCATCCATCAACTGTAATTTCCAAATCTGGCTGTGGTAAAAGTGCCATGAATAAACAATGCCTAAATGTTACTAACCAGAATGTTAAAAAGCAATGGGCAAATCCCAGACTTGAGTAATTACATCCTCCTACTGTGTACAATTAGGACAGTAGAAAGGTATGCACATAAATGTTGTAAGCAGTAATAGCTGTTCACTTCTCATTAACAAGTCCTGGAATTCCAGTTCCTATATTTGCATTTTCCTGATTACTTCCAAGCCCCTCTACAAACCCCATACAATTACCCTTGGTTTTCTTCCTGCTTTATTCTCAGCCTGGCTTTATGCTTCCTGTCCCTGTAGATGTGGAACAGCACTGAATCAAACGTGTAACATCTCACTTAAATGACCTGAAGATGGGTTTATCCATTTCTCCAGGTGGCCTAATAAATAGAGACCTTTCATCACTTAGATGCTTATCACAGCTGTAACCACACTATTTCTCCAGTCTTCAGTATAAGATCTGTTGTAAGTCACACATTCATTTACATTAGCGTCCATGGATGTTGATTCCTTGAGATTGTTGTCTTCCAAGCTTATCGTTGCATGTCAGAATGTGCAGATATAGTTCAACCTAAAGGGCTCTTGATGCTGGTTCATCTTTATTCAAGCATTTCTTGCTCATTCTTGAATGTTTCAAGCACATGCAGCTCTCCACAGTTTCCATAGTTTGTGGTGGTGTTCAGGACACACAGACATCAAATGAGCTGGTCCTAAATTTCATTGTCGCTTTTCTTATTTTTTCAGTATATTTGGAGCTTTCAGCGAGCTGAAAGTAGTAGTACCTTGTAACTGAACACTGTAGAGTCTAAGAGTGTGTGTGCAACTTATGTGGGAGCCTTTGAGGTAGTGTTAAGCGAGCTAGCTGAGACACTGATAGGAATAAGGGATTTTCCAAAGATTTGCTAAACTTTCTTTAATGTTACCTAGCAGCCACACTGTTCACATGCCTTTGCTGATCCTTAACTCTGTAATTCATTCATTCTTACGGAGAATGGCCTTAACTTTTATTAAACTTTGCATCATCACTTGATCAGATGTGTGTTCTGACAGCCTGCTTCAGCTTTGGGTGCAGAGGGATGTGACTTCCTGGGCACGGATTACAGCACGGCTGACATTCGCTGCTGAGGTTCGAAAGCAAAGCATCCATGTCATGAGAGCAAAACCTCTTTCTTTTGACTAATTGGGTACTGACTGCGTGCACTTAGGCAGTTTGAGGAAAATCCTTCTCCCTCTCAACTTGTTCAACTCGTCTTCTTGTCGGTAAAACCTTTAAAAGGAATCTCTGTGTAGCATCAAATGTTTTTTATTTCCAGTTTCTCCTACTCATTGCTTCTAAGGAACAGGAATGTGTCGCAGCACTGACAGCACCTGTGCAGGTAGATATAACCGCAGCACGTGAGCTGGCTGCAGATTTGGGAGTCTCAGCACAGTCCTTCCTTCAGTCCAACTCCTTGGCTGTGTTAATGACTAGCTGGGACATAACCTGAAGCAAGTCTCAGTGTGTCTTGCTTTGTGCATCTCATTTACCCTGCTAGTACACTAGGGATGTTAGTGCTGACCTGACATTTCTGAAGTGCTTTGACAGCTGCTGTTGTGAAAGGTTTTCATATCAGTGTTGTAACATATGTATTTAAATGTTTGTTAGATAGAAAGCATCAGTTTTCCTTTTACATATAAAGCACACGGACAGATCTTACTAGATATACTTGAAGTCTTAAGAAAAAATAGGCTATAAGATATTTTACTATTGAAAGCCTGAGCTTCAATAGAAACCTTTTCTCTGTAATGAACTCTAGAAGCAACATAATTGGCCTATTAATAAGTGAATGATTTTACTCTTCCTTTCTGCTTCATAGCCTACTAGTAGAAAGGTATAGGCCATCTGGAAGATACACACATCAAACTCACCATTTATCAGGCTTGGGTATCTAATTTGCTTTCCATCTGTAACTCTACTAAGTAAATGATTTCTGGAATTATCAGCAACTAATGAGAAACCAAATTTTACTTTGTGCAGTGTGTTATCCAATACAAGCAACTACCACATCAGCTGTATTTCAGTAGCAATGAACACAAATCTAAGTGCAGAAGGAAATCACAGGTTCGCTTTCTGGTGAAACAAAGAAAGCTAGACCCATCAAACTATTTTTTACTTACTGTGTAACTTGGAGAAGTAACTCAGAATTGCATTTTCAGCCCTCCATGTAATTTTAAAAAGGAACGATGGAGTTCCAAGCTTAGAAGGCTGTCTGTCCCAACGTGGTATTTCTGTTCCCTCAATTCTTTTGAATAACTCGTACATATGTACAATGCATGAGCCGAGAGGAAAAGCTATTTTTTACTGAAGCCTTTATCATTGTCAAAATGATGGTTTTTGAATGTAAGAGGAGTCTTATTTGCAGAGCATATACGCAAGAAGTATACGAGTAATTTCAGTTGGAATAACTGTAATGTGGAATACGATAATGCTTTATGTGTTTGACAGTGATAAATTAAAGAACGTAACTGCATACATAGTGATGAATTCTTAGGGGACAATGAAAACTTTTTAGGTATTATGAGAGCCTTTTCCTTGGGATTCTCCTAAAGTCCCCAATTTGGCTTCATTTTCTTTTTCCATATTTTCATGCAGTCATGATCTTTGACACAATTTTTGAAAATATCCCACAGACAAGGGGGTTGGTGTTTCTAATCAACTACACTGAATTTTAAGGCTTTTTTTTTTTAAAGGTGTTGTTTCCAGTTTAGGTTCCCGTTGCGTTTAAAAATAAAACGGGGAAGATATGCCTCTACTCTTTGACACAAATGGAAACTCAGATCACTCCAGGTGGCCCATTTGAAATGCAGCAGGGTAACAACAGCCCACATAAGAGCACAGTCAGACCTGCTATACCTATTCAACTCAAAGAATGTAATTTATATTTAATACAGGTTACTGATATGAATATATTGCGTCTAAATTTCATTGTTTAACACGAATTATCTGTATCCTGGCTTAGAAAAACACCATTGTTCTCTTAAGTGCAAAATGTTAAAAGGTACTTGTTCGTTCATTACATGAGAAGCAGCCTGCATTTCAGATAAGAAACTAAAACAATAAATGTAATCACTATCCAACGACAATTTAAATTAACATTATTCATCCTGCCTCCTCTGTATATCCATGACCTTTACAAGCCTTTATTTATCACACATAACAAAAAACTTACATAGCTAATTTTGCAGGAGTCAACACTGATGTATTACTGATCGTTTCTCATTTGAAATGATTGTGCCACCTCCTTAATTAAAAAGATGTCTGATGTACATGGGAGAGTTTTTATTTTTATCATATAAAAGGGTTTCTGATGGTCATTAGAGAACAAAATACATTCTTCCTTCTAAGACTCAATCACATATAGTTAGCACACTGGAGTTATGGAGTTAAACTCACTCCATGTGAAAGAGGATTAGACCAGCAGAATTCAGTAATTCATTGGGAGCTAGATCCTCATTCCACCCTCACACTATATTCATTTATGCGTAAGGACATGCTTTTTCTCATGGACTGTCCTCTCAATTCTTCTGTGACGGGACAAGGACAATCTAAAACCTCACTGGATGATGCAGTATACCTGGACACAAGGTTCACCGTGCCTAGACCTTGTGCTGTGACTTCAGTCATCACCCTGTATGTGTCCCTGTGACCCATCTCTATCGTAGGTGTTCTACTGCCCTGCAACCCCTGCCTCTTTCATCACAAAGGAATTGCCGTATCCCCCTATTAACTTTTCCTATAGCTGAAGCTGAACGTAAGGTGACCATGCTCATCACACTGTACATTTGTGGTTCCTCAACCCCCAGAGTCAGTTCTGTGGTCCCTTAGCAGCCCTGCATCTTAGAATAGCACAAATGCATATAGATATTTAACAATCAAATATCCAAGACATTTTTCTAGTTCCCCGTGTGCCAATCAATGTAACCCACAAGTCGGTGTCTGAGTTTGGAGACTACCAGAGGACAGCAGTTCCATTTTGTGTTAAAATCCTGATTTCGTTTCCATTAGAATGAAAGCATTTTTTGCACATTTGCAGAAAGTTTTTGTAGAAATAGAGACCAGAAGTTGAGTATACTAAACTAGATTACACTGGATGCAATGGACATGGTCACGCTGTGTTGTGCAGTGCTGCATGTTTTGGCTTGAAACAGCCTCAGCAGGACACCCTGAGGGAAATGTACACCATGATAATGTAGAGGACCAACCTCTGAATCAGAGGTCTAATGCTAGTTCCCTCATCTGGAACCTTAACGACTGACTTGAGTCTGAAAGAATCTCATTCCTACCACCCAGGTCCCTGTTACAAGATGGTAGCCTTCCAGTAGCCATTACCCTTCAGAGTCCTTTTCTGAATTTGGAGCATCAGCACTTTTCAGAAGGAGAAGCCTGTGCCAGGCAGACTGCTGGGCTGCTCCAGCCTGACGTTCGTTACGTGGCATCTGTCCAGGTGGTAGTCAGGACTCAAACGGATAAACCCATTCCCCTTTCCGGTCTGGTCATGGAAATGTACCAAACAGTTGCTTTCTTGAGCTACTGCAAGCAGTAGAAGTGGCTATGTGGCTTTTTTTTTTCCTTTGGTGAAATTCTCTTCTGTTTTTGTAAAAGCCTCCTGTTCTGTGAAGAAATAAGCATTGCTTTCTTCTGCTTTTTTACAGTTGCAGCCAAAGTAGAAGACTCTCACCCAATGCAGAGACCCCCAAGGAGGCCACGGAAGCCTAAGACATTAAATAATCCAGAAGACTCCACTTACTACACTCTAATACATGTGAGTTTAGCAAGCTTTTGTGGGCTAAGACTGTCACGTAATTCCCACCTAAACTCTCTTTCTAATTGCCTGAATCCCTGTATTCCTTTCTAATACAACATAAAAGCCGTGTCCTGCCGAAAGAAGGCAGGCCACAAATTTCACATTTCAAACTAGATTTGAAATTATTAAGGTTCAGAGTTGGGCCCTAGGTCGGGCCAATTTTTAGTTTTGTACCTAAACATACATACATTCATTATATGTATAAGCAGCATTTGCACTTTCAATACCCAGATTAAGTGTCCGGTCTCCATAGTTTCTTTGTAAGTCATGGGAGAGAAACAGGTTCGTTCGGAGAGCTATTTTGAGTGTCTAAATTAGTGCTTGATCTTGCAGAGAGAGCAAGTATTAAAATAGGCTGTATTAGTATGCACACTGTAACTTCCTTTACAAATGTGTCAGATTGTGATTATGAAGGAATTGGCAAATACCAACAGCTCAGGAGACTAATGGATTTGAGTGTCTCTATATATAGCCTTTGGTCCAAGTTCAGATACCAAGGGCTGCTTTCTACTCTTGACTTCAGTGCCCTTAAATATAGAAAAAAAGGCAAGAAAGCAAGGAGAGAGAAAATGTAAAAGCAGCTCAGAAAGCAGTTCCAACAAAAAAGCAATTAAACTCATTTGCTCGAGGTGTCTGTATCTTAGTGACCTATTTTAACAGCCGGTGAGAGCCCAGCTAATAAACTAACCGTAGCAATTGCTTCTCCTTTCAACAGAAGGTGTCACCAGGGCCTTTAGGGACAGTTGTGTCTGGCATACCAAAAAAGACACAGCTATGTTTTATTATGGGGGCTTTGAGCTTTTGGAGCGGTGATACTCTGAAAAGAAATTATATTCTTAAAAATAAATTGGCATGTAAGAATAAGATTTGTTTTGTGAAAGCAAGATTGGTGAGGTGAAGGACTGAAATGAAAGGCATGACACTGAATTCTGTATTAGGAAATTTCTGAGGTGAAGTGTAATTCTGAAGTAAATGCAGATTTTGAAAGCCGAGACTATACAGTCAGGAAGAGAGTATTTTGTGAAAGCTGATTTGTTACATGGCCAGCTCCATATCAGAAAACAGCCATCGCATCAGTGCGAACAAAACCTGCAGTAAAGCCGGGGAATTTTTAAACAATTTTTTAGTAGCAGTTTTTCAAGTTATTAATCAATATTACCTTCAATTAGTAGTATTTTTTCAAGAAGCCATGAAAAAGAGAAGCCTATCTTCCTAATGCTGGTAGGGTTCAGTATAAATATCTATACACTGAAGCTTAGAAAGGAGACTTACTAGTTCTTAAAGTCTTAGACCTTGGGCAAGTCTTTGAGCTCTTAACTTGAGGGTAGTCAGCTTTTCCAGCTATCATGAATTGTCTACCTTATTAAAAATTTCTGTGACCTGCAGGTATTCACAGCTGATTATCAAGCCCAGATCACCTGAAAGTGATGGCACACAATATGAGTGCATTTTTTGAAAAATTTCTTCTGTCTTCTGCAAAAACAGTTATTTCTCTCACAATATGATACAGATATTAATTAGACACCTGCCATTCTTCCTCATCTTCTTGCATATCAAATGAGCTGAAATGGTGCACAGATATAAACAAAGTCTGGCAATAACCCATTGTTCATACAAGGCACTAAATGTTTATTTGGGGGTTTATTTCTTTAGATCAGCCTAGTGTTTTGGAATTATACGTCTTGTACATTTGCCTGCATAAGAAGTGTCTGTCCATCAGGATTTCTGGTTCTCAGTGAGTTTGCAGTGGTATAATTCACTAATTCTAATAAGTTTTCACTCATTTGCAAGAAACACAGTTAAGACCATCTGCACTTAAAAATACTGCTTTTGAAGTGTGATGCTGCACCATAGAAGTGTTTTGGCTGTAGGGACAGAAATCCATTAGAAGTAAGAAATTATTCACATTCCCTATAAATCTCTCTCCTCTGCATTTCTAGATGTTTTGTATCCTAAAGGTGCTTTTGCCACCTAGTATACTGCTTTTTAAATGTCCATTTGTAAATTTGCTTCAGTGAGATAGTGTTGTCAACTTCATTCAAACAACTATAGACATTTTCAAGTTTTAGATCTCCTTTTTTGTTCCAATGGTGGTTACTTTAGCTTTTTTTCACAGTATGGCAACTGAAATTTGGGAGTAACAATGCTAATCCCATTCTCAGTCTCAAAGATTCTGAGAAGAGATTTTTCTGGGGCACTTGCTCAGAAATTATATTCTCTATATTTTCTTTTAACGTAAAACATACAACACTTTACTGCCTAACATATTAATGAATTGTATCTTTGCATAAGCTTTCCTTTTAGTATTTTTTAATTACTTTGTATTTTTTTAGAAATCAATACAAGATGAAAAACGGAAACCAAGAAAAGAAAGGTAATTTTTTTCATTATCTCACTATTGTCATTTTAGTACTCTAGAAATAGTTCTTAGCTGTACTTCAACCAGGAGAATAAAGCATTAAAAAAGCATAGTAATTTGGTGATTCACAGGAAGGGCATCATATACAAAGTTAAAATATGCAATCTTGAGCGACAAAAATCAGTTATAGAATTCAGTCATTCAGTTTAGTACTGCGTGGCCCTTTACCATGGCAACACAAGCACAATAATAAGTTAAGATAAGGTCCACATCAAAGATAGTTCTGACACAGAAAATAATTGAAGGTGCTTAAAATTCCAGTCAAAGCAAATGAAAAAACAGTTTGTTTGGTTAGCAAAAATACAAAGACTACTAAGATTCTCTCCTAAAAAATATATGACTGTTTGGAAATATATCGTAAAAAATTAAACAATAATTATTAATAACAGGTAGAGAAGAGTAGCCATTGAAATTTCAACCAGAAGTCTTTTATTCACAGTGTAACTAACCTATTTTGAGGGATCTCTGTAGAAAGGAAGCAATAGATACATTCTGCCCTTCTGTATCTTAGATCCTTACATGTGCTGTAGACCTGGTTCACAGTTCCTGACATACATCATAGCTTTATTTTATTTATGTTTCTATACTTAAGCTTTTTTGCTGCTCCCCAGTGACACTGCTATGTTACTCTCGCATGTGTGCTATGGTAGCCTGGTCATAGATGCAAGGTGAACGGGCTCTTAGCACTATCCTCGGCTGAGGTTGCAGAATGCAAACGCTGTATCTAAAATATGCATCTTAAAGGAAATTACATGACATTATATGCACATAATATGTGCTCACAGCATCTAGCTTCAGTCAACCACAGTTTAAATTGCACTTGATTATGCCGCTGCTTAGAGGATTCACTTTATGTCCACGTCCGCCATGTCTGGTCTGTTACAGCTCTTCTTCTGATGTCATTTCGATCCTGAAAAAAAATCACACCTATTGCTGTCTCCTATTTAGCCAAAAAAAATAAAGATATCAAAATCCAAAGCTAGTGTTTTCTCACATTTGGCCTCAGTGAGGTTTCACTCTAGATCTAGTTTACCAGTTCTATGACTGCATCTTTTTTCATGTGCTGACTTGGTATTAGGAAAACATAGTAACTGAAATCAATGAGGTATTTCTCGTTTCTACCAATGTGAGAACTGAATTCTGAACTTCTGTTTTCAGGTTGCTTTTAGGATATTATTTTTTCCCTAACCATTCTAAACTGGATGTTGGGATTTATTTTTTTTCTGTACATATGGTACCCTGGATAGCATTCATCTAACAACATAACAGACAACTGCATTACTGGCACCAATATCTGAAGTAGTTGGTTTAGACTTTCTTCTTGTACTCAGAGAAAAAAATATTAATCTTTAGGAAAATGATTTCTCTCTTCCTCAAAGAGATACCTAAAATAGGTCAGATGAATTATACCATAAAAATGCCTCTCTGTTGAGTATAATTGCAAACCCAAACAATTTCAGTCATATATGTCTGCTTTATAAACTTCTAAAAGTATTTAGCATTTCAAAAGTCTCAATTTCTGCATCGTACAGCAGTCACATTTCAGAGACTGATTTCTTGTGCTTATATATATTTTTCCTTAGATCGTCAACACATAAACACAACTAATAATGGTATTTGGTTGCCATTTTTTTTAACGTTGAATATAATGTTGAAAAGTGAAACCGTTAACTTAGTGTACTTATTTATTGACAGTCTGAGCAAAGTCCTAGATTTAGATATCTACTACCAAGAAATTTCATCTACTGATTCCACCTCAAAGGACAGCAGTTCTACCACAAAAAAGAAGAGACACCCAGCTGAGCGCAGGACTTCAATTTTAAGAGCTACTGAGCGGTAATTCATACAAAATAATAATAGGAAAAAATAAATGTCATATGTCCTTGTTGAGATATTGAAAAGATTCATAAAAATAGATATATGCTTTCAAATTAGACATAAATCTATTTTTTTTATTCATGGATTCTTGCCAAATTAACTTGTAAAATATATAGCTGAAAAATTCCCATCTTTACGCAGCAGGGCCAAATGCTAGTATGATTGCCGTTCAGCCTACCTGCTAGTTTTTGGCTTCCCAGGTGCCAGATGAGATGGACAGACATCCTGCTGTAAATCTCTGATCAAAAATCAAATTAAACTAAAAAATTTGCACCCTCAGTAAGTTCGCAGATGACACTAAGCTAGGCGGGTGTGTTGATCTGCTTGAGGGTAGGAAGGCTCTCCAGAGGGATCTGGACAGGCTGGATTGATGGGCTGAGGCCAACGGTATGAGGTTCAACAAGGCCAAGTGCCGGGTCCTGCACTTGGGTCACAACAATCCCATGCAGCCCTACAGGCTTGGGGTGGAGTGGCTGGAAAGCCGCCTGGTGGAAAAGGACCTGGGAGTGTTGGTTGACAGCCAGCTGAATATGAGCCAGCAGTGTGCCCAGGTGGCCAAGAAGGCCAACGGCATCCTGGCCTGTATCAGGAATGGTGTGGTGAGCAGGACTCGGGAGGTGATCATCCCCCTGTACTCAGCACTGGTGAGACCCCACCTTGAGTACTGTGTTCAGTTCTGGGCCCCTCACTACAAGAAAGACATCGAGGTGCTGGAGTGTGTCCAGAGAAGGGCAGCGAAGCTGGTGAGGGGTCTGGGGGACAAGTCTTATGAGGAACAACTGAGGGAACTGGGGCTGTTTAGCCTGGAGAAGAGGAGGCTGAGGGGAGACCTTATCACTCTCTACAAGTACCTGAAAGGAGGTTGTAGAGAGATGGGGACTGACCTCTTCTCCCTGATGACACGTGATAGGACGAGAGGAAATGGGTTCAAGTTAAGCCAGGCAAGGTTTAGGTTGGATATTAGGAAAATATTTTTCACTGAAAGGGTTATTCAACATTGGAATAGGCTGCCCAGGGAGGTGGTGGATTTGCCATCCCTGGAGGTGTTTAAAAAAAGGGTAGACGTGGTACTTGGGGATATGGTTTAGAAGTGGCTTTGTCAGGTTAGGTTAATGGTTGGACTCGATGATCTTAAAGGTCCCTTCAAACCTCAACAATTCTATGATTCTATGATTCTAAAGCAGAACCTAAAAATTGTATTTCTGTATTTCCGCGGTTAGGTTTTAAATAGGGTGGATGTGTGCCGAACTTTGCACTTGCTTTCTGCAGATAAGACACCAGCTTGACTGCCCCCTTCCCCAGCTGTCCTGTGGCAGCATAAGTGTTTATAGCCTGTGGTGGACCTCACCAAGGTGGGCAGCCAGGAGAAAAACCCGAAAGGGAGGGTTTGCTCCACCTCCTCTGTCCCCACGTAGACTTCATAGAGGGTGACCTCTGCTGGGCTAAGGAAATTCATATGCTCAGTCTCGCCAATGCACCCACACACTGCACGTGCAAACACATATTTATGTCTTTATATATTTGTATCTTCTTGTGCCTTCGTATATGTAAGAAGGACTTGGAAAATATCTAGGTCAAAGGCTTAAGGGAAACACTAAGCCTGGCATGATTGCTGAATTTGAAAATGTATCCGTAGAAATAGAGGAAATGTTTGTAGAATATTTTGTGCCCCTTATGTATTTTATTTTTGGCATTTTTAGGTAGGATCTAAATTAGTTTCAGGAAGGCGTTGTGAAGGCATGGAATTAAATAATATCAGGGAATTACCCTATAGTTTACATCCCTTGGAAAATGTTGCATTTCTAGGGTGGTTAATTACACCAAATCTAAACCCTGAGGTGTGGGTTAGATGAATGAGAATTTTGCCACTGAGCTTACTAAAAGGAATGTCTTACCTTTTACTGTGTACTGCTCTGATTGCATCCTAATTAGCCATAGTGAAAAAAATCTGTGTAACTTTTCACTGTTACCTCTGCGGGCAGATGAATGCAATTAATAAACATTTCTGCACTTCAGTATCTCTCAAATGGGGTCACCTGGATCTAAAGACTATACAGTCATTTCAGTCTACAGAAGCAAAGCACTGAGTATTTTTTATTTCGCAGTTTACTGGTGTAAGACCAGTGGTGGGCTACACTGTTAGTGTAGAACACTACAAAATTTTGTAATTATTTCAGAGTAATATACTTTTTAAATAACTTGGGTTTATTTTTAATCTTGCTCCATGGTAAGACCTGGTGCCAGGTCACCATTCCAGCCTCTCAGAGGTGCATTTTGCCATCTGAAAAAAAAAATAATGAAACAAGATGGACACTTACAGTGAGCTCCACAGGCAAATTAAAAACAGAGCAAACAAATTTACGCCAACTGAAAATCTGGTTCAGTAACCATCAGGCAAACACTACTGCAAAGCATCCCCATGTTCTCAACGTTTTTATGTCCTTTTATTGTGTCCCCTTCCTAAAAGAACATGTTGTTCTTCTGTGTTCATCTGTTTTTAGTATATAATGTGTTTGTTCCAAGGTGCCTGCTTTATGTAGCACAAGAAGAGGCCTAGCAAAGTCAGTT
>VZSZ01000340.1:3758-21154 GCA_013398815.1 Ibidorhyncha struthersii
TTCTGGGGCATGTATGGTTTCCATTTTTTCCCCATGTTTTTTCCTTTTTGTCTGTCTTGCCCCATCAAATATTTACTAGCATTTACCTCATATTTCCCTTTTTCCCTTAGATCTTCTGCTGAGTCTCGCCACACTTTTTATCTACCCTTCAGTGAGTCTTTGTCATTTCTATTCATCTTTTACAATTTTCCAAACCCTCTATTCCCTTTTGTTTCTCCTCTATTCAGTTATTTAGTTATTAGAATTTGGCTTTCTGTTTGTAATACTTATCTTTAGGTCAAACTCTTTTTTTTTTTTGGTGGGGGAGTGTTTTGCTGATCTTCCTGTGTAGTTGTAAACCTCATGCAGAACACACAGATAAGCATCACATGATAGTTTTAGGATGGGTTTCTCTGCACAGCTTAAGTTACACATTCATTCATTTAAATATAAAAGCAGTAGATGGGACTAGGCAGAAAAAATCTGCTTCAGCATACTTGGGAGTTGTAGTGAGGGGATCATTTAATAAATGACCTATTTTATTCAGTTTCAAGCTTGTTTTGAAATATTTGTCATTGTCATTCTGTTCGTACTCTGCCCAACATAACACTTCTTGTTGATTTCAAAGACAGTCAATAAGAACTACTGCAGCATTCCATAGACCTTCACTGTCTTTTGTTTTCTGCATAGATATCAATTTGTTAAACAACTTGAATCTTTGACGACTTACACAACAGTTCAGCTAATGGTCCATGCTTTAATGCATCTTATCAACTGCAAACATCTGCCTATAAATGGCTGTGCTCTCATGACTGTCAAGGTCTAGGGGAAATGTGAAGTTAGATGTCATTTTGTTGATTGGGCTTCAAACCAAGACTGAAAGATAAAGGATTCCTGCCTCTTAGCGGCAATTCCATGTAAATAATTTATTGTCAAAAAATAATGCACTATTCAACACTCAGAGGAAAAAATCTTCTTTCTGTGTCTATTTTATAACCGTTCCTTTGGAATGATTCCAATTAATATTCAAATATTACCAACTTCCCATGTATAAATGAGTTGCTTATTAATATTACATAAGCTGTCCTCCTTTCTTCTGATGAGGCAGAGCACAACATGCTGTAAATAGTATTGACAGGAAAATACATGGTCTGGAACAGCAGTGAAGCCATTTACCATTCATGAAGTAACTTAGTAATAATAGTTGTCTGCTTATGAAAATCTCAGTATGGTACTAAAAAGAAAACTCTACTGTTAAGGTTTTAACAGGGCACTGAGATCAAAAAAGAATAGTATTACATGACCTAGAAATGAATTCTTCTTTTTTTTTTTTTTTTTCATATGGCTGCATAGAATATAGTGTTCATTTCGAGTTGCACCTACACAAGTAAGACATGTACTTTTAATTGTCTGGAAAATTCAGCAGAGTAATATGTCTTTATGACAAGCAAATGCAAAGCTCAGAAAACCTGGTTGTAAATACCTCACCTACTGGCCTAAGTTATCAATAAATAACAAAAGGGCATCTTTTCGTCAATGTGCCTTTGGGGAAATAGAGGAACTATTCAAACAGAACAAATTTAAAACAGTTAACAATACCCTAGGTAAGTGGACAAAAACTAAATAAATGTTGCCTTCCATGATGATTATACAAGTAAAGAACAAAAAGAAAAAAAAAAAAGAAAAAAACCAACACCCTGCATAAATTTGCCTAAAGCATGTAAAAATCAAACACAATAGCAATAACTGTAAAGCAGTGATGTACTGAATGAAACTTCATAACTACATGCTGATTATTTTGACAAGTTCAGCTGTTTAATATCATGCCTGACTGCTCCTTTATGGCTGATGGTTTTCTTTTGTTCAATACGACAAGCCTAAATGAATTTAAACCCAAGTGAATTAAAACCCTGATTCATTTACTTTGGTTAAAATCCACTATGTACAAACCAAATGTGCATTTTTGCTTCTGCTAATTCATTTGTAGAAATATATGACTATCTAAGAATACGTCTAGTTGTTGCATATTCCATAATTATTCTGCACAGGCTTTTGCAAGACAAAACACTATTCTTCGCCTTAATGACCAAAGCCATTTTATGGTCCAAATTCATTTTTTTAAACTAAATAAAGAGTGGTCAAGACTTTGCTGGCTCTTAATATAAATTCAAATCTTGTTTATAGACAGTAAATGTGATATAACAATGATAATAGAAACTAGTATATTACTATCGTTAGAATAATATTTCCTAAAGGACACAGAAGGATTGCAAATGAAGGAGCAGTCTCTGTTCAGGCAGCATCACTAAGCCATACCAGGATCTAGTATTTTAATAACAACAGTTGACCAACACAGCATTGGGATGGGTAGGAAAACATACATGATGTAGTTTTCTCTGCTTAATAAAATAAACCTCAGTGACTGTTTAATTCCTCTTAGGAGAATCTCTGCTACAGTGCTGTCTTTCAAAAGAACCCCAGAATAAAAATAAATTTAATACAGTCCATCTCTAATATTTTTCTTAGATTAAAACATTTCCACAGCAGTAGGCAGACACACAAATAGGAAAACAACATTGCTCTCTAAAGCAGCTCTGATTTTTGCCTAGTCCTTCTTACATAAGTGACATACATGCTTATCACTGTATAATGTCATCATATCACTTTCTATATTTCCTCTACACATTGCAAAATGCTGACTGAAAAAATTCAGTAGGCGCTATAGAACAGTAACAATAAACAAGAAACTAGGAAAGACAAAAGATCTGGAGGTATAAAAAAACTAGGAGGTAGAACTTGTGCAAAATAAATAAGAAAAAATATTCTTTTTTGAGTGGGAATCATTAGAAAGTTTTCAAACCTACATAAATATTTGTGTTAAGCCATGTAGACTCCTAAACAACAACAAATAAACCCAAAACAGAAGCACAAAGAAAATAAATGTGTATAAATTGTTCATATTTCAATTTACTGAGGAGCACTGTTCTCTTCTAAAACATCCAGAAGCATTCTTGACATTAATTATAAATACAGAACTTGGCTTAGCCAAGAAAATTAAGTCCTCAACCATAAATCTCTTACCAAAATCCCTACCCGTCTATCCTTCCTTCTTCCCTCTCCATCCTCTGAAAAAGTCACTGCAAAGTCACTTTCTTTTCTCTCAGAATTAGTCATGGAGACAAGAAAGGAAAAGGATAGCAATAATGTTAATGAAAACTCTTTAACATTAATTTGTGCCTCTTAGAATCCACCAAAAGGTCAATCAGAGTTTGCTATGACTAAATTGCAATGAAATTGAATATCTGATAAGAAGTATGCTAGGAAGCTTTGAAGGATCTTATTGTTTGAGTTTAAAAGGTAGCTTTCCTAAATAAGCACGAATAACTCCACTAAATTCTACATCTTCGATTTAAAACTAATTTTTTAAAAATCTTCAAAATGTGAGTCAAGTACTGCTTATGTTTCTGCTGTCTTGAGTATGAATACAGATGTGAACATAGATGCCTCTAATGCACAGGCAAACCTGTAGGGAATGCTCTGCTCAGTGCTACTCAATGAACTTTCAAATAAATGGAGAAACAGATGTGAGGCCTCCAGTTTCCTTCCAGAGGAGTAAATTTCTGTACAATTGTGGATAGGGAAGAAAACTAAACTGCTATACTCACTGGAGCAATACTAGTAGAGATAGAAAGTTGCAAATCTAGAACTTCAAATTAATTTCTGAATGCCTGCAGCAGCAGCCATGGTCAAGTCCCGTGTAGCAGGAGAAGAACCACACGGATGTGTGTCAGTGATAAGGCAGGGGATGATAGCACTGATAAACCCATTTCTGATAAGCTTGAAATTCAAGTTCTGCAAGAGTTTGCTGTATTTCAAAGCTTTGGTCACAAGAATTTATTTCACTTACCCTACAAGAGATTCTTTCAGAGTAAGAGAGAGACTGTTTACTCATAGTTGCCCCTCCCCACTGTCTTGAAATAAAAGCAGAAAGATGTGATTTTGTGTATTCAGTATAATGTTATTATATTGAATATATAGTAGACAAGGATGTTGGTTGTGTCTAAAACTAGAAACCCAGGGTTTAGCATGCGGGAAGGAACTCCACTGCCTAAGAGAAAAGGAATTTTTTTTGTTTGTTAGTTGAAAGCTGTTAGCTGATTCATAAGCTGGTTCAGACACACATATATAAAAGACTTAAATACTCCTTTTTTAAAAAGGAGTATCTTAAAGTAACTGCTTCCTTAGGGAACAGATATATTTATTCCATAAACATACTACATAATCTACATAGTCTAAAATCTACATACTGCATGCCCTAAAACATACTACATACTAAACATACTACAAACTAAAATCCTGGCCAAATTTTTCTCTGGGTAGAAGTCTTCTTTTAATTGTTTCATGAAGGCTACGTGCCCCAAAACGTTTTTGGCTTGGTTGTATGGGTTTTTTTTTTCCTGTTGGCACCACGTATTATCTTGGAGACGTGGAAAACATAATTTCTTATGTAGTTTTCTGCCAATTGTTTTTTTTTTTTTAAAGATCACTTTCATTTAAATCATTGTGTTTTTGGAGATCTGTAATCTACAAAGTCTGTTTTAGAAATAAGTTACAGAAAGTTGAAGGGCTACTGAAAAAATATTTCTCAGAGAAAAACATTCTCATGGAAGAAAAATTTCTCAGGAAGAAATTTTGCAGTGAATCTTTTTGAGATATGTTCTCTTTAAAGCATAGTAAATGTTTAGAACATCTGTACTAACCCACTGTGTAAGGGATCGTGTTGTTTACATATACCTAAAATAACATGGAAGTGTACTGCATCATGTACCAGCTCTAGCAATACACTTTTAAAATATCAACATCTCACTCAGATGTTATTTTTCCAAAGAAAGGTTATAAATTCTATCATTTGACAGTGGCTGTTGCAGAAAACTTCAGTAAACTGGAGCGTACAATAGTTACTATGCTTCACAAATCTTAGTGAGCTAGATAATTGAAAAAAAAACAAAGGAAAGCCCTGTAAATATTTCAGTTTTTGCAAAGTAAGTGGTAAAGTACTTCCTGCTTGTTTTTCCCATAGTTTAAGGCAGTGTCCTGGTTTCAGGTAAAACTGAAACAATTTTCTGTTCAGTAATTTTACTTTTCAGTTAAGCCTGCTCTAACTAACTGCACTGACTGAAATTAACAGCATATTTTTTCCCACAGTATCTGTTTCCAGAGTGATAAGACTCTATTGTTTATAATTTATACCAAGGAATGCAGAGAGGGTCCTGCTTATACTTATTGCTGTAACAACTGAGGTCAGACGGCTTTGTTATGTACCACATTGGAGGGTTGGAAGTGGAAAAGCATAGAGGGGTCCCACCTGCGAGGAGGAGTGGACAAGACAGGTGACCCAAAACTGACCAACAGAGCATTCCATCACATGTGCCTCATGCTCAGCATAAAAGCTGAGGGATCAAAGGGTCAGCTCTCCTTCAATGGCCGGCGTCCAAGGAGAACTCTGTCTGCCTCTGATCCCAATCTGTGTGTTCCTGAATCCAGATCCAGAATACAGTTCTTGTCCATCACTGAGTCCAGTCTGGGACTTTCCCAGTGCCTGTCAGTGACATGATCATCATCCTGGGAGCTTGATACTAGTTTTGTACATATTGTGTTTATTTAATTATTTTCTTTTTTTTATTGTATTAATATTTTAATTAAAGTAGTTTAGTTTCTTCTCTTTTAAACTAATTTTTTTTTCTCTCTCATCCTTCTCTCCATGAAGGAAGATGGTCTCCCTTTTCTGAAGGGGAGAGAAGTAAAAGAGAACATCTGTCATTCATTTTAGTGGCCAGCCCAGCCCAAACCACAACAGGCAATAATATTTTTTCTTTTTTTTTTTCATTCCCCCTCTCCTTTCTGAGGGACTGAGTAGGACTTTTAAACACTTAAAATACTTTTTTTGGGACCGTACATTACCCATAACACCTCCTTTGCAGTATCCCACAAATATTCTGCTATCACATCCCCTCTTAAAGCCCTTCGCAGAAGATTACCCCCTGAACCCCCTCCAATAAAGCATTACTCCATGCTTAGCTCCATCATGCCACAAAATATTATTCATTATTTCATGAGGTCATAAAAAAAGCAAAATTCTATCCTTATCTTCTTCACTTTTTAACTCTAATTTGGAAAATTACAAAAGCAATAATAATACTGGTAACTACAAATCTACCATACCAATGCAGAAAAGGAGCTATTCAGTAAAATTATACAGATGCCTGTGCAAAGCTAAGTAAAAAATCTGTCTTGTCAGCTGCCTGGAGTTTTGAAATCAGACATGCTTTTCACTCAGTAGAAGGAATAGATAGTTTTGTTTCCTTGAACAGCAGTTTCCTAAAGTGTTTAAAAAAAACTAAAAGGTATGGTCTTGCTCATCAATTGTATTCAGTAGTGCAACTAGGTGACAGAATAATTACTGCAACATGGGATTCATTTGTGCCCTAGTAGAGCAAAGGAACATCTGGTGTATATTTCTGTCACTTCCTCCTTTAACACCCCAATGAGCTGTGTCATCAATATCATGTATGCTTGTTTCTATGTTACAGCTTTGTTTCTCCCCTACACAGTTTCTATATCCCATAAGCTATATAAAGTCATTTGGATGCATAAGACAGTAGCTCATGTATAATGCTGTTATTGCTCATGGGATTCATGTATATTTGAACATAACATATTGACTCTGAAAAATAAAAGCATTTTCTTTTTAATTAAAATCACAACTAAGAATGCAAAATAAAAGTGAAATTGAAACTCTTAAGAGGAAAAAAACAAACAAGCGTTCTTTCATACATGCCTTCATTTCACTAGCCAATAAATAAGGAATTAACTCCACATCTATTTGCACAAAGCTCTGATCATGCAAATACTCCTAGCACAAGTAGAAAAAAAGTTAAGATTCTTATCAGTTTGTACTGGGCAGACCCCTACTGATTTTAGCGAAAGTTGTATTGACTGAGAATTAAGTAAGGCCTTCACATTTCAGCTTTATAGGATTACACTTCTGAATAAAGTCTGGGTGTAGAAGCAGGTCTACAGGATGATAAATATGTTGATTATGCTGTAATTTCTGTGGTTTCCTGCTGTAACATGATAGAGACATATATCATTACTATCAAAAATAAGGAAAAAGAGCTTTGATGAGGTAGTTAGGGATGCAAGTATATTTATGTGTATATATACTTATATGGATACTTAGATACTTATATATACCTATACATACATATGCATAGAAAAATACATAGTACTGTTAAAGAAAATAGAAGAAGTGTGATGAGCTTAAGTTTGAAATTACAGGATTGTCCTCTACCCTTAAAGCCAGTCCCAGTTTGTGATATGTTCTGAGATAATTTGGTTTGAGAATATGTGCACCCTCAAGGAAACTATACTCTCTTTCTTCCCCGCCTCCCCTCAAATACTTCTGTGTAAAAGCTAGTAAACCTTACCTATTAAAAACCCATTTGTCATGCTCTCTCTTTTTCAGTCATTCCAGTTAAAACCACAGGACAGTTCAAGTATGGTGGGTCCTGAGTACTAGATAGCAGCTATTTTCTTTTAAGAGCCCTAAGATTCCACCAGGGTAGAGATAGGAGAAACACAATCCAGTTCCCATCTAAGGAGAAAAGGCAACAATAATAACTATACTTTCATTGTATGCTTTTTGCTCCCTTTTCTGCAGAGAAAGAAAAATAAGAAAAAGCCACAAAGTCCATACAAAATTGGTGCCCAAGTTACTTTTTCCTCCATTTTACAAGTCAGAGAAAAGGGAGCAGCCAGAAATGGACGGATAATGCATATCAACTTCTGGCTTAAGGCTGGTGCCGTCGTGAGGGCTTTGGCTTTTAAGGTAATCGGACGCTCTTTGATGAGTACGGTGTGTTAGAGAGGGATGGAATCCACCTGTCTAGAAGAGGCAAGAAAATCTTTGGCAGCAGGCTGGTCAACTTGCTGAGGCATGTTTTAAACTGAAGAACTCGGGGGTGGGGTCCATTATGGCAACGCTCATGCCATCACATCCAACTGGGGACTAAGCCAGGCAAACCACAGCAGCGACAAATGTTCCTTAGCTGCATCCCAAGATAAGAACCAGAAGGCAAACCACCTCAAGGGTGTGTATGGCTGTGGATGATCCTCTAGTTCCCCTCCAGGCAAACCTGCATGCTTGATTACCTCTCTGAAATGCCTGTACACCAACACGTGCAGCATGGGGAATAAACAGGAAGAACTAGAGATCTATATGTGATCGCAGGGCCATGATCCCACTGCAATTACAGAGACATGGTGGGATAGCTCTCATGATTAGAATACTGTTATGGATGGTTATGTACTTTTTAGGAAAGACAGGCCAGTGGGGTGAGGTGGTGGAGCTATTCTTTATGTGAGAGAGCAGCTGGAATGCATCGAGCTCTGCCTAGGGGTGGATGAAGAACAAGTTGAGAGCTTATGGGTGAGAACTAAGGGACAGGCTAATATGGTTGACACTGTTGTGGGTGTTTACTACAGACAGATCACGAAGAGGAAGTCAATGAGGCCTTCTACAGGCATCTGAAAGTAGCCTCACAATCACAGGCCCTGGTTCTCATGGGGACTTCAACTACCCTGATATTTGTTGGAAAGGCAACACAACCAGGCACACACAGTCCAGGAGGTTTCTGCAAAGCATTGATGATAACATTTTAACACGGATGGTGGAGGAAAGAACGGGGAGAGGTGTGCTGCTGGACCCTGTGCTGATAAACAAAGAAGGACAAGTTAGGATGTGAAGGTTGCGAGTATCCTTGGCTGCAATGACAATAAGATGGTGGAAGAAGCAGGGCAGTAAGTAGAATTACAACCCCGGACTTCAGGAGAGCTAACTTTGGCCTCTTCAAAGACCTACTTGGAGGAATCACATAGGATAAGGCTCTAAAAAGAAGGCGAGTACAAGAGTGCTGGTTAATATTCAAGCACCACTTCCTCCAAGCTCAAGATCAGTACATCCCTAAGAGTAAGAAGTCAGGCAAAAGAGGCAGGAAACCTGCATTGATGAGCAAGGAGCTTCTGGAAAATCTCAAATGAAAGAAGGAAGTTTACAGAATGTGGAAAAAGGGACTGGCCACTTGGGAGGAATTTTGGTCATATAGGTCAGAATATATGACTGTTATCAGAGTATGCAGGGCTGCACCAAGGAAGTCTAACGCCCACTTGGAATTAGACCTGGCAAGGGTTGTCAAGGACAATAAGAAGGGCTTCTTCAAGTACATCAGTAGCAAAAGGAAGGCTAGGGAAAATGTGGGCCCACTGCTGAATGAGGTAGGTGCCCTGGCAACGGACGAAGCAGAGAAGGCAGAGTTATGGAATGCTTTCGTCAGCCACAAATTCATAGGCCCTGATGGGATGCACACATGAGTGTTAGGGGAGCTGACAGATGTTATTGCTAAGCTGCTCTCCATCATCTTTGAAACGTCATGTAGAATGGGAAAGGTGCCTGAGGACTGGAAGAAAGTCAGTGTCACTCCAGTCTTCAAAAAGGGCAAGAGGGAGGACACAGGAAACTACAGACCAGTCAGCCTCACCTCCATCCCTGGAAACGTAATGGAACAGCTCATTCTGGATGTCATCTCTAAACATGTGGAGGAAAAGAAGGTTATCAGGAGTTGTCAACATGGATTCACCAGATTGATAGCCTTCTGTGATGGCATGACTGTCTGGGTAGATGAAAGGGGAGCAGTGGATGTTGTCTACTTCGACTTTAGCAAGGTTTTGACACTGTCACCAAAACATCCTCATAGGTAAGCTTAGGAAGTGTAGGTTAGATGAGTGGACAGTGAAATGCATTGAGAAACGGCTGAATGGCAGTGCTCAGAGGGTTGTGATCAGCAGCGCAGAGTTTAGTTGGAGGCCTGTAACTAGTGGTGTTCCCCAGAGGTCAGTACTGGGGTCCAGTCTTGTTCAACATATTCATCAATGACCTGGAAGAGGGGACAGTGTGGACCCTCAGTAAGTTTGCTGATGATACAAAACTGGGAGGGGTGGCTGACACACCAGAAGGCTGTGCCACCATTCAGCGAGACCTGGACAGGCTAGAGAGTTGGGCAGAGAGGAACCAAATGAAGTTCAATAAAGGCAAATACAGGGTCCTGCACCTAGGGAAGAGTAACCCCATGCACCAGTACAGGTTAGGGTTTGACCTGCTGGAAAGCAGCTCTGTGGAGTGACCTGGGATTCCTGGTGGACAGCAAGTTGACCATGAGCCAGCAACATGTCCTTGTGGCCAAGAAGGCCAATTGTATCCTGGGGTGTATTAAAAAGAGCCTGGCCAGCAGGACGAGGGAGGTCATCCTTCCCCTCTACTTTGCCCTGGTGAGGCTGCATCTGGAGTACTGTATCCAGTTCTGGGCTCCCCCGTTCAAGAGAGACACGGAACTGCTGGAGTCCAGTGGAGGGCTACAAAGTTGATCAAGGGACTGGAGCACCTCTCTTATGAGGAAAGACTGAGAGACCTGTGTCTGTTTAGCTGGGAGAGGAGAAAACTGAGAGGGGATCTCATCAATGCTTGTAAATATCTAAAGGGTGAGTGTCAAGAGGATGGGGCCAGACTCTTTTCAGTGGTGCCCGGCAACAGGACAAGAAACAATGGGCATGAACTGGAACACATAAAATTCCATCTCAACATGAGGAAAAATGTCTTTATTTTGAGGGTGAAAGAACACTGGAACGGGCTGCCCAGATAGGCTGTAGAATTTCCTTCTCTGGAGATATTCAAAACCCACCTGGATGAGTTCCTGTCCAACCTGCTCTAGGTGAACCTGCTTTGGCAGGGGGGTTGGACTAGATGGTCCCTAGAGGTCCCTTCCAACCCCTGCCATTCTGTGATTCTGTGATACTGAATTTCAGTTTTCCAGGCTTTTTAATGTGTCTTTGTGAAAATCTTATTGGCTGCATGAGCGTACAAGAAGCAGAAACCATTAGTGAATTCTGTGTTGTTCTTCCCTGCTTCAGACCCAAGAAAGTTAGCACACTTTTAAAGCATAATATACATTTTTAAATTTTGTTTGAGAGGTAACAAGATAGAAAAAAATGTGTCTCCTCTTGCTCAAAAACATTTGCAGTTCCTCACTTGAAGTTACAGTCTTAAATCAAATTAAAGCTCCTATAGTTTCCTTTATTTTAGGTTTTTCATTTTAAAACATACATTGAAATCACTCACCGCAGTCACCAAGATGTTTTTCAAAATGTGTAGTATATATTAATTGTGGTTTCTTTTCATAGTACACTGCAGGAAAACTAATTTTGGATGTATTTTGACTGTACTTCCCATTCCTCAAACTAGAAAGGCCTAAGAGCACAACAGAAATGATCCATTCACATCCCAGGGAGTGGAATTTAATTTGATTTGAAACTGACATTTTGTAGCCATTTGTAAGCTGTGTGACTAAAGATCTTAAGTGCTCACAGTAGGCAAAGAGAAAATTTATATGCATTCCCTGAAACAGCTGATTATCTTACCCTAAAAATAAATTAACAAAACATAAAGCAGAAAATAGCTTTCTGAAGTAGTAATACATAATGATGCTGGTGTAGTCTAGAGTATTCTGACTTTAAGTGAAATATAGTCCTATGAGGACAGTAATTATCCATATGTATTTGGTGGAATAGGAGAAACTAGTATATAACACCTTGTCTAAGCCCAACAGAAAGAAGACATGAGGCCAGCAATGAGAATCTTCTCACATTCTCTTCTGGGCTGCTTGTCCACATATACTCTTATATGGGACTAAATAATCTGTTTTTCCTATTATTGTAAAAAGAAATTATCTCTAAACACTGCAAGTAAATCCAGGAGTGGGATAATACAAAATATCCTGGGTTTTATTTTTAATTTTTAGCTTTTTTCCTTTTAAAGAAGCATAATAAATAAGTAAAATATATTCTTGCTAAAGCAATAATAAGGATGAATAATATGAAGCTTAAATTATGCATACAATTTTTTACTGAACATAGCATATTATTTTTTCACAAAATCATAATAAGTCATGCGTGTCAGGTCATGTAATATGCTATGCCACATGTATATATGAATTTAGGACACAGACGTCTGAAGTACAGTGTTTCACCTCAGAAATGCTTTAATACACTGTGGTATTATAGCTTGAACTCACTGGAGGGACACTGAGACATCTCTAAAACTGACATCTTTTTCACCTCAAATCAATCAAACCCATGTCTTATAAAAAATTTGATTGCTGCTTAGCTATCAAATCATGTTTCATTTCTTCTGACATTTTCAATGGAGAAAATACCAATGGCTACAACAGAATTGTAGAATCTTAGAATGGTTTGGGTTGAAGGGATCATTTTGTCCAAACCCCTGCCATGGGCGGGGACATCTTGCACTAGATCAGGTTGTTCAAAGTCCCATCCAATCTGGTCTTGAACATCTCCAGGGATGGGGTATCCACAACTTCTCTGGGCAACCTCTTCCATTGTCTGGCCACCTCCTTGTAAAAAATACCTTCCTTATATCCAATATAAATCTACCCTCTTTCAGTTTAAAACTGTTGGCCCTTGTCCTTGTTAGCCTTAGTAAAAAGAGTCTCCCTGTCTTTCTTATAAGCCCCCTTTAAGTACTGAAAGGCTGCAATAAGGTCTCCCTAGAGTCTTCTCTTCTCCAGGTTGAACAGCCCCAACTCTTTCAGCCTTTTCTCATAGAAGTGTTCCAATCATGACAAGATAGGAAAACAAAAGTCTTACACGATTAACGGCATAGATCTGTGGAATTTTTTAGAATGTGACTAGTGAGTTAAGGATAAACCAGTTAGGATCCTGAACTTAGATTAAACCTGGTCAAAATATAAAACTTCTCCCCAGGAACTTCTTGTATTTTGCTATCTTTTTTGTTACAAACAGTAGAGAAAATATAAATCAGACTTCTGCAAACAAAAAATGCAAACATAATTTTCCACTTGTGTAAGGGTAACGTCTAAACATTTTGTTTCTTTTTTTTTTTTGTTTCAATTTACTTTAAGTATTTTTTGACATATTTGTTCCATTTAAGCTCAGTTCAATATCTATGAAGTCTCCTCTAGTACCCAGCCATTCCAGACCATATTGTCCCAAGTTGGATGCAAAAGTATTATGGGAGTCAGAGCTGAACACCTGGCTAAAGCTGAGGTAAATGGCATCCACTTACCTCCCTTTGTCTGAAAATGTAATAATTTTGTCACAGAAGGAAATCAGGTTGGTCAGGCGTGATTTACTCCTGGTAAGACAACATCATGGTTTTCCCAGGGAACGAAGTGAAGTTGATCGGCCTGTAGTTCCTTGGGTTGACTATTTGGCTTTTCTTTTTTTCCAGTCACAGGGTACCTGCCGAAATCTCCATCATGTTTCAAAGGAGACAGAGAGCAGCCTTGTAAGGACATCATCCAATTTTCTCGACACTCTTGGCTGCAGACTATAGGGTCCCAAGGATGTGTATAGGTAAATTTCTTCTTTGCAGCTGTCCCTGTTTCCACCTGCCTTTCTGCACTGGAGGTCTCGTGAGTTCCCAGTTTAGCCAAGCCAGTCTCCTGATGTGTCTACTTGTTTTTCTTAGTACCATGATTAACTGTTTTCATGCTAGAAAGATCCTGTCCTGAAACCTGTTATCTTTCCTGACCTCCTTTGCCCTTGAGAGCTGCCTCCTATGGTATCCCACCTAAGAGTTTCCTGAATAAACCAAACGCTGTTCAACTAAAGTCCAAAGTTTGTACTCTGCTGCTGTCCTTTCTTACTCCCTTCAGGAACCCGAATGATTTCACGGAGACTGCAGCCAACGCTACTGCTGACTACAACATCCCTAGGAAGTTCTTGTTCCTGAATATCAGTTCCAGCTCTGAGTCATCCCCTACCTGGTCTATTTGGTACCCGTACAAGGAAGCTATCCCTGACACTCTGAAGTCTTGCTTGCATTTTTGCTGTATTGCCCTTCCAGCAGCTAGAAGGGAGCTTAAACTCTCCTGTAAGTCAGGGTCTGTGATAGACAGAATTGCTCTAGTTATTTAAAGGAGAATTTGTTGGCTTCCTGACTCCGATCAAGTGATCTGGAACAACTTCCCACCACAATGTCATGCTCACTGACCTCTCCTCTGATTCCACGTTACCACAAGCTCTCAACTAGCCTGTTGTCTGCTGTATAGAAGAACTACATACCTTCAAGCTGCTCTGTAACATAAAGGGCAACCTCTCCTCCACTTTCCTGCTCGCCTTTCTTGAAGAGCCTGTATCAATGCATTACAGCACTCAAGTTATGTAAGCTGTTATACCTCATCTCAGTTGTTGCAGCATCAATAATGTCACACTACAGCATCTGCACAAGGAGCTTTAGTTCTTCCTGCTTGTTTCCAAGGCTGCATGCATTCATTTCTGCCTGTGCTTAGCATTGGTGAGGCTGCACCTTGAACACTGTGTTCAGTTTTGGACCTCTCACTAGAAAAAAGACATTGAGGTGCTGGAGTGAGTCCAAAGAAGAGAGCAGCAAAGCTGGTGAAGGGTCTAGAGCACAAGTCTTAAGAGGAGCGGCTGAGCAAACTTGTTTAGCTTAGAGAAAAGGAGGCTCAGGGGAGATCTTATCGTTCTATACAACTATCTGAAAGGAGGATGTAGCAAAGCAGGTGTCAGTCTCTTCTCCAAAGTAACAAGATAGAGGACAAGAGGAAACAGCCTCAAGTTGCACCAGGGAGGCTTAGATTGGATATTTTCTTCACTGAAAGTTTTGTCAAGCATCAGAACAAGCTGCCCAGGGAAGTGGTTGAGTCACCATCCCTAGAGGTATTCAAAAGATGTGTAGATGTGGCACTTAGGGACATGGTTTAGTGGTGGATGGGGCAGAGTTAGGATGACAGTTGGACTTGATGATGTTAAGGGTCTTTTCCAACCTAAACAATTCTATGATTAAATGATTCTGTGTCTATCTAAGGAAGGCTTGCTTTTACCCTGTTTTATTGTTTCTGGAGCATCTCTTCTAGTTGTCACCTTGCACCCTTTGCTATCCACTGGTGTCCACTGCTTCCAATTATCAGGGTTCTAATTTTGCTCCACCACTGGGTGTAGTTTTAAGTTCTTCTCACCAGGTTTGTCAGCCTGTTGGCAAAGATGCTTTTGCTCTCTTTTGCCAGGTGGGTCCTGTCTTTAACCATCAGTCCTCAATTTTGGATCACTTTTGATAGAAACATAGAATGGTTTGGGTTGGAAGGGACCTTAAAGACCACCTAGTTCCAGGCCCCCTGCCATGGCCAGGGACAACTTCCACTAGACCAGGTTACTCAAAGCCCCATCCAACCTCATCTTGAATACTTCCAGGGATAGTGCCTCTACAACTTCACTGGGCAACCTTTTCCAGTGCCTCACTACCTTCACAGTTGTGGTTTAGGCCAAATCAGCCACTGGGGACATTGAGGACCCCAGATGAGACCAATAGATTCTCCCCTCTAGCCCTCTTCGAAGAGAGAGGCAGAGGAGGGAAAAAGAGACTTATGAGTTTAGAAGGAACTAAACTACTTTAATGAAATATTAATAATAAAATAAAAAGGAAATAATGAAATATATGCAAAACTGTATCAAGCTCCCAGGATGACAATCACAACACCGGCTGGCACTGGGGCAGTCCCAGGCTGGATTCAGTGGCGGACGGGAACCGGATTCTGGGTCTGCCTTCAGGATCAGGACCAAAGGCAGACAAACAGAATCCTCCTCAGACATTGGCCATTGAAGAAAAGAGACCTGACCCTTTGATCTCTCAGCTTTTATACTAAGCATGATGCAGGTGGGATGGAATACCCTGTTGGTCAGGTTTGGGTCACCTGGCCTGTCTGCTCCTCCCCGCAGGTGGGACCCCACTGCACTTTTCCGCTTCCAATCCTCCAACAGGGCAAACAACAAAGTTGGTTGGCCTTGGCTGTTATAGCAATAAGTAGAAGCAGGAGCCTCTCTGCATACCATGCCTTGGCATCAACTATAAACATTGGTCTTATCACTCTGAGAGAGAGAACATTGTCTGCACAATATGGTGTCAATTTCAGCAGTTAGAAGACGCCCAGCCAAGAAGCAAAACTACCGAACAAAATTGGTCCTGTTTTACCTCAAACCAGGACAACAATAAAGAATTTATTGCTAATATCTAATCTAAATCTACTCGCTTTCAGTTTAACCAGAGAATCTCTGAAATGCTGATTGGAAGGGACCTCTGGAGGTCATTTAACATAACCTCCCAGTCAAAGCACAGCCAACTGGGGCTTTGTCTAGCCTGACCAGGAAAACTTCCATGGATGGAGATGCCACAGCCTCTCTGGGCAACTTGCACTAGGGCTGTGTTGCCTCCTAGAGATTTTATTTCATTTTTACCTATAGCTTTCAAGCTGCAATTTGTGGCCATTGTCCTTTGTTATATCACCTGGTACTTCTGAAGAGAGTTTGGTTCTATTATGTTTGGTATTAGATATACTTTTAAGGAATTATAAGCAGCTATTCCAGCTCCCCTTTTCCTCCTCTTTGTCAGACTAAACAAAACAAATTCATAGAATCATAGAATGGTATACGGTGGAAGGGACCTTGAAGATCATTGAGTTCCAATCCTCCAGTCATAGGCATGCACACCTCCCCCTAGACCACAATGCTCAAAGCGCTATCCAGCCTGGTCTTAAACACCTCCAGGGATGGAGCTTCCACAGCTTCTCTGGGTAACCTGTTCCAGTGCCTTACCACCCTCAGAGTGAAAAATTTTTTCCTAATATTGAATCTAAACTTACCCTCTTCCAGTATAAAGCCATTCCCCCTCACCCTGTCACTACATGCCCTTGTAAAAAGTCCTTCCCCAGCTCTCCTGTAGGCCCTCTTTAAGTACTGGAAGGCTGCTATAAGGTCTCCCCAGAGCCTTCTCTTCTCCAGGCTGAACAACCTCAACTCTCTCAGTCTGTCCTCATAGGAGAGGTGCTCCAGCCCTCTGATCATCTTCATGGCCCTCCTCTGGACCCACTCCAACAGGTCCATGTCTTTCCTACATTGGGGGTCCCAGCACTGGATGCAGTACTGGATCCAGGTGGGATCTCGCCAGAGCAGAGTAGAAGGGTAAAATCACCTCCCTTGACCTGCTGGCCCCACTTCTTCTGATGCAGCCCAGGATAGGGTTATCTTTCTGGGCTGCGAGCGAACATTGCAGGCTCATGTTGAGGTTCTCATCAATCAACACTTCCAAGTCCCTCTCCTCAGGGCTGTTCTCAATCCATTCTCAGCCCAGCCTGTATTTGTGCTTGGGATTGCCCGGACCCATGTGGAGGACCTTGCACTTGGCCTTGCTGAACTTCAGGAGATGCACACAGGCCCACCTCTCCAGCCTGTCCAGGTCCCTCTGGATAGCA
>VZSZ01000341.1:0-15211 GCA_013398815.1 Ibidorhyncha struthersii
GAGGCCAGTCCGTGCCCTTCGGGACACACGGCGGCGAGAGAAGCGCACGGCCTTTTCCCGCTGCATCATGGGGCGGAGGCTCTGCCGGGAGCGACTGAGTCGCCGTCCCCGGCCGGAGAAACCGAGAGGGAGCCTCCGCAGGGTCAGCCCGCAGGTAACATCCCAGCCCGGCACTACAGTTACTCTCGAGCCTCTGGCGGAGGGCGAGGAACGGCGGCGGGTCCCAGCAAGGCTCAGGCACGGACGCGCCTGCCGACCGGCCAATCCGACAGCTGAACGGACAAAGGGACTTCGCTCCGCAGCTCGGCTTCCCTCTCGCCCGCGGGCTGCGACCTGCAGAGCACCTCTTCGTTCTTGCCCGCCCCGGCCTCCGGGCTGCTTTGCGGTCTGGGCACGACTGGGCTCATGAACTGGAATTCGCTCCTCCCCGAGCCCGTGGTCAGGCCCACTTCGTAGCGGTAGCCGGCGACAGAGTGCCCGTGCCAGCCACGTAACCGACGTCGGAAGCGAGGTCGCCGTCAGCGTAGCAGCTGGCAGAGGCAGGCGAAAGGCGTCCGCGGAGGTCATCCTTGCAGAGCTTGGCTAGCGCAAAGGCGAGGGCGGAGAGAAGGAAGAGCGAGGAGACGCAGGCCAGGCAGGCGGGGAGGTAGGCGGGGAGCAAGTCCTCCCCATCCGCCTGCGGCTGCTGCCTCCTCGCAGGAGGGTGGGACGGCTGGAGGAAGCTGTCGGAGAAGCCGTCCCCCAGGGCGATGCCGAGGGTGGCGGTGGCGGAGCGCGGCGGCTGCCCGCGGTCTCGCACCAGCACGACGAGCCTGTGGCGGGGCGCGTCCCTCTCCGCCACGGCCCGCGCCGTGCGCACCTCGCCGCTATGTTGCCCCACGCGGAACAGCCGCGGCTCCGTCGCCTTGGCCAGCTCGTACGACAGCCACGCGTTCTGACCCGCGTCCGCGTCCACCGCCACCACCTTGGCCACCAGGTAGCCCGCCCGCGCCCAGCGCGGCACCAGCTCGCCCGCCACCGTGCTGCTGTCGGGAGGTGGGTGTAGNGCGGCGGCGAGCCGCCGTCGGCGGCGCGCACCATCACCTCGAATGCGCGCACCTCCTCATAGTTCAGCGCGAGCGACGCCCGCACGATTCCGCTTTCCGCGTCCACGGACACGAAGGATGCCGCTGTGGGGGAACCTGGCGGACGCGGCCCCAGCGCGTATCTCACGCGGGCGTTTTTTCCCGCGTCGGCATCCGTGGCGTTTAGGCGGCCCAGGCTCGTCCCCGCGGGATCGTTTTCGTTCAGTACCATGGTGTAAACTGCCTGGACGAAGTTGGGCGCGTTGTCGTTCACGTCCAAGAGCCGCACGAGAAGCGTCTTGCACGCCGATAGCGGGGGGGGGTGGGCGGCCCTCCTCGCGGGCCCGCACTGTCACTTTGTACTCCACCACCTGCTCACGGTCCAGCGTCTCTGATGTCACCAGCGCGTACGCGTTCGCCGCCAGTGGCGTGAGACTGAAGGGCTGCTCGCCCGGCAGCTCGCACCTCGTCCTGCTGTTGTCCCCTGAGTCCCGGTCCCTCACGTCGAAGAGGGCCACCACGGTGTTTGGCGGGGTGGCTTCCGAGAGGGTACTGGTGAGAGAGGTGATGATCACCTCGAGGATGTTGTCATTCACGTCCTCTACCTGCACTTCCACCTTGCAGTGCGTGGACAGGCCCCCTCTGTCTGTGGCCTGGACGGCTATCTCTTAGGCCTTTGTTTCTTCATAATCCACCGTCTTTTTGAGTCGAATCT
The DNA here is from genome assembly GCA_013398815.1 of Ibidorhyncha struthersii. Classification (NCBI taxonomy): domain Eukaryota; kingdom Metazoa; phylum Chordata; class Aves; order Charadriiformes; family Charadriidae; genus Ibidorhyncha; species Ibidorhyncha struthersii. The sequence goes on from VZSZ01000341.1 coordinate 1,780, forward strand.
GCCCTATCTCTGGATTTCTTTTAAACGTCTGGAGATTTTCCGCTGAATTTTGAGCTATGGAATAGGTTATTTCCCCGTTCGTTCCTGTGTCTAAATATCTAGCAGACACCACCACCACTGGGGTATCCTCGGTGCTATTTTCTAATAATCGGACTTTATACAGACTACAGGTAAATACCGGGATGTTGCCATTTATATCCAGGACTGCCACGCGGATTAAGGCTGTACCAGAGCGCGGTGGAGACCCGCCATCCACAGCCGTGACACTGAAAGCCACTTCTGCCTGCTGCTCCCAGTCCAGGGCCCGGTCCAACACCAGCTCGGCGTCCCTCCTGCCATCACTCCGCCTCCGGGTGGAGATATAGAAATAGTCGTTCGAGCTGATACTGTAATGCTGAAGGCTGTTATTCCCTACATCTGGATCCTGAGAGCTCTCCAGCAAAAATCGAGCTTCTGGCATTGCACTTTCTGGGATCTTTAAAACTATCTCTTTGTTTAAGAACACGGGAGCGTGGTCATTTATGTCGGTGAGGCTTACTTCAGCTCGGAAGGACTGCAGTGGGCTCTCCAGCAGCACCTCGAAATGCACCAGGCAGGGCTCGCTCTGCCCGCACAGTTCCTCCCGGTCCATCTGCTCTCGCACCACCAATTCCCTGTGTGTTGGTCTAGCTGTAAATACTGCTTTTCTCCTTCAGGAACGAGCCGAGCCTGGCGAGCCGATAATTCCTCACCGCTCAGTCCCAAATCCTTAGCGATATTCGCCACAAAGGAGCCTTTCTCCGCCTCTTCGGGCACAGAGTACCGGGCGGTTTCTGATCTCGTCCCTGACACGCAGAGGAGCAGGATCAAAGCCGTCGCTCGCCCTGGGAGCGGTTCCTCGTTCTTCCTCAGCTCCATTACCTCCCAGAGAACCGATCTCCTCCCCTTGAGAGCTGGATGGAGCTGCCGGTCCAGCCTGCCGACCCCCAAGCAGAGCAGGCGGTGATGCTGCAGCCCCGCGAACGGCCCCGCCCGGCAGATCCCCGGTGGGGAGGCGGACCTGGGAGCTGCGCGGAGCCTCCGCGCCTTTGCGGTCAGCAGCGGCACCAGGCGGCCGACCTGCAGAAGGACTCGGAGATTTCTCAGCGCAAAACCTGCAACACGGATAGAAACCGTTTTCTCTCTGTGTTCCGAGGTCAAGGCACACCGATTTAACTGCCCATACAACCCTGTTCAAAGTATGGCCACCACTTGAACGCGCAGTGCTTCTGTTTGGCTTTTATTAAAAGCGACATTTATTTAAAGCTGTTTTTTCTAACGTCACTCCCTACAACGGCTTGAACTGTTAATGCACAGTGAAGAAATTACTTTTAAGCTGTTTAGCTAAAAAAAGCTATGTATTGTTACAAGTGTCCAGCATGACATGGTCCATGAACCACAGCAGCAATCGCCGTATAGTTCCCCGTAGTAATTCTCAGGCGGGTTTCTGGAATGGACAGAGATTGTTCCCACGATTCACCACCTCTGACTGGGAGCCCTCGCGAAGAGGCTGGGGGCAGCATGTCTCAGACAAGCCCTCTCCACCTTGCTTCGGCTTCTAAAAATTGCCTATTTCCAGGCTCTCCAGAGGAAATCGCTCTGATTTCCTTTGCATAAGAACCACTCCAAACGCACGGATTTATTCCCCAAATCTTGCTCTTGGGGTGGCTACGTCCTCGGCCATGACTAACAAGTCACCTTCGACACAGCACACTCACCCGAGGGAGTTCCAAGTAGGTTTTACCGTTTTCTGTCATCGGGTATTTGATTCTTAAAAATGTGTGAGTGACAGGAAATATCACATTACTTTATAATTAATAGCGATTAATGAAAAGAAAAGAAAACAGAAAGCTTTTTGATGCCTTATGTTCTACAGTGCCTTAAGTTTATTGTCAACGTTTTAGCCTATTTTAGTGTAAAACCGCAAACAACACTTTTAATTCTCTGCTACCTTATACTCAAAAATCCAAAATGTTCATGTCAACTTTACGTTACAGCAACAACAAAAACAAACAAAAAACCCTCAGCATTGCTCAAAGCCCACTTTTTACAGTACGAAGAACCTGTAAACTCCTGGTCAAATATGCAAAGTGAGACAATGTCAGCTGTTTCTAACGTAATCACCTTCTGCTTGTTATTAAGGAATTAATTTGCAAGCACCACTTGATTATACTTAATATCTGTTTGGGCTGGTGTTGAACCGGCTGCAGAAAATTAATACATTATTACAGAGCCCTGTCCAAAAGGAAAAACAAAACAAAACAAAACAAACACAACAAGAAAAAAAAAACAAACAGAAAAGTTGTGTAGGAGAAAGTTATCTTGACAATCTGTTTTCAGGATTTGCCTTAACACTTAGAAGCAGTAGCACTCTCACAATCATACATAAAGTCTCAGTGTAATCAACATGCAACACAGGCCTCCTCCAATACATATCACAATTACAATATACCTACATGATGAAAGTACTGCTCAAGAGGAGCGTGGTTTTGCTCACTCACAGAGAAGCCTTGTACCTCCCTGGTATTTTTTTTTTGGTCTCTTCGTTCTCTTCTCCATGTTAGAACAGACATGCTTGTCTCTCTTCTCACTGATGGGTGAGCCAAGGGTTTTGATCAGAATCGACATTTAGCTCCAACCCCCTGGTTGAAGTGCAAGCTGCTTCCATAGGTCTGGGACTGGTGTCTTCAGAGAGGGGAGCTCTGCCCTGCAAAGACCAGAGAGTGGAGGTTGTCATTTGGCCCTTGGAGGTAAGCAGGCATCAGGGAGAATCTTAGAGGGTATGTCTTACACCACTGCATGTGTGACACCATTCTTCTCTACCCAGAGCCAAAGAAGAGGTTGGACCAGGCGGTGGGTCTCTGACCTGAACGTGGACAATCTAAAGCTGGGAGCTGTCCTCCACTGTGGACGTCACAAAGGCACTACTGCAAACCTTTTATGAGTCTAAGGGCATAATTTCAGATGGTGAGAGCTCAAAATAAAACCACGTTCTCACAAACAGTAAATGTGGTTTAATGCTGATGTACCAAGGTGGGTCCTTGTCTTCCCTGATGCTACTGTGACTGTGGTTCTGAGAACACGCAGTAAAGTGAGTCCAAGTCATCGGTGGTTATAAAATACGAAAATGTTATTGGGTGTTTGTGGTGTTTCGGGATAGGGTGTAAAATGGTGTTTGTGGGTCTTCACCCCCATTCATCTGTCCGGACTCTTGTGAAGTGCTAGATGGATCACCGCAAACTAGTAACCTCGTGAGGAGAGAAGGAGCTGTTCCAATGACCGCCTTTGGTCTCCTCCGTGCTTTTTGAACAGCCAGAGTTTAAAGGGCGTCTCAGACATGACTCACTTCAAGTTCAGAGCACCACTGGTAAGAGAAGTGTTGATACTGTCCAGGAGCACCCGTCTGGGTCAAGAAGAGACAGGGAGGATGTAATGTAAAGCCCCGATTTTTCTGGCCAATACCGTTCATCCGAGCCACAAAAGCATAAGAGAATTTAATGGCAGAGAACGCTACCTCCGTAGTTTCCAGCAGCTTGTAAGACAGCTTTTGTTCAGCACTGCCACCGCCCTCGTGAACGGCACTTGGCAGCACCGAGGACCAGCTCCTAACAGCAGTATAGGGGACGTCGTCAGTGATGTGACACCCTTTTACACCGTTGTCCCCACAGTCCCGGCTGACCCTGGACAGGACCACTACATTGCCGGTGCTGTCGCTTCCGGGAGGACGTATCCCTAGGAGTGGTGCCATTCCTGCCCTGGGTTTCCACAGCGTGTGGACCTGACCCACTGTGTAGCTTACACATCCACACCCCTACTTCTTATCTTCTCATGGTCCACCCTTTGGGGGTGACACCAAAGACAATCTGACGCGAATACTCAGTGCCGTTTGTCAGCACTTGGGGAGCAGCTGAGCCGTGCCGGATTCTCCTGGGAGGCACTCGCTAGAGGCTCTGAGATCCTCTCTACCCTCTCCTCCCGCCCCAGTGGCTCCTCCACACCATTAGTTTCGCAACATCGACGGTCCTTACTGCCAGGGGTGGGCACCCCCCGCCTTCATTCCCCCTCAGCGCTGCTCCCTCCCCGCTCCCCCCATCGCCTGGGCCCGGGCAGGTCTCTTACCTGTGCAGCCCAGTCGCTCTCTTCCCCGAGGCTGGCCGCCTCTTGCGAGCACACCGAGCTCCGCTGTTCGCCCGGGCCGGGTGGGAGCCCGGCGGGGAAGCAGGGGAAGAGGGGCCGGAGGAACCGAAACTCGCTGTTGACGGTCCCAGCGGCAAAGCAGACGTCGTACACATAGCTGCGGGGCAGGGAGCCAGCGTTGCTCTCCGTGGCAGCCTTCGGGAACGTGGGCAAGGTCTCCACCTCTCTCCGCCTGGCCCGCCGCACCCTCACCACCACGGTGGCCACCGCGGTGGCCAGGAAGACCGACGACACGCAGGCCAGGCAGACGATGAGGTACAGGGTCAGCGGCCCGTCGGGCTCGGCGGCCGGCGCCTCCTCGCTTACCCGCAAATGGGCGTCGGAGAAGCCGTCCACCAGGGCGATGCCGAGGGTGGCGGTGGCGGAGCGCGGCGGCTGCCCGCGGTCTCGCACCAGCACGACGAGCCTGTGGCGGGGCGCGTCCCTCTCCGCCACGGCCCGCGCCGTGCGCACCTCGCCGCTATGCTGCCCCACGCGGAACAGCCCCGGCTCCGTCGCCTTGGCCAACTCGTACGACAGCCACGCGTTCTGACCCGCGTCCGCGTCCACCGCCACCACCTTGGCCACCAGGTAGCCCGCCCGCGCCCAGCGCGGCACCAGCTCGCCCGCCACCGTGCTGCTGTCGGGAGGTGGGTGTAGCACGACGGGCGCGTTGTCGTTCTCGTCCCGCACCACCACGCGCAGCACTGCCTGGGAGCTGAGCGGCGGCGAGCCGCCGTCGGCGGCGCGCACCATCACCTCGAATGCGCGCACNCGCGTACCTCCTCATAGTCCAGCGGGCGGAGGATATAAACCTCCCCATTTTCAGAGTTGACCGACATGTCGGGCTGCTCCTTGCCCTCCTGCCGCACGAGCGCGTATCTCACGCGGGCATTTGTTCCCTCGTCGGCGTCCGTGGCGTTCACGCTGCCGATCCGGAGCGTGGGGATGTTGTTCTCCGTGACCGACATGGTGTAAATCTCCTGGGTGAACTCCGGGGAATTGTCATTCACGTCCGATATCTGCACGAAGAGGCTTTCCCGAGAGCTCAGCCGCGTCGTGCCCCAGTCCATGGCTGTGATGGTGATGTTGTATTCCGCTGTCCTCTCCCTGTCCAGCGCCGCATTTGTCCTCAGCTCGTAGTAATTATCGAAAGTGGGAGTGAGACTGAAGGGCAAGTCCCCGTCGATTGCGCACTCCGTCCTGCCGTTGTCCCCGGAGTCCGAGTCCCGCACACTGAACAGAGCCACCAAAGTGCGGGGCGGGGCGTCCTCGGGGATAGAGGCAGTGAGGGAGGTGAGCGCTATCTCCGGGGCGTTGTCATTCACGTCCAGGACCTCCACCTCCACTTTGCAGTGCGCAGACAGCCCCCCGCCGTCTGTGGCTCTCACCACCATCTCGTGGTTTTGCGCTTCCTCGAAGTCCAGGTTGCCCGTGACCCGTATCTCCCCAGTGGCGGGGTTCAGCTCGAAGAGCTGCCGGGACCGCTCCGATGTCTGGGTGAAGGCGTACCGCACTTTCCCGTTGGACCCTTCGTCGGGATCCGCGGCCGCGACTCTGACCACCAGCTGCTCCGGGGGGCTGTTCTCGGACAGGCGCACCTCGTAGACCTCCCGACCGAAGACCGGGATGTTGTCGTTGGCATCCAGCACCACGATCTGGACCTGAGCCGTGCCCAACCTGGGTGGCGAACCCCCGTCGGTGGCAGTGAGGAGTAAATTCAGCTCTCGCTGCTCTTCGCGGTCCAGCTGCCGCTCTAGGACGAGTTCGGCGTATTTTGCTCCTCCTTTCCCTGTTCCAAGAGCGAGGGAGAAATGCGAATTGGACCCAAGGCTGTAGTTCTGCAAGCCGTTGCTGCCCACGTCCTTGTCCTGGGCACTTTCCAGAGGAAAACGGGATCCGGGAGATGCCGTTTCCGGAATCTCTAAAACCATCTCCTTCTCCGGGAACACGGGGGAGTTGTCGTTCACGTCACGAACCTCCACCTCCCCTCGGATCAGCTGCAACGGATTTTCAAAGAATATCTTAAAGAAGAGTGTGCAGGTATCGCTCTGCTGACAGATCTCCTCTCGATCCAACGACTCCTTTGCCGTCAGGACTCCGGTGTTTTGATTGAGGCGGAAAAGTTGCTCCTTCCCCTCGGACACAATGCGGGCCTTACGAGCTGTGAGCTGGCTCGGAGGAACGCCCAGGTCGTTTGCAATATTGGCGACAAAGGAGTCCCTCTCCATTTCCTCCGCCAGAGAATAGCGGAGGGTTTCTGCTCGGCTCTGACACAGGCAAACGCACAGAATAAACAAGATCACTTGCCTCTTGCTGCCTCCGCTCCGTCTCCCACACGGCATCGCTCTCCAGAAAAGCCATCCACCGTCCTCCGTTCTTCCCAGCATTTTTAAGCAGAGCCGTGTTTGTCAGTAATCCGGGGTAAGGGGATCTGAAAGCCCCCCAAGCACCCCCCGACTCCGTCCCCCGACCGTCCTTCCCGAGCAGCTCACACGGCTTTTTTTCTTTTTGTCTGCCTGTGCCTGCAAGCCTGGTGCGGGCAGAGGAACCTGCCGGTCCGTGGCCAACACCCCCACCCAGCGTCGCAAGGGGGAATATTTCCTCTGCCTTCTCATTCGGGGCACCGCTGCTGCTTTTGGAGTTTGCTGCTTGAATCTGCACTTTCCGTGCCAAACCGAAGGCGAAAAGCGCAGTGGAAATGCTCTCCTCACTTGGAAGCAGGCTCCCTCCCCGCATACAGAGTGCTGCTCCGGGTATCGCTCGCCAACCGGCAACTGCGAACTCTTCATACGCAGTCCTCTGTGTTGCGTAGGCACTGCCAAATCTGCCACTTCCACAGGATACATTGCGGCATTTTCCTTCTCCTCTCCACTTGTTAATCAGCACAGGACAATTAGCAAGAGGGGCGGGGCAGAGAAACACCGCTATTGAATATGAGAGCTGGTGCCAAAGAAAGGTCCCGAAAGCAAATGCATCCCCATCACACTAGAATAATACTGTTCTAGGATACATCATCCTAATGCTGTTTTCTTCACATTGTGTATCACACCTCGCCCAAAGCACACACAATTTTCATGTTTTTCTGTGTGAAAAGTGTTTTTCTCCTTAATTGACAGAAGTATCCTCTTCTGCCGCCTGCTGACCTTTGCACCCATGATAAGGTGTGTCACCGTATAACACATTCGTGAAAAATGTCCCCAGACTTACACAAACATCAAAATGCTCCAGCCTGGCGTCATGTTTCGGAGGTATACAGTCCTTTCTCCTCTGATGTTACCACACAGGCTTAGAAATACTTTAAAGGTCCGTGTACTCAGAGATCAAAACTGCACCTGTGTAAGGATATACGGCCAACAGCTATTTAATACAAAAGGCGAGGAAACGAACAGGAGAGCTCATAAATTAACCCCCCAGATACACAAACGCTAACGAGCAGCAGCTAACAAAGACAACAGCGAAGACCACGGATCTAACGACACTAATCGATGGGCCATTAAAGGAACAACTCAAATGTAAACTCTAGGAGGTTCAAGCAGAAACTTTGTAAACGATAAGGCGGCGATGGGGAGTGAGTTTATAATGGATTATCAGAAAGGGTCTCATAGGAAAAAAACAAACTGATTACAAGACGTTTGAAGGGGGTTCTAGGAAAATGCAAAGCTTATTATGCGGTGATTAGAGGAAGGATCAAACTCGGTAAAAGGGAAATGTCAAGAGTGGACCTGGGAGGAGCAACCGTGGGGTAACGGAGGCGTGAGAGGAGAGCGAGGGGTCCTGAGCACGGCCTTGTAGCGTGAGCCAGGACGTGAACTGAAGACCCGGTAAAAACCCCAGGGTCAGGCACTCATCGGCGGCCCTGAGGATCGATTTATACCTCGACTGCTCCTGCGGGCTCAGGGGCGAGCTCCGGCAAACGGACACACAACGTGCTGGAGGTGCGCACAGCTGCCTCCAAGACCAGTCTTCCTCTTACAGAATTAAAGAAAAAAAATGGAGGAGAAAACAAAATACAGCTTGCACTACATATTTTTGGTTCAAGTAATTTTAATTCAGCTTTTACTGTAAGAGGAACAACACTCTTCTTAATATATATACATATATATAAAGTATCCCAACCTCCTTGGTTTGGACACCTTTCCTTTAATTTCCTAGGTGTTTCCCCCTTATTTTTGCTTGCTAAAATGGCTGACACTGCCCAACATTACTCACCGGGTGAAGTCCTAGAAATTCGCTGATGTCTTAATTTGTTTTAAAATAAAAACTTCATGGCTGTAGCAGTAGGAGAAAGTAACAACCAGGGTTAACTTTAGGATTCACCAGAATTTTAGCTACTAGAGGACTTTGCACGGGTGCAGCCATTTTTTGTGATTTCTGCTTATCGCCCTTTGACTTGGAAGTGTGATAGGATCTAAAAGGCTAACTTACAACAAAGGCCAGGTCAGCTCTTTCTTCCCTTCTCTCTCCCTTCCATCTCTCGAGTTGCTATTATTATCGCCAACACAGAAGCTTGATGTAAAACCAACCACAGGCCAAGTACAGCAGTAGATGTGCTGGGGACGTGGCTTTTCTCCTCATTCGTGCCATGCAAAAACAACAGTGATACCTGGAATCCATTTTTGTTGTTGTTGTTGTTGTTGTTGTGCCCTTGCCAGTTCTCCTGCTCAGCTCTTGGCACCTCCAAGAAGTTAAGATGTATTTGCTTCTCTGTAACCTAATCTTTGGCACCTTTGTGTAGTAGGGAACAGGCAAAAGCTGAGATGATCTTCCACAGACACTTCCCACCCTGGTTGCAGTAATCCTGTAGTTATTACTCCCCTCATTTCAGAAGGGAAATGGTGTCCTCCAGCTTCAGGTGTAGAAGGGTGTAAGAGGAACAGTGATCCTTAAAGAAGCTCTTGGCTATCATAGTATCTTTGCACATTAGAAGATTCTGCTTTTAGACTGAGGCTCATATTCTTTCAGATTTTAGAGTACTGCAAAATAAAGGGGGGTCACTTACTTACATCACTGGATAGCTAACGCTGGTGTTTTCCACTGGGTGACGACAATCAAATGGATGTGTATGAGTGGAAAAAAAGAAGCATATATACTGCCAGACGAAGGCACACTGTGTTTTAGGACAGACTAAGGAACCACAGCCATAAGAATGTAAGTCGCATAAATGTGTCAGGAAACTCACTTATGTCCTTGAGCACATAGTGATGTTGCAGGCTTCCTCATTTTTTGATTCAGTGATGATGTGTGTATCCTAAGCAGGTAGCTTAAAATGACCGAAATCCGGTTTTCTCTTTACTCTGAGATTTATATCAACGCTAGAAAAGTGCTACAGCAACATATTCTGCTCCGTTCCTGGTAGATCTCTGTATTTCAGAAGTCAGTGTTCCTAAAAGAGGATTCTCACCACACTTCTGCAGCCTGAGCAATTTCGGTTTCCAAAATCCCCTTCTTGGTCTTCCATATGGGAATTCAGATCTGCCGAGAGAAATCTCAGAGGTCCTATGCCGGGTTTTGCTTCCCCCTAGATAAAGGTTTCTTCCCCATCCCTGGGACGACTGCCCATCCACCTCCAGCACACCCTGCGGATAGCGTGGCTTGGGAGGAGCAGTTGCCTGGAGCACAGATGCTTCCCCGAGTCACGTTGGTTTCCACGCCCGAGTGCAAAGAGGGACCAACGTTCCCGTCCTCTTATTCCCAGTCAGCTGCCAGGACGGATTTCTTCTCTCCCCTCTACCATTCAGACAGCGCCTGAATTCCCAGCTCTCCCGCGGAACTGCTGCCCTGAGCTCTTTGCTGGATGCAAACGTGAAGAAAGCTGGGATAATCGTTCCCAACATTTTGTCTCTCCGTTATGCTGTAAATACCACTGGTACATATCCTATTTGTGGTTCATTTTCAAAGAGAAACCGTCCTCTGCTCTCTGTCTGCATTCAGTCGAGTTAATGCTTTCCCCGTCACTCTGTTAAATGTAAACATTTCTTTCTTGCGATATTAAGACGGTGCTTACCAACCAACGGGCTCTGTCTGAGTCGCCCCGGACCTGCGGCGAAATCTTTCCATATACCCCAGATATGGAGCGTCGCATCACCGGGCTGGGGACAGCCTGGGACACCGTCTCCCTCTGTCACATCTCCGGTTCTGCCTTGTGCTCTTGGCCTTTCCAGACGGTTTTCGATGCCGCAATTTCCACCACATCCCTTGGAAAGGCTGTGAACTAGGACATTTCGGCTGGGCTTCCAGGTAATGTCAGCCATGCAGCACCTGACTGGTGCTGACTGGTCGCTCCCTGCTTGGAGCTCCCCGCCCAGCAGCAGCGATACACTCACAGCGCTGGCTAACAGCGGCACTGGGCGTCCAAGCGCAGGAACTGCACATGGGCGTCCACCCCCGAGCCTCAGCACGCATCTCCTCCGTTACGTTCTGGCTGATTCTAGGGCAAGATACGACACGTTTCCCACCCGAAGTCTTTGACAAATAAACGCACTTTCTTAGTCCTTATTGAGACGTTTGGTTTGGCATTAATAATCCAGGTGCGTGAGCCGACTCGGGAAGGACGCAGGAACCACCACAAAGCCACGGATGAAAAACAAAGAGCAAATTTAATCTCAATACCTCGCAAATCGGGAAATCTCCGAAGCAACACCCGGGCAGAGGGACGCGAGCAAGGCATGCAGGCACTACAGAGTGGGACAAGTCCTTGTTAGCAGGAGTGTGTGAGCTCCGACTTGCTGTTCTCATCTACTTTTTAAGGGTTCAAGCAGGCATAGTTTTCCATTGTGCTTTGATCTTCTTCAAGAGCAAGGCAGTGATCTCACGTATGCTAGATTAGATGTCCCTGAGCCCATCCCAAGTTTACATTATCTAAGTGCGGATGTTCTACTTGCGAGCACACAAGGCTGAGCAACAATTAGTGTGATGTGTTGTCCAGCACCCCAGGTGTGAGTCACTTGAACGTGTTTACAATCCTCCTCACCAATCTTCCATTATTTTCCCACACCAGGCAAGTATGAAAGGTCTAGAAGTCATCTTCTACAAACCTTCTGTTAAATGTGCTTAACAAGGAGGGAAGCTACGGGCAGAGGAAGCAAGAATTGCTCATGCGTTGTGCATTGCATCTTCCAGAAGTCAGAGAGACAATCGAAGCCTTTTCAAGCACATGCTGGTTTCTACTTCACAGGGAAATCCTCCAGCTGTTGTATGTCCTCTCCTAGAAGAATCTGAAATTAAGAACCAATTCAGTATTAATAGCAGCACGAAAATCCAGCATCCCTTGGATCAGTTACAATGGATTTTCAAAGAATATCTTAAAGAAGCATGTGTAGATGTTGCTCTGTGGACAAATCTTCTCTCAGTCCAGTGATTCCTTTACTGTCAGGACTCCAGTGTTTTGACAAAGGTGGAAATGTTGGTTTTTTTCCTTGGCCACAATGTGGATGACATTTCCTCCTGGTTAGCAGTACTTCCTTTCTACTAACACCAGTTTGCGAGCTTATTGCTCTAAAATCTCACCTGCATACCTTCCAACTTCGACAAATAAAAGGAAATTCCCTGCTTCAAAAGTCTGTGTTCACAAGTCTTCTCAGAGACATTCTGCACTCTCCAGTCTCCAAAGATAATGCTGGACAGAAGACATGGGCCAGATGTCTACCCAGACCGCTTCAATCCTGCATCTTTGAAGACAGGAAATTCTTGCTCTTCTCTCTAACCATGACAATCTCAATACTTCTAATTTGAAAATAAACCCTTCACAACGTCAACACTTTGCTACTATGAATACTTTTGAAGCCAACTAAGTAATTCTCATTTCATAAACTTTGTGCTCAGTGGGATTGAATTTTTCCATCATCAGCCTCAATCCTAGGTCAAATATGCAGCAGACAATTTTATCCATAAATCCTAGAACTGTGTGTTTTCTTTCATTCTATAAACAATAGTTTAATTTCTAGCTCTAAATTGATGTGGGGCAAAAATGTAATCTGTTGAAATTTTTTTCACTTTTGTGTGTCCAGTTTCTGCACAACTCCTTCCACAGTTTCCTGCAGTGGCTGTTTCGGTTGAACAGGAGGAGATAAATACACATGGAAAGTCATATGATGAACAGTCAAGCAGCACAAAGTTGTCAGGCAATTCAAGTCTGCTGTGTGAATAGTCTTGGCTTTCTGTGTGGTTTTTTTTGTGAAGCAACAGAGGAGAATAAGATGATTTTCTCAGTGACATTTGGATAGCCTTGAAAAAGACTTCAGGGACAGAAGTGTCACAGAGCATTTCATGAACGAGGGCAAGAAACTTCCAGCTTGTGAAGAAAAGTTTCTACAGTTGGCTATCTGAAGACAGTTACTAGAATTGACTGAAGGAGCACGGCTAAGCGATATAATAAGAAAGTGAGAAATAACCAGATTGTATGCTGTTTTGGACACAGAAATAGCACATTTTCTCTTTAATGGGCAGGCTGGGAAGGAAAGGATCTGGGGAGTGGTTGGCCTTGGACGAGCTAATATTGAAATTACAGCTGGTCACCCGAGGAGAGAAACAGGGCTTGAACTGAGAAGCAGATTTGGAAGTGGAGAGAAAGGGAGAGCAGGAAGAGGGAGAGCAATGGTTAGAGGAGGCAAAGATGCTATGCAAGAGGGGCCAAGAGGACAAGCATGAACCTATTTGGTTGACAAGGCTGATCAAGGAGGGTAAGGACAGAGAAATACATGTAGGATCCATCCTGAAAGCAACATAGGAGGAGCTTGTTGGTGCAGCACCCATAAGAAAAGAATCAGGACAGGCATTTGTGGAATAATTACTAAAATGATCAAAACCACAGCATTGTTCGCACATTAAGGAAAGGTATAAAATCAAAAGTTTTCTAAGTTAGAATACAACCACAGCTGGTATGCAAAGAATCCACTACGTCTGTGATTCCCTGTACAATATTGCTTGCAAAGCAACACAGGGGGTAGAGTGGGATGGAGATCCTACGGCCAAGCCCTGTGATAATACAGCACATATGGGAACAAGATGGTCCTATGGAACTGATAAGCTGCATACTTACTACCCTGAGCCAACAGTTTGTCAAATTTTGACAAAATGCTGTCCTTTGTGCGAACTTTGCTCATTATAATGTCAGTATAATACCTAAACACACCTTCATCCCAAAGGCTACCCACCTCCAAGGTGCAGCCACTCCTCCTTGAGTCTGTGCCCTGAATTTTTCGTAAACTATACCTTTAAATGTGAAGCGAGAGAGTTT
>VZSZ01000341.1:20974-110683 GCA_013398815.1 Ibidorhyncha struthersii
AAGTAATCTATTTTTATATTAAAGGTACTGGATTCCATCAATGATGGAGAGGGCTAATAGAAAACAACCTGTAGTCAATGAGCACGGTCACATATAAAAATAGTATCTGCTCAAGCCCAACAAAAAAAGGCAATGAGGCTTGGGCACACCTTGGGGTCACTTAAATGCAGATTTTGTCCACCAGCAAGTGGTCCCTGCCTAGGGAGAAGTAGAGGCAACAGGGTCGGATACGGCTAACCCGTCCTTGGATCAGCAGGCCGCAGATCTTCTGCTGCAATGTCCGCTTTGCGCCGGCAGAGGGCAGCCGCCACCAGGGAAAAAAAAAACGAGTGGCGAATTTGCAAGTCACGGAAAGGCGCGGCAGAAAAAGGCTTGGAAACAACCGGGCTCGGCAGCTCGTCGGGTTTGGCTAGGGCAAGGGACAGAGTCCCACGGATAGAGGCAGGTGTCTTTATTATCTATCGGTTGCTCTATCTATCTACTCATCCATCTATCCATCTGTGTCTATTCATCTATCTACCTACACATCCATCTATTCTCTCTCTATCTATCCATCTATTTATCAGTATCCTTGTCCACAGGAGCTGGGTCCTGTTGTGCTGCTTGCTGCACCCGGCAAAGGAGCACACACTCTGATCGAGGTAACAAGCTCAGACCGAGAGTTTTTGGCTTAAAGCAGGCGGCTGGAGAGAAAGGGGTCGTTAGTGAGGCGGTGAGATTGTGAGGGAGGGAGCCAGTACTCTGGACTGAGCTGGGTTTGGAATGGATTATATGTCACGGAGCAGCCATAGGGATGGTTTTACCGCTTGGGGTCCCTGACGCTGTCTTTCTGCCCTTGCCACAGATCAGAAATGAAATTGCAGTAGTATTGAGCAGTGTGCTGGTTCCCCCCAGCACTGGGACTACAGGGCAAGTGAGGACAACAGCCAGCTTAAACCCTGGGAAGCAGGGATTGTTGTAGGAGACACCAGGGCTGCACAATCCCCTAAATTCCTTTTCTGTCAGGCCAGAGTGTCTCTAATGCAGAAAATATTTATACCATTTTAAATATGCTTAAAGAATTGTGTCCACATCTCATTACTACATGCTTGTCTTCTGTTTTAATCCTTACAGAAGACAAAGAAAGGGGTTACAGACACTGATTTAGAGAGAAAGAAACAGCTGTTAGAAATTCATACATACATATAATATTCCTAATCACACACCTCAATGTACAGTGAAACTCACAGGTTTGTCCATGATTGGTTTATTCATTTTTAATATGCTAAAGAAAATACACCTTAAAAAGTTTAAGACAAGATTTTAAAATAAGATTAGTGATGTGGAGGGATTTGATATCAAGAAGTTTCAGTCAAGGCACAGTAACAAAATCTAATTTTCAAGAAGCAAGCATATCATGCACTACTGTAAATATCTCATTTAGATCCTTAAGGTACAAACAAAATAGTTTTGTCTCGTTTTTTCCTTCTTTTAAAAATGTTCTGTGCAAAACATTTTTGCTCCTGCACTTCACAGTACTATTTAACTTCTGCTGAAGATCAGTTTATAGTTTCATTTTACTTGGGCTGTACAGTTTAGTCCTCTAGACTGCAAAGTAAGTTAGGCAAAGATATTTGAAATGTAAATGGGCACTGTGATATGTATTGTTAGAGGAAAATGAATTTGTATACTTCACATTAGGCAGGTACATAATATTTCCACTGTTGAAGAAAATTACATGTATAGAAAATGTGTGTCTTATTCAACTTCACCAGCCATCATGTGTGTAGCTAGGACTAGCCCTGAAGGCCCAGATTATGAGACTACTTAAAATAAGTCTTAACTGCAAATTAAGGACAGATTTCTTAAAGAGTAATCTCAAAAGCCCTGCTCCATGTCTCCTGAACTTGGCAATACACTGCTGAAGAGCTCTTTAACTGTAGAGTTCTCTAAGCCCATGAAATTCTGCTTCAGCATGTGCAGATGTGTCCTGATGTTATCAAGCAACTTGTCTTTTCCTTTAAGTGCCCAGGTGGTGTCCAGAAATTTGTGAACCCATGTCTGTCTTCCAGAAGGAATTGGGTTCACTTGGCATTTAAAGGGCAGACATTGCCCAAAGCCTATGCAAAATGCAGTGCTGCTATGCAAAGTACAGCACTTTGTTTTAAAACTCTACAACGGAGAAGAATATTATATGATCCCCTTTTTTCTGTAATACCATTCTGTATTTAAGGTTTTAAAGTTAAACTCTACCTAAAAGGGTTAAAACTCACCTCTGTATATCAGATGTTAGAAACTTTAACATGGAACTGGAGTGATTCTTGGCCTTCCTGTCAAAACATACATTATATTCATTAGCAGATAGTATTGAACAAATAAATTAGTATCTCTTTTCTTCCTCATTTTATTTCTTTTGTCTACTTCATTCTATTTCTTGATATATTTATAAAGGTAGCTAAAAAAAAGAAATGTGCAAAAAAAATAAACCAAAACTAAACCCACAAACCCAGTACAAAGTCATGGGTGACCCTGAGAGAGGTTAAGAATTAACATGGGCTGCCTGTGTGAATAAGCAGCATGTTGCTTAAGTTGAACTTTTTAATCCCAAACCAAAGTTTAAATGTGTATCCTTTTGAACATATGGAAAAACCAGCTCTGTACCCAATACACAATCACCTGCCATTCTGAGGATAAACCCGGGGTATTGGATAGTGACAGGAAAGATAAATATTCATTACACTGTTGTTTAGTAGATGGAGTATGAGTTACTTTTACATTAAAATGCTACACCACGAGACTCCTAGCTATCCAGTCTCTGTTTACTGACACTTCCTACTAAATGTACATAACAAAAAGGCATCAGAGAAACTATTTGGCAAAACCTTTAAGCTCAACAGACTAAACCTGTGCAGTGATTCTTTCTTTGTACATAACCTTCTCTTATTTATGCACATGCCTGATGAGCAAAACATCAGAAAAATCAAGATACAAGTTGAACTGCACAGATAATTGTGTTCCAGCATCACTAGAATACAGCAAAAATTGTCTTCAAGGCAGTGCTGCCTAAAGGCAGGGAAAAAAGTTAATATGATAATAGTCTTTTAATTTGTGTAGCATTCAGAGAAGCTAATTGATGTTGCCTCCTAGAATCTGACATTTTTAACTTGCTTGCTTTCCTTCTTACCTCATTGATGGCTCAAATGCTCTTCAGCTTTGGAACAGTGAGATACAGCTGGCTGAAAATACAGCTTCCGCTAGGAAATGTCCAATGTGTTCCAGAGTGTTGCAAAGGAGAAAAACAGTGAGGCTAAGTACCAATAATAAAAGTGGGATTAGAGCAGCAGGTATGTGATAGGACTGGGAAACTAATTTATCACCTTTCAAAAAGAACAAAAAAAACCCTCCAGGCTTGTTTGTAGTTGAGGGGAATGGTAAGAAATTCTGAGGAACACAAAATAATCATAAAGATCTATTAATACTGCAGCATCTGTTAGGCAATTTCTGACTTACACTGTCTTTAAGAACAGATAATTATTTTAGGAAAAAGGTATCAGATTCTGAAACATATTACTGCTTTCTGGTGTTACACAGAAGACATCCATCTGTTGTCAAGTTAGTCAATAGTCTGAAATCTAGCCATAACGTATCCACAATGCATATACTGGGAGCAGTTAGAGTGATACTGGACATAAAATTTGGTCAGACATACATGAGCTATCATCACCCCATCACAAAGGTCAAAACCAGTACGTATAGTCTACTATAGGAGATGCATTACGTAATGCATCCTTCTGCAATGTGTTGTAGGATATTTCTAAAGGTTCTAAATCTTTAAAGAGAGTTTTGTATTGTACTGAGATGATTATTAAGAGGTATTATGGAATGTTGTCCAGCAAAGAGAAGATACTTATAAATACCAGGCAGAGAGCAAGCAATGGGTCCTCAAGAGAAATAAGAAGGAAATATAGGAGTGTTAGAACTGTGTTATCACAGCTGAATCAAACCCCTAAAGATTCACTTGGGAATAAACTGTTGTGAGCTGACAGCAAATAGTGTATTCAGATACAGACACCCCACCCCCACCAAATAAAAATAATTGAAAAAAACAAAGGTGGTATAACTACCAATCCACTCAAATATTCAAATTCAAAAGACTTGATATGAATGGTCAAATTAATTTATTTTAAAAGCCAAAGTACTGTTCTAGCAAAAGCTCTTAATGCATCATTTGAAGTTTCACATCAAACTGGGGGTCTGGAGGTGGGGAAGAAAGCCCTTCCTATTGGACAGACGTTTGCACTTGCCTCTGAAATAAAAATGTGCAAGATCATACACAGTTAATAATAAGATTGAGCTTGGAAAGTGATGCTTCTGTCAGTTGATGAAACAGTGATAGACATTGAGGACATTTCAGAGGCCTTCAGGTACTGATTTCTTGGCCCATGGGAAACAAAACCCTAAGACTATTCTGAAGCTTTCCAAATTAACACTGTAAACATCCCTAAATGTATTGATCTGCACGTGCTATAACCAGAGCAGAAAATGTATTAGTAAGACTTTTCTTATGTACTTTTACAGCAAAACTGGCAATGAAATTCTTTAATGCAGTAGTAATTTTCTAAATTCTTAGGACCCTTACCTTCTTAGGACTTCATTTATCTTTTTTGTTTGTTTCTTGTTACTTTTGTTGTCTGAATGAATGGAGAAATTAAGACAGATCACAGGAAAACCTCTGAAAGAAAATTAAGGGAAACCACTGTACATTTCCGTGTCACTCACTACCTTACCTATAGATAACTCTTTGCCAGAAAAAAGTAAGATAGAAATCCACAGATTTTGTTTGAGTGAGTGATATTCTGAACAAGGCCTCTAAAGGTATTCTTCTGCAAGGGCATATGATCCCACCATGAGTCTTCTGTTCTTCACAACAGTTAAAATTGCTGTTAAGGGGCAAGACATTTAACCAAATTAGATAATACCTTATCATTTGTCTCTCAGCTTTGTAATTAAGTAGTTGACAGTTGCCAAAGGCCAAGTTTTGCAGACATTCAACAACCTTAACCATGTGATCCATTATTTAAAAAAATGTTATAGAAGTATACGTCAGTTTAAACTTGATATTTCGGTGGTTGGGCCAAAAATCATCATCATTCTTTGGAAAACATGATGATAAGTGAATGAAAGCGATAAGATAGCCATGCCAGCAAAGACTGTGTATTTCACAGCAAAAGTACCCCATATCATGGGTTCCTTCACTTGCTGTTCCATGAAATACTTACCTATAATTTTTAAATATTTAGGTGGTGGCTGTGTCAATGCTGAGGACCACCCTGACCTTGCTTCTCCTGCTTTTGTCCTGCTGGTGCCTTAAATATTTCCTGGCTCTTTTCATGGATGCCCATAATCCCTACTCAGAGATCCAGCAACAAATTTACCATTTCTCTGCTCCTACCTTTCTTCCAGTACTGGGAGATCCTCCGTTACAAGTATATGGGATTGCATTATCAAAATCAGATTTATATAGAAAGCATAGAAAGCAAGTCAGGATGCTTGGCTGGCATGGCCCTTACCACCCTTCCTATAGGGTTCCATGTCAATGTTCGTTCCATGGGGGTACTGCCACGTCATTGGAAGGGCAGGAGGGGACCGCTTGGTTGTACTGTGAGGTCCAGTCACCTCTGAAATGTCATCTCCAACACGCCAGTTTAGGCATGCCAAGATCTGGACCTTGAAAGTACTGCTGGGGCACAATAAATGGGGGACAAAATAAGCACACTGAGTGACATTCAGTGCTTAAATAGAGGTGCTTGGTGCTATTTAAGATTAAATACAGCATGATGTACCTAGTGTATATATACATAACATATAGGATGCCCGGCCTTGTCTTCAGTGCCAGAAGGACATAGGTCTCCAACAAAGCTTGTGTTACATCTTCCAGTCCTCTGTGGATATCCCAGTTACTGTTGCATATGTCACTGGCTGCCAAGTGGCAGATAAAGCTGTCTGACCTGTTGTTCTAAAACACAATTATTAGACTTAGATACATGGGTAAACACATAGCAAAAGTCACAAGCAAGGGGAAGGAAGTGCTTTCAGCTATCATGAAGCAGAAGTGAACAAGTCAACTCCCCAAATCCTACTGTATCATATCTTATTTACTACTTTCTTCTAGATACTCCTCTTATTGTGTGACAACAGCTTAAACTCTCACCACAAGTCTAACGAGGAGAGTGCAGCTTAACAGAAAGCAGATTATGTCAAAGAGATTTGGTATCTTTCTCTGACAAGATTACAAATATGAATGATAACAGAGACTGTACTGCTGATATAATATAATCAGACTTTTGAAAGACTTCTGGCTTTGTGCCTTTAACATTCAGATAAAAAAGTAAAAACAAGAGCACCATGGAAAATCAGAATGGCACATACTGTATCGAATTAAATTTGTCAAGTTGATAGTCTCACTGCAACTAATGTGGAGGCATTAAATAATTGCAATTAGACTAGTAATGTCCTATAAAGACTTTCTTTTCCAGTCTTATATAGTTACAACCTTCTTTTGCGATGATATAGAGATATAATGATAGTGTAAAAATAGATCTGTTCTTGGAAATTTTTCAGATTATATAAATATTGGGGTGGAGATAAACAAGCAAGCCAACGAGCAGTTCACAGAACTGTGGAATGCCTGGTACAGCACACCAAGGCACTTTTTAATACAATAACACACCATTCCTGCAGTAATAGGGTCATACGCAGAGACCTGTCTCTGGATAGCACTCCAGAAACTATAGACTCTGGACAGGCTGAAAAAGGTAACGCAGCCTCCATGCACGCACTTCAAAACTGTTTGTAGTTCACAGAAGAACCACGAGAATGGTAACTGGTCTAGAGAACATGACACAGAGACTGAAAGAACTCCAGTCTCCAGCTTACCATTGTGACGTTACAGGTGGTTTGGTCAGACTCTGATTAACATCTATTAGATGGCTCTTTAACTTAACAAGGTCATCTGACATGAGCCTGTTATGATCTAGAAGTCTGAAGAAATGAAAACAGGGAATAAACCACAATTTATAACACCAAGAGGACATGGCCAAGGCATATGGTATGTTACCTCTTATTTGATACCTTCAAGTCAACAGGGTGGAGGCTTTCTAAAGATAGTTTGTAATATTGTCAAAAGTCAGTGGTCTTGTTGCAGGGAGCAGTGGATACGAATATGCAGTGTGTGCCATGCGCAAAGCAGATTAGATGATCACAAAATTCCTCTTTCATCTCCAAAATATGCCCATTGGTATCTAACATGCTCCAGATCATATCTCATGTCTTCTGTATTTAGCCTCTCCGCATTTGATTCCCAAATACCACATAACTACTAGCTTTCAAAATCATCTAATCTTTTAATTAACACTTAGATTCCCCAGGAATTACATTTTTAAACAATATAATGAACCAAATTCAGCTTTTACTCTGCTTTGTGACCCTAGTAGAGATAAAGAGAACTAGAGATTTTCACAGAAGTTACTGAAATAACAAAAGACAAAACAAAGTGCAAACTTCATACCTTTGGAAACAAACACAAGACTTTCCTTCTGGTCAAGACATATGTGAGCATCAGATGTTGCTTCCCGTGAGTCCGTTTTCCACAGGATTCTTTCAAATGACACTCACCTCTGTGCTATCCCTCCGGGACTGCATACATGTGTATTAAGTAGAATAAGTAGGGTTTTTTTTTTTTGTTTTGTTTGTTTTTTTTTTCTCCGTTTTTTAATTTTGTCATTTTGGAAATGCTGCTTCTCAATTCCAATTGTCTTCTGAAGAGTAGATGTTCTGCTGATCCCCTAGCTATATTTGATTCTGCTATTTTTATTTCCTTCGAGGTCTGTAGAGCCAGCTCTGCTCTGTCTCTTCAGTATCACAAATATCAACTGAAGTTTTAACAAAGATGCATCTGCAGAGCCAGATGCTGGCCTTAGTAATGGCTGTAGCCAGCTACTTCCCTGTCCACCGTTGTATATTCTGAAATGAAGACCTTCCAGAAGATACATATCAGTGTGATATGTTTATATATAATCTTTCCTATTGCACCTATCCAGCAGACAGCGCAAACAGTCTGACTTTAACCAGAAATGACATTTCCTGGCAATAGAAAACATACTGCTTCTTGCTTATATTAGGAACACGTTTGATCTGCATTCAATCAGACAGTCAACATGGGATTCTTAAATCCTGCATTTCCATCATTGCTTTTTAAAGTGAAATATGAGTTTCATCTGCCTTAATCGGAATAGGAAAGCCTTTGATACGTCCTTTGTCTCTGCAATGCCTGCCCCACTGAGCAGAGGGTCCCCATTTTCCTTAGCCTTCTTTTTGCCGTCAATGTACTTCTAGGAGATTTCTTATTACTGTGATATCAGTCACTGGTTCCTACTCCAGCTCAGTTTCAGTTACACTAACTTTGCCTCAGCATGGTCAAGTTGGGTTTCTATATTCCTTTTGAGCAGTCTGTCCCCGCCCTCACTGTGTAACTCCTTTTGGCATTTGAGCTCAGTCAGGAGTTTGCTGCTTATTCATGTTGGGTTCTGCCATGCCTGCTTGACTTCCCAGGTGTTAGAATAGCACTTTCTTGTGTTTTAAGGAGGCTGTCCTTGAAAATCAATGGTCTGTCCTGGGTCCTTTGCCCTTCATTGCCGTAGTAAGTTGGGCAGAAATTTTTGAGGGAATGTGATCAGGATGTGGGTAAAACAGGTTGGGATGTAGAGTGGTAATGAAACAGATTAACGTTTGCTACTTTGAAGGGCTATACAATCAGAAATGTATAAATACTATGAAAAGGGAACAGGATGGAGGATTTTATGTTACCCATGCAAGCTGAAATATTTCATTACCTGGGCTTCCTCAAGAGCAGTGTTTACAACTCTAACTCCTACAAACTAGCTCGAAATGATTATTCTAATTATAATGTCACCATCTGTATTCCTGCTTTATTCCTGTTTTGTAAGCTAAAGCACAAAGAAACACATTTAGAAGCAAATAGGACATCTTCATTCACCAAGTATTACTCATTGTGTCCTTTCCTAATGACTCCATTTACTTATTTCCCCAAAAGATAATAGTATTATTTATTTCCAACATTGTTACTTCACATGTCCTGATACTCAACTCTGTTCTGTCTTTCTTCTCAATGACAGCCAAATTTGAGGAAAGTTCTGGAAGATATTTCATAGCAAAATACTATAATGCAAATGAAACTCATGGAAAAGGATAAGTAAGTTCTATTACAAAAATATTCTCCAGACACAGTTATTCAAGCCAAAACTGTTTATATTTGGTTTAATAAGTTACTAATAAAAAACTATTTTGATGTTTGATAGCTCGTGGTTTCTTATTAGCTGGGCACCTTGTTCATTTAAGTTGCCAGAAGAATTATGACATACCAGCTTTTGGCCTTCTTTTTCCTTCCCTTATTCAGCCTCTTATTTATCAAAGCACCAGGTGCTCCAGCTGTTAGCTCTGGCATTTATTTCAATGTGGGTCTGTAGGAGTGATTAACCTGAACAGTATAAATATTAATTTTACACAAAGACCTGAAGGAGCAGATGAAGGAGAGCAGGGTAAAGGCAGAAAATCTCCTCATACCACCAGAGCACAAAATCCCTTGCACAAAAATGTAGAGTCCCATGAGCAAATGGAAAAAGCAGCTTTTGCAGGTTAATGACACTGTTACGTCTCCTTTAGGATAATCTATCACAGAAACAGAGGGAAACCTGCTCATAGTTTGGATTAATCAAAGTGAGAATATTTCAATTTTTTTTTTGTGGCATCCTACAATTTGTTCTGGTGCATGAAGCTTTTCCTTGTAATTTCATATTGTGTCTTTTCAGGCCTTCTATATAAAACCATGCATTTTAACCAGCAGACTCAAGAAAAATACATGCTGCATTAAAGGAAGAGAGGCTAGCAGGGACCTTAGCTTACATAAAGGGGGGACTTCATATATAAAATAAATATCATATGAGTTTTTTCATACAAACTTCTGTTCCCTTGTCTTGTGTATTATTTTCAGTTCTTCATTCTTTCAGTGTTGTCCATATTTTCTTTATTTCCTTTCCTTGCATCCATTTTTTTCTCTGTTCTCCTTTTCTAACATTCCTTCTTAAGTAGGACACCAGCTCACCATGATATATTAAGATCACACCATCAAATTCAGAATAATGAAGAGCATTTGAAGTTAAGCAACATGAGCTTGCACATTCTTTCCAAGCACAAGACAAATCTGCAGCTGATAACACCCAGTGCTTTCAGGTTTCTTGTGATGTCTCTGCATAAAACTGAACCATTGACACATCTTTTGCAATAACAAATCTATTCCAATGGCAAACAACTTTATACCAACTTTAAAAAATGCCAGTGGTAGTTCTGGTTTTCCCTCTACTCCTTAGAGTTCAAGAATTACTTATGAGAAGACAACTGCATTTGTAAGAGAAGTAATATCCCTGCCCAGCCCATCCTAATGGAAGAATATGATGAAGAAAACTTGTAGATAAGGTGCAAGCAGCAACTTGTATGAGACAGTGACGTTCTGCGAAATATGGAATAAATTCCCAGAGACGGTCCAGTGCATTTTGAGAAATTCAGATGGAAAGTTCTGAGGAATGAAGAAACCTAAAAGCAATGAGAAAAAAAAAACATGCCACCAAGAAAATTTTGAGGGACAAGCCTGAGGACCAGGCTGTATATATTCTCTGCTGTAGCTGCAATGTAGCGATACAGAACAGTGAGAAGGGGTATAGCAACTCATCTTCTTTCTTAGCAGAATATTCCCAGAGAGCAGAGCCGAGGAGCTTTTCCTCAGCACTGAAAAGACCAAGTTCATGTTCTAGGACAAATCAGAACTGTTTCAAATATCTACTGGTTTCTGACAGCTGGTAGAAGTTTTTAAGGGAAAGTTTGGGATTGGCAGAGTGCAGCAGTGTCCTACTTTTAGTATTCCCTACTAGCACTAGCTGGAAGCTTAAATCAGCCTTATAATTTGCATAGATTTCCCCATGGGACTGGTTTCTGTTTGTTCACCACAGATTGATAAAGCAGGGACTTTCCCAATTTCTCCTTCAAACTCTGGGCCAGATTTGCTTATAGGTCATCTCATACTAGAATCTTTCACTTGTCAAATGATCTTCACTTGTTGATGATCTTCTGACTACTGACAAAGAAAGAATATGCTTAGTTGTTTTGTTTGTGGTTTTTTTTTTTTTTTTTTAACATGTACCATCTGTCACTGATAACACTGACTGTAAGATAACACTGAACTATTTGGACACCGGCACAGGAGAGGCAGAGCTCCATTATCCCTTGAGAAGAAACTGAGCAACAGCAATCCATAATACTTCTTAGTTTTGATGACTCTATCAAAGGGGTCTCCACAGATGTTTTCTGCTTCTATTATAATCCCTTTTTTCCCCGCTTCTAACAATACTTGGTCTGTTCCCTCAGGAGGACCCTACTGCCTGTAGATACTAGCCATGCATCAAGTATGTTCATACCAAATCCAATCACCTCTCTGCACTCTAAAGGCTTCTCAGAGGTCCCTTACTAATTACGTGCTCCTCCAAGCCTGAACAGGATGCAGCTAATGCGTACTGCACTGGATGGCAGTGGGGAGTAGAGCGCGCTATGAACTTGATATGGTTACTCTCTACTTAATCTACTTCTCTACTTCTACTCTCTCTTCTCATGCAAGGAGATGGAAGGTCCCCAAGGAGGGTTTCTGGACACATCATGAAAATCTCCAGCAACTGCTAAAAGGAGTAGACAAGATCTGTAACAAGATGGCTTTTTTTCCCAAATCTGATTTCCTATTGAGCTTCATTCTGATATTAAGGGACCTTTCATGCTCCAAGATATCATGCATAGCTTTCTTACACTAGGAGGTATCATACACCGGTCCCAGTTGTTATGCGTGACACTCGGCAGTCTAGAATAATACCTCTCTGTAGCAGCCAACTTCCAAGTCCTAGACTGTGCAAGTTCCTCTGTTTCTAAAAACTCAGAGTTTGACACAGTGACTGTATCACTGTTCCAGTGCAGCCTGACAGAATTTGATAAGGTAAATTCATTGTATTTGAAGATTAAATGTTCCAGAACTGAAAGAGCATACAACAAAGGTAGCAGACCTTTGAACATGTACCCAGAAAAGAGAACGCCTCAGACAGAAACCCTGTTTGAGAAATCCACAGAGTGGTTCACAAGGAGGATGTGAGGCAAACCCAGCATTCCTCAGGAGACGCTTCCTTGCTTAAAGTTTTTGAAGTCATATTTATTGTGCTAAAAAGCACTTTGAGGTGTGATAAGACACAAATGGGGAGAAACATATCACTAGAGACAGAAAAACTTCAAATGTTATTAGTTACTACTTGGAATTTCAGCTGTTTGACCAAATGGTCATATTTTGTTTGTCTTTGTACCTACCAAGGTCTATATGGCATTAGCCCTAGAATAGGTTTTCTCGGTAAATTCTTTTACCATAATGTAGATACTTCTGCTAATAATTACTGGTTTGTCCAGTCCAAAGGAAATGCAAATTAATAAACCATTCTTCATTGTAATATAAAATTCATATCATTGTTATTTCTAGTTTAGACAGCACCTTTATTTATCTTGCCAGCTCTGTAAATGTTGATTGTGTGAAACACTCCTGAAAAATAACGTATCATCTGGGCTGTTACCTTGGTTTTAGTTGTTGTAATCTAAGTTAAAAGGCAACATACCCTGTAAGTCAGCCGTGTATTTTGGCAGTTTCCTATATCATCACTTGTTGCTTTGTTCATATATTTTTTTATACCGTCCACTGGAAATTAAAAAGACAAAAAGTTCAAATACACCCCTGCGTCTCTGTAGATTTTTTAGTATAATGATCTTCCCTTAAGCTTGCTATTTTGTAAACAGCAGACATGAAGCTTTTGTAATGTTTTTAATTAACTGCAGTTCCTAGGTCCACGTGTAATTCTGACTGATTTATATTCTCTCTGTTTCTATAATATCCGTTTTATAATAAATGGACGGTCACATCACACTGGATAGCTCAAATGCAACATGTTCATGAACTTAACCAATCCAAAGAAATATTAGCAACTGATAAAAGGCTTGAAGGAAATTAAATGTGAGGAAAGAGAGTTAAAAATGTATAGCTTAGGGAGAAACAGATGAGAAGGTGAGATATACAAAAATCAGAAGTATGTCAACAATGAAGCAAGAAATAGCAGAGGCACACAGGGGTATAAAACTAAGCATGTGCACAAAATGACTTAGGGGAAGATGTAAACTGAATGCTAAGGAACTGTTGGGGTCTATTTACATATAGATCCCTGCAAGTCTAAACATAATCTCCATATAAAAGCACATTCTAAAATTGATTATAGCAGATTTTTTTTGTGAATATTCTGGAATAAAACTGAGAAACAGAGACCATGAAAGAGAATGATCAGTATTCTTGACCTACTTGATCATTTGCCTTCTAGTATCTTTTCTCCAACTGCAAATCGTGTTAGAAAAATATTAAGTTTACAGGGAAGTACCTAAAACACAAGTGCTCTAGTTACAGAAACAAATTAATATTCCTAATATCAAAATTCCAGGTTTAAGCTCAGCTTTAAATTTATCCAGCCGTACAAAGATAAGGAAAGGTATGAGTAAAAATGATGATGTTTTACCTCTGCCTTATAGGTACACCTTTTATTATATGTATCCCTTGTTAAATGGTCATCATAATGCCAAGGAAGTTTGCTCTACCACCTTATTTTTATCACCAGCAGGTATATAATATTTTTTAACAAGGTGGTTTTGACCAGACTGCATACATTTTTGACAAAGAACCCATGGCCCGACTGTTCAGCAATAACCATGATATCAGCATAACTGACAACAGTATTTCAGCCACACGAGAAACAAGAACACCCATGGGAACTACTAAAAGACATATAATCATTAAAGCAAGCCTCTTTCCCCAGGAACAGATGTTATTTTAAGAAACAAAACCTACTGAAGAAAACTGGAATTTTGCCAGATCTGGTACTTAAAAAGAAAAAAAGAAAAGAGAATAAAAGAAAAAATTAGAACACTTGAAGATTAAGCAACTGTGCAAAATGAGAAAGCCTCCATCCCAGAATCCTGAGGCAAGTACCAAAAGAACTGGGCCAATATTAGCATATGCATTCAGTATGCTTCTGGAAGCAAGGAGATGTTTAGAAAGATTCAAGTGTAACACCTGTCTCTTACACTAAGAACAATACAAGAATAAAAAGAAAAATGCAAGAAGAGTAACAGAGGACATCATTAAGCTGAGATGGAGCAGGCCAGCTGGACTGTTATGATTTAATTAAGGAAAGTTTGACTCAGTGGGATTCACACATGGGAGATTATTCCTATCAAATCTGACAGATTTTTTCACAGTGGTAACAAATATCATGGAGGGAAACTGTGGACATAAAAATGTTTTGACACCGTATTGTATATTATTAAATTAGAAAGGTAATGATTAGGGTATATACAGCATGAAAATCTTGAAAAGGGAAAAATCTGGCTTTGAAATGAAATATATGAAATCAAAAGATAAAGCATAGACTAAATTTTAATTTACTCAGCTTCATCAAATTAAACGTATCTACCTATTCCTAATATCTTTTGGTCAACTAACTGTAGAGGCATAATACACTACCTTCAGTAAAACTGAATTCCCGTGTTTCGCTGCCTTATCTTCTACCTAAAAGTGCATGAGTTCTACATTATCTAAATGTGACCAATTCTTTCTTTGATTCTGATCTTGTCTTCCTGGGAGCTCACTGTCAAGCTGCTTTACCAGGAACTGTTTTTCCTATCATCCACAGAGACACAGAAAAGTTGAAGTTAGAAGCTACCCTTTGGAAATCACCTAGTTCTACTCCCATCCCAACTCATCTCAAATTTGGGTAAACTAAGGCAGGTTGCTCAGGCTCTTGGCCAACTGGGTTTTGAGCATTTCCAGGAATGGAGACTCCGCAGCCTCTCCGGGCAACCTGTTCCAGTGGTCAACTACTGTTACAGTATGTAGGGTTTTTTCTTATATTTAGAACAGAATTCACGCATTTCCATTTCTACCCATTGCCTCTTGTCCTGTCAGACAATCTGTCTTTCTCTGCTTTACTCCCTCCAATCAGGTATTTGATTGATAAAATCCCCCTGATCCTTCTCTTCTCTAGGGTGAGCTCTATCAGCATTCTGAGCATCTCCTCATAATGTTAACTAGTCTCCAGCTGAACCTCCTACCTCTAGTCACAATCCTTTGGGCTTGGCAGTTTAGTCAGTTTTCAGTCCACTTATCTAGGCCATACTTTATCAGTTTGTCTGTAGGAACGTTATGGGAGACAATATTGAAAATCTTATGAAAGTCAACATAAACAACATCCACTGCTCTTCCCTCATCTAGTGATCTAGTCATCTCATTGTAGAAAAATATCAGGTTGATCAAACACAGTTTCCCCTTCACAAATCCGTGCTTACCACTTCATATGTTTCAAAATGGTTTCCAGGATTCTTTGCTCACCATTTGCCCAGGGACTGAAGTGAATCTGACAGGCTGTAGTTCTGTAGAGACTCCTTCTTGCCAGTCTCGAAGACACTAGTGATATTTGCCCTCTTCCATTCTCAGAAACCTCCCTCAAACAGCATAACTTTTCAAAGATTGAGTGGCCTTGCAGTGATATCAGCCAGCTCTTTCAGCAATCATGGATCCATCCCATCAGGTGCTATGGAATTCCATATATCTAGTTTTCTCTAGCCTGATCCTCCTCCACTAAGGGTAAGTCTTTATTGCTCCAGACTTTGCAGCTGCTGTCAGAGACCTGGGATTCCTGAAGGCAAATCTTACTCAAAGACCAAGGCAAAGAAAGCATCGAGTGCCTCCTTGTTCTTTGTCAATCATCTCCCTTGTGTCATTCAGCAGTGGGCCCATAGTTTAATAGTCTTCCTTTTGCTACTGATACACCTGTAAAAGCCTGTTACCTTTTTAATCCTTCACCACATTCAAATCTAGGTGGGCTTTGGCTTTCCTATTCCATCCTTGCACGTGTCTTGGACAGCATCTCTATAATCCTGTGGGGTCACTTGTCCCTTCTTTCACCTTTTGTATGCTTTCTTTTTATGTCTGAGTTGTGCCAGGAGCTCCTCGATCATCCATGCAGGCTTTCTGCCACCTTATTTTGATTTTCAACACATTGTGGTGGGCCATTCTGGAGCTTGGAGAAGGCAAAAATTTGAAATCTCCTGAACTCCTCTTGTGTCCAGCACCGTCCTCTACTGTATTCTCACTAGCAGGTAACTGAACAGACCAAAGCCTACTCTGCTGAAACTTAGGGTTGAGAGGCTGCTATCTGCCCAGTTCCCTCCTCCCAGAATCCTTCATGCCACCATTGCGTGGTCCCTAAAACTAAGGCTCCCCCAACCTTTCCACCCCAGAGCAGTTCTTCCTTGTTTTTAAGTATCAGGTCCAGCAAAGAACTCCCTGTCCTTGATTCCTCAGTCACCTGTAACCAGGGAGTTATCATTAATGAATTCCAGAAACCTCCTGGATTGCTTGTGTCCCATTCTGTTACCCTTTCAGCAGATATCAGGGTGAATAAAAACTAGGAAGAATCTGTGAGGTTTTCTGGTCATTGTTCCTTATGCTGTAGTCAAGTGTGGTAACTGCCCCAGCTGGGGGGAAAGGACATACAATGAAGCATAACCACACTGAGAATACACTAGTAGATAATCAAGCAGGCACTATTTCCTCAATAAATCCCTAACCAACAAAAAAAATTTTACTGCTTTATCTTTACAGTGCATCTGTGTCAGAGAGAAAATTAGCAGCTTCCATTTATTATTTAGGATGGTTAATATACCAGAGTTTAACAGGGGGAAAGCACACCCTATGTTCAGCTGAATGCAGGGACTTAATTATAACCTGAAAGACTGACAATCTTCTCACAAAACCCTCTGGTGGATTACATTAGGTGAGGTTGTTGTCCTACCCAGAAAGGAGTTCTAGAGGAACTCCAGGTCATTACTTGCTGAAAAACATCTTTACTGAATGCTCCTCAGCTCTCATCTCCCTGCTTGGTTTAAGAGAGACAAAGTTTGCTGACTTTGGCGTCAAAATTGTACTTTCATTAACACTGAATTTATTTGTGTAAGTCCAAAATATTTCTAGATAAAAATTTGTTAAGGTTGAAGGCAGTCACTCTAGACAACATCAACCAAATAACAAAGAATGTTAAAGTTAGAGAATTACTCATTTATTTTACAAACAGTAATGTTTACAGCAATGTAATCTGTTACAAAGATCATTTTAAAATAGCCTAATATTTGGAAGGAAATTAAATGCAGGCTTTGACAGCTATCTGTTCTGAAGATCAGACCTCAGGCCGCACATATTGATTCTCTGTAATATCATTCTGAATTCAGTTTGCAGACTCTGAGAGCTCTCGGTTTGGCAGCAAGAAAGCAACACATTCATCTCTGTCAGGCTGATATTGCGGTCATTTCATAGACAAAAAAGGAAGATAGCGGGTTCCTTGCGAGAAAATGTAATAACAGTGTACACACAGTAAGTAATACTTGGAAAGTTTAGTTCTGTAGTTTCATATACTTTGTAATACATTTTAAACCCCACATATTAGTGTAGTGTTTAATTATATACTTTGGACGGTCCATATGTGAAAGCTGTATCGCTTCACATAGCAGTATCATATAACCCCGTGCCAATATTCTTCCTCAGGGAGGATGATGCATAAATCCCCTTTTTGGAGTGATCTGTGAATGGAAGAAGGAAGCCAGAGGAGGAATGCTTACATACCACAGTGCTGTGGTGCTTTTCTATACCACAATGCCTCCAGGTGCTTATTAGTCCTTGACTAATATACAAAAGTATAGCTATTGCTCAACAGACCTGAAAAGGGGATTGTGCAGAACTAAGTGAAGGTCAAAAACCAAATCTTACAACTGATTGGTGCCGACAATACCAAATTGGACTTGTTTTCCTTTATGGATACCATGGACCATATTACTCAACCCATCTGGGGAACCAGTCAGTCACAGCTTTCTAGTTGCACCGGCTCACCAAACCCGAGTCCTGAACTCTGAAAGGAACTGAGGATTGGGACAGGGATATATTGTATATAGGCTGTGAGTATAAGGCTACTAGGTTTATATTTTTGTTCCTAGGTCTAAGCCCTAAAGAAAACTTCATCTTATATCTGGGTGTTGTGGTACCTCTCAGTTCTGCTGGTATATCAGCATCTCTGAGTACTCTAAAATCTGTGCAAGTTTGCCCCACTCAATATCTCATTGTAGCGTATGTTGTTTTCAGAACTTCCTGGAGCGTGGACTCAGCCCAGTTCACACTGGAATAGTTTGGCAAAGCCAGGCCAGGGCTTTCCTGGGGACCTACCTCAGTCTTATCTTCAGGAGCGTCAAATGAGTCAGCACTGCCCCATCCCAAAGTTGTACCATTTGTTCTCTACTCAAAAGTATACAGCTCCTCAGAACCTTGCTGCTACTGGGTCCTCCCCATTACTGCTCTTCATGACATCTACATTGTGACACATGCCATGGAGTCAAAATGCAGATGTGAAACAACATGCTTTTGTCCCCAACCACATCATCTCTCCTTGAATATTCTTTTTTCCCCTCAAATCTCGTCTACCTGATACCCCTCATACTGACCTCTACTGCAGCTTGTGTCCAGTATCATAGCAGGAAAAACTTTCCACTTGTCCAACATATCTTGATGTCTCAGTTGGACACCGAGAACATTGATAAAGCCACCTCCTTATTTTCTTTAATTAAAAGAAGCCCGTATGCCATTGTGTATGTGGCTGAAAGACATTGACCTTTCTTACAGCTAGTCACCTATCATACATGGAGACTGAGTTTGTGCTGACTGATGCCCCAGAAAGCAGATAAGGACAACCTAAAGGTAGGCTTCAGTGAGTTGAAATTAAGATTCAACTCTTTCAGCTATTAAACCTAAATAAACTACAGTGAAGCTAAAAAAGGAAAGATGATGTCGGCTTCTCTAAGTAAGAACAAAATGCCCTTCAGCAACAAAACGATGCAGAGTGAAGGAAGCACGAGCAGAGCAGAATGATTCACTCATGAGAAACATTGTGAACTGTGCAGTAAAAGGTGCTTATTGTGCACAGGAGCATCCAATTACATGGGCATCGGTGGGCTTGGCTTACCCCACTGTTCTATCACCCTTGATTACAGGGAAATTAAGTGACAGTAAATGTATAGGGAAATCCCAGACTGGTCTGACACAGAAAAATGGCACATAAAAGAGGAACCTGCATCATGAAAAGTGGTTACCCAATAAGTTTTCTGTCCTTTGCATAGAAGTACAACTCTAATATATCTTCTGCCAGCAGTGATCCTGATTAGGCTCTTGACATTGACAGTTAGTAGACAAAAATGGGAAATCTAATACAGTTTCTTCAAGGGTTAAACTCTTTTAAATCTCTGATTTAGGAAGCCAGCTTGAAAACTGTGTATGTGAATTCTAGCTTGCACTAATTTAGCATAATCCATCTCAATTCCCATGTGTGCTATGGTGAGTGATATATTTTTTGGAGAAGATAAACAGAGATCTATTATCTCTTTCTGCTCTATCCCTTCATCTGGTTGTTCATCTGTCATCCACACTTTCAATCTCCTATTACAAATTACTCCATCACAGCATAGAGGTTTCTGGCCTATTTTCTCTGTTCCCCTTAGATATTTTGTCCTTTTGTCCAAAAGGGAGTAGTTTTCATAAGCAAGAGCTGGGATTGGTTTCCCTAAACACTTTTGCTCATGATGTTTAGCAATTCTGCAAGAAGTCTCTTGGTAACATGATCTTTCTATTTTCCAATTTAATTTTGTCCTTCAAACCTAGTACATTACTGACTAAGGAGAACTGCATCTTTTTTCACATTTACTTCCCAATGTACAGTATGTTTCTGCTGTCTGCTAATATTCCTCTTTTCCTCTAGAAAACCCTTTCTGAATCTTTGTGCCTGGCCTCATCTTCTTTTTCTCCAGTATGCTTTCTCTTCCTTATGCTTTGACGATCAACAGTCACCTTCTAATGACCCATTACTCTAAACCTGACCTCTTCCTTCTCCCCTCTCAACTTTCCACCCGATACTTAACTTCTCTGCAAACTCAAGCACGTAAACTTCAAAAAGCAACCTGGTTACACCCTAGAAATGGTTTAAATTAAATCACCATAAGGTTCATCAGGAAGAAATTCTTTACCCTGAGTGTGGTGAGACACTGGAACAGGTTGCCCAGAGAAGCTGTGGCTGCCCCACCCCTGGAGGTGTTCAAGGCCAGGCTGGACAGGGCTTGGAGCAACTGGGTGTAGTGGGAGGTGTCCCTGCCCATGGCAGGGCGTTGGAACCAGATGATCTTTAAGGTCACTTCCAACTCTAACCATTCTATGCTTCATAAGTAACTGACTCTGAGGAAACTCAGAGTTTAAATGATGGTTTAATGTCCATCTGGGATGAAATTTCATGTATACTCCTACAGGAGCCTGTCATGCATCCAACACTACAAAACTGTTTTACTAGCGCATATACACTTAGCTGATGCCAAAATGGGACAGGGAAGAAGTGACTATTTTGGAATTCAAAAGAACCTTGAAAAATTGGGAGAAAGAGTCTGAAATAAGAAAATGTCATAATGACACTTTCAAAAAGGTACAGTCAGGAAGGTCAGAGCAAACAGAACAAAATGGGGAAATAAATGAGTGAGCAGTACTGCAGAAAATAGCTGGGGTTATAATGGTTCACAGACTATGAGATGCTGCTTTCAAAAACCAGAAAATCTCATTCTTGGGTATATTATCAGAAGTCTTGTATGTAAGACAAGGGAGGAAATTATTCTGCTCTACTTGTTACTAGTGAGAGCTTGGTTCCTGCTTTGGGCACAGCATTTAAAGAAGTATTGACATAGAGAATATCTAACAGCGCAAGAAAATATAAGGTTTTTCCAAATCACAGTCTTTAAAGAAGAATTGTTTAGATGATAAATAAGGAGGTTAAGGGCAGGGGAGAAGAGTCTTCTAATTTTTCAAAAGTTATTACAATGAAGACAATGACTGTGTCCTCTGGAGGAGGGCAAGAAGTAATCTACTTGATTTGTAGCAACGAAGATTTAGGTTACACACTAGAAAAAAAATAGCTACTATAAGGGTAGTTAAGCTCTGGAACAGGCTATCTGGAGAGGTATTAGGATCCCTTCAATAAAAAGTTTTAACAACAATTTTAGCTGATGTGTCAGGGATAAGAGTTGCATGTATTTAATGTTTCAAGTGAGGTAGAAGATCATTCGATTATCTTTGATGCAATTTTACCATTGCACCTACACATATTCTATACGTAATGATACTGGACCAGAGTGCATCTGACCCCATACTGATGAGCATCTTGGTTGCCATTAGAAGGAATTCTTGTGAGAGGCTTGCTAAAGTGTTTGTTAAGTCATATAATTGAGTACATTCCACCCATCTTTGGTATAATTAGCTATTTACATACTTGCTGACAAGGATCATTAGCAGTATTATTTGCTAAGACTGTTTCCTTAAGAACCAGAAAAGAGTATGAAAGTAAATTATTACAGGGCAGATCCTGCTAGAGCAGTCTATGACTTTGTCAACAGGTTCCTACAGTATTTTTTACTTCTCTAATTTCCAAGATTCTTGTGTGTGGAATAATACCCACAGAGTACATCATACCTGTATTTTGAAGTGCAATGTTTTCAAATTTGTGAATTTCAACCTATTGATTTTCATCTACAAAGCTCAGTTCATTGTGTCTTTTTTACCTTGGAAATCCTCTTTCTTCCCTCATGACACTAAGTGAATTCTTAGCTGCTGAGCTGCTCTGACACATAGCAACCTTTTCAAATGGGAGGGAACCATTAGCCTGATATTTTCTTTTGGTGACCTGCATGTTGAATTCGCCTGCTTCCTAGATATGACAAGAGGCAATGTTAGTCTCTTGACATGTAGTGTGGTTACTGGGTTTTATTACACTGAGCGTAGGAGGCTTCAGCTTTGCAAAGTAATAAGGAATTTTGTAGATTTCTAAGGACACTAAGTTTGCTGTATTTTTGTTTCAAAAAATTTATAGAACTGTCTAGTGCTTTGAGTAAATTAAATTTAAATAAACAGATAATCTGCTTATGCTGAGCTGTGATAATGAATGTCATCTTTCATTGTCATAATCTTTCACCTGCCCATTTGTGGGACTTTCATTGTGTGACGTCAGTAGCAAGCAGAGTTCTTAGAATTTAAAAAATATATTGCATGTTTTTTTTGTCCAAGGATAAAAAACTGTTTCAACAACTCCTTTCAAAATACCAGTTCTCACTTTTGTGCACTGCAGGTCCCTTACTTTAACAAGTAACCAGTGATGCACACGGCAAGGTGAGAGACCTGTACTTCCAACTAACACATGATCTTGCAAACACAAGTCAAAAGTTGGCAAGAAATAATTCTGTCAAATATTATTACAACAGGATAGAGATGCAAGAAAAGATTGTCCATGAAGACTTAATTAAATAGCTACTTATCATAAGACAGATCTACCAANATTACAAATGAAAGCAGTCTGAACAGAAGGTGCATAAGAGAACAAAAGGCTGGCCCAAACATAAGCCAGCTCAACTGCTGCAGTAATTAATGACTGAGGAACTCAGAAGTTTATATATTGAATTCCATTAATTTAAGCTTGTGAAAAGAGGTCTAATCCCATCAGGTGGTCTCAAAAACCTCAGATACATAGTAGGAGCAAACTAAATCAAAGTGCTTTTTCCCTACTTCTATAACAAAAAAAAAAAAACAAACACCAAAAACCCTGATAGCACAAAGACCACTAGCAAGTAAAAGTCAGTTTTAAACAGTTTTAGGAGTGTCTGTGCTTTGCTCTGGGTCTAAATAGGAATGGATTCCTTTTAAATGCTGGACTAGCCAGTTAACTAACTGCCAGTCCCCTTATTACATCAAGGAACTACCACTTTGTTCCGATGCAGAAGTTTTTAGCTTTCACCTAGTATTTGAAGTTACTCATATAGAGAAAAAACAGCAGCAGCTCAGGAATAACAATGGGACTCGTTGGGATGTGTGCCCTTTATTCTTTCTGTAATAATAAGACTGAGTATGATAGGACCAGAAATATATGCTAAGGTCTGCAGAGACCACAAGGGATCTGCCGCGTGAGTCTCCAGAAGGGCCGGTTGATGTGCTAGGCTTCAGGAGTTGGAATGGTTCAGAGAATCCAAAGGCACACTACCAGCCTGGTGATAGAAAGGAAAAGAGAAAGGAGCTAAAAATGTTCTGACAGTATTTGTAGTCTTTCATTAGCTGTACCTTCGTGAGATGTTTACCAAAATTTAGATTTTAAGACAAAGAAGTCACATAGCACCATGTTCTCAAGTTGTACAACAGGTCAGGGAGAAGTGATGGGGCTGAAATATATGCAAAAGAAACTTTTATTGTTGTTGAGTCAGCAATGCACAGCTGGTGTAAACGACTTGTGTTTACTCCCTGCCTTTACTCTGTCTGCAATCTGTAGAAGAACGCATCCCTAGAGTCTTTCCTAGTCCTTGAATTCTAGCAGCTGTCACTTTAAATTTATTTCTTCCCTTGTCTGGAAGCTATTTTAGTGCAAATGAAAGCACATGTGCTCTGAGCAAGGCTGCTAAGAGCAGCCAGCACAACAGGTATCCTCTCACATACATATATTATCTTCTTTCAACAGGCTGGAAACTGGTGGCAAATATTTTTCCCTTTAATCCACTTTTTTGTTAATCCACAGCCTTTTGCAGTGTTCCTTCTCCCCAGATGCTTCCCAAATCATTCCCTGTGGCATAAAGCATTGGCCATGGCAGCTTAGTAGAGTTTAAGGTGGTTCTGGGCTCACAGTAGCCAAAAGATCCTGGGGAAGGAGTAACAGAACATGTGCTAGGTATCAGACTTATTACAGGCCTCCTCCACCTCAGTCTTTGAGGTCTGCATCTCTTGAGCTCCAGCTGTTCAATCAGCAGTCCCTTTTCAACGATAAGAAAAGGAAATGTCTCAGACTCAGGAGCTGCACTAACTCATTTTTTGGCTTTCTTATTGCTCCCTGAATGAGTTGTAGTTTCATGCTTCCCTTTACAGTGCAGAGAATCACCCCTACAAGCACTTCTCCAGCACCACCTCTTTCTGTGCCTATTTATCCTATATTATGAGCTAGTGACCCCTAGGAGAACCTGAATTTCATTCCAGTGATCACCCATTCCCTTTAACCAGTATAAATTGCATCACCGTCATATCTTGCTCCCCAGAATAATAACCCATTAACCTTTTCATCAAAAAATAATCTGATGGGATCCAAACTTGGGGGATGGGGAAGGCTTAATGAGGAGGGAAACTGGGAACACCAATTTAAGCCGGGGGGGGGGAAGGAGAAGAAGAAAAAATTTGGATAACACATTTACTCTGGATTTATTCATAACTAATGAATATCTACTTGACCCCCAAAATTGAATTGCTTGGAGAAGATTAATATTAGCAAACAAGAGTATTCTTGCTAGACTTTCTTAGTGTAAAATGAGATTTTAGTTGCTTCCCCTGTGAAGAGACCAGAAGAGGAACTTCTGTTTAGCCTCCAGGAGCAGACATCTCTAACAGCCAAAGGCTGAGATTCCCCTGTCAAAATGGAGACATTAGTTCGTGCAGACTGTCACTTGGAGCTCATTGTCTGGGCTCTCTTTACAAAGAGACAGAAATAGGCATTTCAAGGGTCACCTCATCTCACTGGAAGATAGGACAAATGACTAGAATTTCAGAAGTGGAGGGAAATAAACCCTGAATATGAAAGGAGACTCAAAGATTACATCAGATGCAGATATCTATGCTGTAGACTTCTCAGATTAGGTGAGATGGGTCCCACTCGCTTTTCTAACTCTTGCTCACACAATTCTCATTTGTCCTATGCAACATGAAATATAAAAATACTTTATATAGTATTAAATATTATATATTTGATTCCTTCACTACTGAGAATAAAATTCCTTAGTAGACCGCTTACCATGTTGCGCCTATGTTAATTAGGGAAGCAGAGACTGCTGTGACAGGAGCATTTAGAAAGCAGATAAACAAGGGCCACCACCGCACAGTCAAATAAGTTTTTTTAACAATCTCATTCTAGATTAGCTGTAAATGTACAATACAACAGAGAGGGTGCGATATAGTCAGGGCCAAGGGCTCCTGTCCTTGGTGATCTTAGTCCACGAGGTGAAGGTGATTGGTTTTGAGAAAGGGGAAGCTGGAATCGAAGGGGAACATTCTTTCTCTATAACCCCTAAATTCAACGTTTTCTCCTTTTAGAAAACATTTCTGTTTCTAGACAATTTGTAGCCATTCACCTGTGCACTGCAGCATGCTGAGGGTTGTTACTGTCCCAGGCTGCTACATGTGTCTTGCCCCGTTGCTTGGTTTTTTTTTTTGCGGGATTATTTTTATTTTTTTTATGTTGTGGGTTGTTTTTTTCTTTTTTTTTAATCTCTTGATAAGATGCTGATGCTGAAAACACCCACCCCTTACAGCAAAAGCAGTCTTTTCCTAGCTTTGCAGGGTGTGTCTTTTTAATCAGCAGTGGCTGATCACTAATGCTCAACTCATTGGTGCCTTGTAGTTCTGGGGGGTCTGTTTTAACACATGCCCATATTTTCCAGGCTGTCACTGCTATCCTGTGTTTAAATTGTGTATAAAGCTAAAGACACTAGTTCAAGCTCATACATAAATTTATTTTAACACTAACAGGCAGGGACTGGAGTCTGGCAGAGTTAATATAAACCTGAGACTCGTTCCTAGCAAAGGTAATACTACTCTTACTAGGACACCAGACACAGAAATCCTTATACACTGTTTGATAGTTATGCAATAGAAGTGTGCTCCTGTTTGAATTCAGAACAAGCTGATATTGATTATATCTTATCCTGCTTGTTGAGCTCCTACTTCCAGGGGTACAACAGGCCTCTGATTTGGCTACAGTCACCTTCAAGCCCTGGAATTTTTGAAAGCTTCATCTTCTCTAGAAAGGGTTACTGGTCTCAAGTGCTTTGTCCAAAAATACATTACACTAATGAAGAAACAGTAGCCTTATTCAGAATTTATGTGACATCATCCTTCAAAGTGCTCTATTTGAAAAAACAAATAGTATAAACCATTAATTCAATGAGTGGGGTTTTTTTGTTGTGGGTGGTTTTTTTTGGTTTGGGGTTTTTGTGGGTTTTTTGTTGTTTTTTGTTTGTTTGTTTTTGTTGTTTTTTTGTTTTTTTTTTTTTTTTTTTTACAGGCATAAAACCTAAAGGGTGATTAAAAAAACCCAAAATTATTATGGAAAAGAAGAGACTAATCTGGAAAGTCTGAGAAGAACTGTAAATATAGCAGTCTTCAATAGTATAGTTTCATACCTATGATTTAAAGTAAAATTATTTAGAACAATTGAGAACACTGGGGACTAAGCAAGCATCACATTTCACATATTTGAAAACAAATTATTTTCCTTTAGAATGAGGATTCAGAAACAGCCAAGGTTTCTTACCTGGTACTGGTCTAAAGAAAAGAGCTCAAAAGGCAGTGCTCAGACTCTAGACCAATGTCTAGCTATGTAAGGTCCTACCTTAGAAAGGCCCTCCTAAAGTTTTTCACAGCAAGCAAAATCAACTGACTTAGAATAAAATAACTTCTGCATAATGGGTACCATAACCAACACCAAATACTACTTGAAACTTTTTTCTGCAGTACAGAGCTGGTGCTCTCTTGGTAACCATTTCCTGATTCTAATGTAATACTGAATTATGTATTTCATCTTATGACTTCACATAATGCCTCAGAACTTCTCTGATACAGGCTTTTAAAATTTTCCTAAATTCAAAACTTATTATCACTCTCTTAGAACTGAGTGCCATACTTTAAAACATCAAAAGCTATCTGGAAAAGCCTTGTCCTGTGTCTCTCCCCTTTTTTTGGTATCGTCAGTAACTTTCTCAGACCTTCAGTGATCTGTGCTGCCTTATTCGTAACCAACGAATCTCAGTCAGAATTTTCGCAATTTCTTGAGACATCTATTGCATGACTTTAGCCAGTTAAGTTGTTGGTTATTTGATCTGAAGCAGCCCTACACACACAACCCCTCCCTTCTGAAAAGGGGGGGCTTTGAACCTTTAAAAGAGAAGAATGAACATCTGCACGTGATAATTCACTTCTGAAAGCACTCAGAAGTGTTGCCCTCTGGGAACACTGGTCTTCTTTGTTGACTGTAGAGGCAGACAGGTCAAGTGGCTCTGAATAAACTTGTGGCACTGAATAAAAAGCAGCTTTGAAAAACTATTCCACTTTACAATGTTTACAACTGGAAAGATGGAATCCAGGTTTTCATGAAGTCATACTTCCATAATTATTTTTAACTATAGGAACTGCCAGATTGTTTTTAACTCCTTACCATACCTACCTACTATCTAGTCTCTTTTTGAAGCAGAAGCACTACCAGATTTTGAAGCAACAATAACTTTGAGATTACGCAGAAACAAAATTATCCCCCCTTTTTTGAAAGAACTTTTACCTGTTAAAACCATAGACAGCTTGCTGGCTTTGTTATTCTTGAAATTGCAATCTCTTTCACTTCCTCTTCCACCTCAGGCTCTACTATGTCCTTTTAAGGAGGGAACAACCAATGCTGTATCTTTTATAGGCTGAGGATGTTTCTGAAACATGTTAACTAATTGGTACCAATTCAAAGCACATGTTGCTCAGCTGTTTATTCCACTGTCTTTGCAGTTATCCTTCCAGCCCATGTGCTTTTTGATGTCATGTGTTTTCTCTGCAATATTGCTACCAGACTTAAGGAGAATAAGCAAAATTAACTGATTCATTTTCTTTAAATCTAAGATTCTTTAGGTTTAGGTGAAAGTACTTTCTTCTTCTTTTAAATTCTCTCATTTTTTCCCCAGACAAAATATAGATCTCAAATGCAAAAATACTTATTCTTTGTTGCAGTCAAGAGCTGTTCCTTGCCAAAAAGCAAGAACAAAGGTGGAGATACACCTCCAGCTCACTCCTTGTCTCAGAGCATGAAATACATGGCCTGTTTAGGACTGAGATTGCAGAGTGAGGGCTGAGAGTGGCTGATGCTCTAGAGACAAATTTAGTCTGAACCCTTCCTGAAATCATGTCCTTCTCTGACACTGCTGGTCTGGATTGATAACTAGGGAGTTGAATAGCGCATGATAAATTTTATTTTCTTCCTTCTCCCTCTTCCAAACTGTGATTTCAGAACCTAAATGATTACAAGCACTTGTGTCTTAAAAGAGGAGCAAACAAATTAATGTGACTCATTTATT
Source organism: Ibidorhyncha struthersii (assembly GCA_013398815.1). Classification (NCBI taxonomy): domain Eukaryota; kingdom Metazoa; phylum Chordata; class Aves; order Charadriiformes; family Charadriidae; genus Ibidorhyncha; species Ibidorhyncha struthersii. The sequence goes on from VZSZ01000341.1 coordinate 49,403, forward strand.
TACCACAAAAAGGGGGAAAGAGAAAAGAAGATACTTAAGCATCTTCCTAATATTTAGTACTACAACACCCAACACCCTCCCATCCTGACACTTAACAATAAATTAGTTTAGCTTCAAGGCACAGCAAATAAGGATGCAGGCTTATATGCACACAGATTTACTCAAAGAATCCACAGCGGACAGCACACATCAGTGCTAACAGAAAAAGTCATCACTGGGCAAAAGTGAATTTAAAAAAAAAAAAGAAGAAGAAGACATAACGAACAGAAAATGAAAGCTCTCCTAGCAACTGAAACACCATCTCCTTCAATGCAAAAAGGAAACTCCAAATACTTTGCCAGCTGTAACAACATGGTTTCATTCAGTCTTGTCACTGTTGAGGCTAATGGTGTTGATTGCAGCAGGCTTTGATGAGGTGCAGATATTGCAGTGGTAATTGCCCATTAGGCTTTGTGCTGCCCATCATTGGGTAATGTTCATTAGTTGTTTAAATGCCAGCTGCCTCTTATTGTTATTTACGGAGCAATGTGGTCCCTACTAATTTTAGATTAAAGCTACAAAGCTTTGGAGGAGGAAAATGAAAGAGAATTAATCCATCAGTATCCCACCACAAATCCAACACATCAGACATAATGCTGAAGCCCCAAGGGTTAGAGACCTTTGGGTGCAGAGGTGAAAGCACTGTCCCAGAGCCTGGTGGGCACTGCAGGGCTGGAGGTGAAAGACAGACTGCAGAGATATAAAGGAAAGGCTTCAGAATTGCAAACATCAGGATTTTCACATTACAGAAGTGCAAGCACTGTGAGCTAATCTTTGCTATCCTTGCCTATTTTGGAGGATAACAATAAAGTTCAGCCTCCCGCTAGTAGAACTACAAATAGATATTTTGTGGCCCCAGACAGTCTTTCTCATTAGGGGATGTCTTAACTGTTCACTCATCTTTCAGTTTTTAAGTGTTAGAAGTAGGTCTTCACAAGCTTGAAAAATCATTCTCCCAGGATTCAAAAATCTAACAAAAGAACTTCAAATTCATAGCCAAAATTATTGCTGTCCTACACAGAAATAATAAAATTTGAGCTATTAGGTACTTAAGATGTGGAACCACCAAACACTAATGTTTTCTTCTCTCTTTTCTGTGACCAAATGATTCTTTTACATTTTTGTTAAAAGCATGTTTTCCACTTCACAGAATCACAGAATTGTCAGGGTTCAAAGTGACCTCTGGAGATCATGTAGTCCAGCCCCCCTGCCAGAGCAGGGTCACCTACAGCAGGTTGCACAGGATGGCGTCCAGGCAGGTTTGGAATGTCTCCAGTGTGGGAGACTCTGCCACCTCTCTGGGCAGCCTATGCCAGTGCTCTGCCACCCTCAAAGGAAAGAAGTTCCTCCTCATGTTAAGATGGAGCTTCCTATGTTCAAGTTTGTGCTCATTACCCCTTGTTCTATCACTGGAAACCACTGAAAAAAGACTGTTCTCACCTGCCTGGCACCCTCCCTTTAAGTAGTTATAAGTATTGATAAGATCCCCCCCCTAGTCTTATTTTCTCTACGCTAAAAAGACCCAAGTGCCTAAGCCTTTCCTCATAAGAAAGATGCTCCAATCACCTAATCATCTTAGTAGCCCTTTGCTGGACCCTCTCCAGCAGCTCCCTGTCCTTCTTGAACCAGGGAGCCCACAGGTGGACACAATATTCCAGATGCGGCCTCACCAGGGCAGAGTAGGGGGGGAGGATGACCTCCCTCAACCTGCTGGCCACATTCTTCTTGATGCACCCTAGGATGCCATTGGCCTTCTTGGCCACTGAGGCACATTGCTGGCTCATGGTCATCCTGTCGTCCACCAGGACTCCCAGGTCCCTTTCCACACAGCTGCTCTCCAGGAGGTCAGCCTCTAACCTGTACTGATGCATGAGGTTGTCCCCAGATGCAAGATCCTACACTGGCCCTTGTTGAACTTCATAAAGTTCCTCTCTGCCCAACTCTCTAGCCTGCCCAGGTCATGCTGTGTGGTGGCACAGCTTTCCAGCGTGTCAGCCACCCCTCCCAGTTTTGTGTCATCAGCAAACTTCCTGATGGTACACTCTATCCCTTCATCCAGGTCATTGATGAATATATTGAACAGGACTGGACCCAGTACTGACCCCTGAGAAACACCACTTGTTACTGACCTCCAACTAGACTCTGCACCACTAAGCACAACCCTCTGAGCTCTATCTGTCAGCCACTGTTCAATCCACCCCACTGTCTAACCTACCACTTCCTCTATCCTCATGGTTTGACATGGAATAACCTTCTTTCCTAGTCTGAACTATATTAAGCTGTGCATTAAAAGACACTCAGCTGCTTGTTAAATGTCAAAATCTTTTGTAAAATAATGTATTATCTTTTAAAAAATTACATGAGTGAGAAGCGCATTAGATAAAGCATTAAAGGATCGAATTTTAACATCACAAAATGTGCAAACTAGGTTAGTAAAATACATAAGATTTCTAACCTGAATCAAAATGATAAGCCCAGCTGAGCAATTCTTTTGCTTCCAATGGTATTTGATTTCCAGATCAGCTGTTTTGGACCAAAAAATGTAAATCACTAAATGTGTATAAAATTGTGTTTCATCGTTCAGGATGGGATCTCCTACACAAAACACCCTGGCAGTGTGTCCTCAGTGGGACCACCAGATATTTTCCAACAGTCTTGCCAGTTCTGGACCATTTCTCTAACAGCAGTATGCCCGTGCAGCTGCTCATGCACTCATTTCTTTGTAGGATCTGGTGTGGTCATTGCCTGCAGCAGAAATGTACAAAGAACAGACACTTTGTTATTAATGTTGTTCCGGTGGAAAAGAAACAGTGCCTGTTAATGCCTCGAGTCTACATGTGCCTTTTCTTAGCCATACTCATTGTGAGTCACGATGATCTTATATCTAGCAGGAGAAAAACCAGTGATATGATCACAGTGACCTTGCTGGACATATTTGAGGAAAAAAAAATCTATGAGACAGTAGCAGAAAATGTCTTGTACTGACTGAAGAAAGCAGTGTATGTAATAATGCATTGTTTTCAAAACGTACCAGCAAAGGCAAACTTACCCCCAACTTTTATCATGGCATGCTATATTTCATTACTGTTAAAAAGTAGAGGCTGATGAAGGACGTTGTGCCATTTGCCCAACACATGATCAAATTCCTTTTTTATTTCTGTTATTTCGTGCTTGTCTTTGTCATACAGAAGACAATCTTGACGGCATATCTACGTTTTGAAGGGGTTGTCCTAAGTCACCAGTCAGCCAGAGAAATATGAACCGCCACATCTCAAAGAGCTGAAAATGTTGAAATCAAACATTCATTGTTCAAAAACCAGTATCTTTCACTCTTTTATTTCTCCGCATTTACAGAAAAGCTCCCGTATCTGCAACTCCCGTCCACATCTTTTCATGTGTCAAAGCTCCAACTCTTCTCTAATAATTTTTGACACTTTCTACATGAGACCATTTTCTGAGAATAGGACAATCAGGGATCTTGAGAAAATAGGAAAAGTGTGTCATGTATATAATTTCACATTAAAGCAAACAGTTCAGAAGAACTGTACTGATTATGTGAGAAATTGAAAATGAAACCACTGCAAAATTTCTAGTCTTTTGCACCAGAGACTGGGGAATGCGATACTTGAAAGTAGGATTTAGGACTCCATTTGCAGCAGCACGTACATGGCCTTGACAATTAGATTTGTGACATTTCCCTACCTTGACTAAACTGCATTTGGCAGAGGCATTATATCAAATACCACACTTCACTGTGGCCAGAATAAAACGTTTTATTAGAATCCTAGCTTCAGTACACCCCACTGTAAATATAAGGGTAACTATGAGATAAGAAACAAGCCCTGAGAAGCTGAGCGCACTTCATTCTACAGAGCCTTGAAGGCGATAAAAAACTTCTAGACAAATATCTGCCAGAAATTACTTTAAGAAATGAGAAGATTTCCAGACAGGTTTCTAATGTGCATGGATTTTTCACTAGCGATTGTTATTTTAGCAAAGTATTGGCCCAGAGGCTTCATCTGAAATGGCTGTTCTACTATGTTAAGTATCAAATAAACCTCTGCTGTGATAATACGACAGTCAAAACAGATAAAATACTATGAAGTGCAACAAGTGAACATCTGTTTACATGTGTTTACATTTTTGCATGTGTAAGTGAACCTGGACCTGATGGCAGGTGAGATAGGTATCTTTATTCAAGAACAATACAAGAATTGGCTCAGGTCCCTCTAGCAATTGATTATTTTAACACCTCTTGGAATTCTGGAATAAGACCAGTCAAAGAGGCCAAATGACAAGCGCTAGAAGATTATAGGGGAAAGGGCTTGAAATTTGTGCCAGGAAAAATAAAGGAAAGACTGGTATGGTATGCAAACAGTAAAGAATAAAACTACGGTTTTATGAAAAATGGGCCTTGTCAAATAAATGCAATACAATTTTTTAATTGACCATTTGCCTGATTTATAGACAAAACTGTGTTAACAAAAAAAACCCCAACTGATCAGTTTGTGTGCCTTAGTTTTACACAACAGTGATCATATATAATAAAGCTGTAAACTAGCTAATAAATGTCTTACAACAGATAGAAAGCAGCAAGTAAGTGTAAATCTTTCTCTGAGATTTTCTGTGCATGTCCAGGGGATTTCTTCACCAAATGCTGCTAAATTATTAAGGTAGAAGAAGATACAAAATTATTTAAGGAAAAACATGCAGATGGCATATAGTATTAGAATAGAAAATGAGACTCTCAGGTCAGTTATACAGACAAACCTGAACTGGTTTGGAAGGTGGAGAGCAACTGAGGCACATATACTTTACCACATCCAAAAGCATCATCTTATATGATCCAGAATGTAGGTCATGTGTCTGACTAGAGGAATCATATCCATACCAGCCATGTGTTGAAAAAGGCTTTGGACTAGTTAGCAAACCAGTTCCATTTGGAGCTTATGCTCAATGTGTTACCTAGAATTGTCCCTGGATGTATAAGTGTTGCCAATGCATGCCAGGGAATTACTGGGAGGTCAGTGAAGGCTGGGGGCATTAGGCACCTTGGTCTGTGTCAGCCCTTGGCTTTACACCTTTACTAATGGCTAAAAATACATGAGTCATCACTTGCCAGGAAGGAAGGTATATGGCTTTTCAAAATACTTTAAAGTTTTCTGAAACAGAGCTTGGGGGATGTGGGTGGGTAGGAGCAGAGAAGAGAAGCCGACATGCTAGGCTTAGACAGGAAGAGTTTCGACAGTCTCTTCATTTTGAAGGTGTGTCCGGACATGGTCTTGCTGAACTTGCCCAGTTCTGCATTTTAAAACAAGTTTTTGGAGGAGGACTGGGGAGATGAACTGGGGCAGGAGGAAGGTAGTACATGGTTTTCACCACCAAATTCTTTCATTTGTTTTGACAGTGTATAGAGAAAATACAGAAAAATGTAATCCCCACCCCCTCCCCGCATTTAAAAGAGGACATGGGACTTCTGGTTGAGATAACTTATCAGAGGAGAGGAATGACAGCCCTGACTTCACCCAGCTGCACAGATATGAGGAGACCTTGGGACCTTTCAGGGCAGGCGTGAGCCACTATTTGCGATGTGGGTGGGTAAGCATCAGGGCTTCTGTCCCATTTGTCACCATAATCCCACCATCGATTGGCAGCATGTATGGATTTTGGAGCCAGCCCTATACCTTTACACGGAGCAGTTACCAGCAGCCCAAAACCCACTGGCACCTATGGTCAACAATATAGACATGTATGGTGGAGCATACCCATGACCTTGCAGAGCAAGGTCGGGGAGCATGGACAAAAGCCTCTGGGATTAAGAGGTTTTACCACATACCTTTGTGTTGGGGAGGGACAAGGCAGCATAATATAATAATTTTCCAGAGTCTACCCTGTGGGGTGTGCAGCCATCCTGTAAGTGTTCATTGCGCAGTGTACCATTTGGGCTGCACACACACCTGCAGTTTGCCTGTGACCTATTTATTATTTTATACAACTGCACGAGTCTGGTAGGAACAGTGGCAGTGAGCACTTCACCACAAAACTCACTTGCTCTAGGAGTTTCACTTTGCAAGTTAATCAATGCAGAACTGCACCAGCAACACTGATCAGGTTGCAAAGGCTTTGGTGTTACAGGACTGCAATATCTTGTTCTTTCCAGATTGCTTTGCATTAGCCTGTGTGCATACTAATGAATGCTAGCACCTACGTAACTTGGCTTGGCAGGTTCACAGAGGGAGCCCAGCAGTGCACTGTAAGGGCCTAAGCAAAGACACTGGACAGGAATTTTAATTTTTTTCTTGGGTATAAACAACTGCAGCAACATAATTCACAGGTCAGCAGTTCCTACCACCAGTCAAAGAGCGTATCTGACTGCTTTGCAGATGATATGGGCTGTCCATTTGTGAAAGCTTGCTTGACCCAGGGGGCCATTAACAAGATCTATAGGTGGAATAGCCCCTCCCCCTGACTGAAAGTAAGTGCATTTAGTGCCCTGGGTTGACCTGTCACACTTCAAATCTCTGGTACCTTCTTATGCTGTGAAAAAATTCACCCATATAACATTCCCGCTACTTTCTGGCTAATAAATGTCTCCTTGCTTGAGCTGCTGGCCAGAATCTGACCCTATGTGGTTGAGACACCTCCTCTTGTGTGTGTGAAGGGACCCTGAGAATGAAATAAAACTGATTTCACCTTTTTGTGCCGTTTAGTCCCTGAGAACAGAAGGAAGTACTTGCGCCTGTCAGTTCTCAGTGCAGTCATCCTTCAGGGTAAGATGCAGCTTATCTTCAGGATTGCATTGATATTGCAACTGCACTGAAGTAGCTTAACAAGAGATGGTTACATGTGGCTTTAGAAAGATTAAGGTAGCTTTTGTGATGCTTGATGGCAGCTTAAATTCCTATTTCTGAGTCTACGGGTAGCTGGTCTAACACAATTTACACAACCTTGGGGTCACACAGCTCCTCTTTATTGGGTAAACACCCATCAGGAGCTTTGTGGATCACTTTCTCAAATGCCAGTACCTTGCATAAGCCCCTTTTAGGCATCTAAGAAGACAAGCAGGATTTCGTGCTTTTAGTCTTGTCCCTTACCTAGAATCATAGAATCGTTAAGGTTGGAAGGGACCTTTAAGATCATCAAGTTCAGCCATTAACTTAACCTGTGGTAAAGCCTGCACTACAGGTAATTTACACACTGCAAGGTTAGGGGTTAAGAGCAAATTCACCAAAGTTAAGCCCCTTTCATCCTGTCACCATGCAGCTGAAGCTATCCACAGCTGGAGTTCACAGTGTCTGGGAAGGGCCAGGTTGGCATAACTGCTCTAAGCAGGGCCCGAGCCTCCTATGCCAACCCACAGGAATTGCGGCACCATAGGTGATGAAGAGGAAGGTAGACACCAGTCAGTAATGGCTTTGACAGTGTATATAATCTGAGGGTGGGGAGTAGTGATGTCTGAAAAACCATAAGCCTTAGTGTACAGAATTGATTTAATTCGTGACTGCCTAGCACATCATTTCACAGGTAGAGAGACTTCAGGTAGGATTCCTTAATCACTGACAGAAGAGAGTTCTTTGAGGTAGAGAGTGATTCCTGTCTTCCTAAAGGAGGGCTGTGATACACTGGGGGCTTAGTTAGGACATAAGATTACATCTGCACACACTTTCAGTTTAGTTTTCCTCAGAATTACATATGTTTTCCCCACAGAGACTGCAATGAGTGGAATTTGAGTCCTAGAAAAGCTAAATGATTTATCTAACAGGAATACAGTTGCAGGATTAGAAGTCTAGGGTGGCTGTGATTGATGTGTTGTAATAACTATTACACCTTGTCAGGCTTCTTGTGTGGCACCATTCCTGTAATTAATGGGAAAGGACTTTCTAATTCTCCTCAGTGCTGTTCAAGGGGTGCCAAGTCATTTGAACCTTCCATAAAATATCACCGAAGGAGCTGGAACAGGGCTGCCAGGGCCAGCTCTAATGTTATCCCACCTCAGTGCTGAAGCCTGGAATCAGGTGTAATGCCCCAGCGCTGGTGCAATACCCACTGCTGAGTCCATAGGGCAGCCCTTCAGGGTCTCATATCTGGTAGGAGATTCAGATATTATTCCTGCTGGAACGGTGTTCCGGTCACATGGGCTTTCACCCTTCATCTACAACACCCAATCTATATGCCTTACTGCAATGCTATGTCTGTAGCATAACATTTCCCACCTGACAGCGTACATGGGATTCTCTTTTCATGACATGCCCCACTCCTCCCCATCATAATGGAGCTCATTACGTTGAAGGACAAGTGAGTTGAGTGGTTGGAGTGACAACAGACTTATGGCAGCTCTACTGGGTATGAAGGCCAGTTTAATACCTCCAAATCTTTGTCAGGGTCCTGGTTTTAAAATCTGGTTTTCAAGCCTAGGATGTCTGTTTTGTAATATGCTCCAGACATCAGTTCCTAAATGTGGATTTGTTGCTTGCTGTCTTTATTCAGACAACAGTTACATAGCTCTGGGCACCACTAGCAGGCAAACATTTTTAATATTTGCCAAGCTGTGTGGCTTCTGAGAGATGTTTACTTCACTACATCTCTGTCATCTTTTGATGTTAAAACCCATGTCAGAGTGATTGCATGGAGGCAGTCCTGGGATAAGAAAGGGAATCCGCAGTGCAATGTAAGATAAGCTCTTCTCACCATGTGGTGGAAGCAATTCTGTAGTAATTAATGATGAATAATTCCTTTCATTAGTTCTCTAAGTCAGCCAAAGGCACCTGAACAACACATATTCCAGAAGTCGGTGATAATGTCACTATAACAGCATCACCTTGAAAAATCAGATAGATTTGCATAATAGGCTTTACCTAAGCAGTATTACCATTGACAGTAGGTGTTGCAGTATACTGTATAACATGATCAGGTCCCAGATTTTTATATATATCTGTATAAATGGGTGCGTGTGTATATATATGCACACATCTATCCGGAAATGCAGAGCAGTATCACTGGATCCTCTAGGGAGGGATGGAGGCCATAGAGAGGAGAAGGAACTCAGGAGAGTAGAGCATCCCCATACCAAGAGCTAATGGAAAATTAACAGAACATGGGACTGTTGGTACTATCTTAAAAAAGTGTCTGTGTCAAGGAACAGCCAGTAGCTTCCAAACAATTAAATAACAGCAAAACTGAGGAATCTACTCATTTTTTAGGACTCAAATGAGGATAACAGCTCAGCTCCTTCCTTAATACTTGTCTTACACATGATCCACAAAAGTGCTGCTGCGGGAGAATAGGATAAGGAAGGAAGATTGTACATGGTTTATTTTACGGAGTTGTTGACAGAAACTTGGCTATACCTGGATTAAAATAAGTGAGACCAATCATGTAAAAGAAAGGCAGTAACTGACTTACATTTTAAGAATATAATTACAGTTTGAGAACAGGTGATTTTAGAAACAGAAAACTCTAACTGAGGTGTTTAGTGGCATGAAGCAGGAAGAATCATGGACTCATTTTGTACTTAAATATGTTACATATAGATTAAGGGGCTAATAAAATGAAGTTTCCTGGAGGAAATGCTATTTATTGGAAGCTTGAGACTGTTAAGCCCCAGAATGGGCAGGTCTAAGTTTTTGACCAGCCAACATGAATTATGTATCCTATAGAAATTGTAGTCACTGTATCATGTACTAATAAGCATTGTTCTATAAAGGTAGCTTACTCACATTTCTTGTGGGGAGGAAGTCAATTAACAGTGTAAGAGCTTTTTCCAGAAATGGAAGCCGTTCTTGAAATATGTCAAATGAGTGAAGAAGGGAAAATGAAAGATGATCTTTTAAGATACTCACATCGGCTGCAATTAATTCCATAACGGATTTTCATATATGAAATTTGGGAAGCACACTTTGGGTTCTTGGAAAACTTTAATTGGATCCCCCTTCTGTGCTGTGCAATGACCCAAATACTGAGCAGACAGAAACTGCGTAAGAGTAAGCCTCAGGAGCCTAATGTAAAATCTTTTTAATGACAGGATGTAATTAATATACAACATAACTCAGGCTTAATTGTTATAAAAGCCCAATAGTTTTCACCACTGGTCTTGTATGCATAAAAAACAGACTTCCAAAGACAATATGCTCACAGAAAATATATGGATTCTAAGAGAAATAAATTGTTAAAGTCGTAAAAAGCCCCAAATTTTAATTTCCTTGTGAACAAATTCTACATTGTATTTTGTTTTGCTCATTTCCTTGTCAGCAAGAGGATAAAAGAACCTTTTGTTTCTTGATTCTTGTTGGTCTTGGCCACCTCTGATTCTCAGTTCCCATTGTTGTGCAGTATTTAAACAGCTACTCCCAAAACCATGGCCAAATGTTCTAATTCTGTCCCCCCTCCCAAATCAAGGATGTCAATGGTATATAATTTCTATAATAGTTTTGAAATAGCAAAATTTCACTTACAACATCTCAGCATTCCAGTTGTATTAGAGGGCTGAAATATGGAAAAATCTTTTCAAAATCTGGTGAGGTGCCTATGTCTTCTGAAAAAACAGCAATCTGTGTAATGTATATTCCACTAGTGCAATCCAGCCTCTTTTTAAACAATTCCAGCAAAAATATCTCCTCTCCTCTGGGAGTTTTTTCTCTGTTCTATAAGATCGCCATACTGGAATGCTTATATTCAGATATTCTGTTTTTTTCCTATCAAGTCATGCAAGCATACAGTCCTCCTGCAGTAAGCCAGCATTGGCAAATGTAATTTTGTGTTAAAACAGGCAAATCAGAGACATACTGCAGCTCCTGGTTCATTCTGATAGAAGCAAGCCTTGGAAAACCACTGATGAAAAATAAATGAATCAGATTGGTCTGTATAGAGGAAAATGTCAGCACTCAAAAAAAAAAAAATCAATTAAAATCTAAAAATAATCAAATGTTAAAGATTTCGGTAAGAATTAAATCTTTGTGCCGGATTTTTGCCAGAGGCATTGAGGAGAAGTGCTTTATGATGAGTACAAAACAACAGTATCTTTCTGTAACTCCAGTTTATGTACATTTTGGGAACTGCTGGATTACTCACCAAAAAAAAAAAAAAAGTCTAAATGTACTGGCAGCATAAAAGAACAGCTCTCTCCCCAAATCTTAAGCTTTTTCCTCTTGGCTAGCCTTTAAAACCGAATCAAGGATTCTCTTTCTCAAGCAGCATCTTTTTCATTGCCAGTAAAACAAGACTGGTAGCAAAAGAAAACTCTAATGGCCACATGAGGCCATTGGTGGTTCGTGCTTCAAGATATGAATTCTTTTATTAGGGCTTTACCTTCTGTGATGTTTTAAGACTTGCTGCAGGTTCTTAAAAATGAATAGGAATCATCCTATTCTGAACTGTCAGCAGTTTGGAAACTTAAAACATGCAGGACACGTCTCAAGGAATCCAGTTGTTCTCTTTGATCCTACATTAAAGGGCCTGTTAGAAATTTTAGAGCTATGTAGTTTCTTACACAGTTCCAATTAATATGACACTTGAGCTTTATTCTGTGAATGTACAATAATGTAGAAAACTCCTTGGAATTCCCTCATCAGCTATATTCTATTTAAAAATACATGTATTGGTTTTACATCAACATCCTCAACCACATTCAAGACTCCATTTATACCCTTAGGTTTAGTAATTCACAGAGCTTAACTTCACAGATTCTTACCAATAAATCCCAAAATGCATGCATGGCTTGATTTAAGAAAGATATTTTACTTGTGTTTCATACACAAAAAAACTTATAATCGACGGTGGCTTAAAAAATTAACACTACTCCACTTTTTCACAAGTGTACAAAAAAGAAATAATGAATTTACATTCAATGGTAAAGCTTAAAGTCCACTCTAATAATAGTTGCATTGACATTCACATACACAAGCACAGAATAAATATTTCAGGATTCTTATAAGAGCATACAGCATACATACAGTACTTGAATTTTACATAATGAGTGTTAGTAGGGTCAGAAATTCATAATCTCATAGAAAAGTAAAACTAAAATCAGAAAAGGTTGTGTGGGAGGTAACACCAAGGTACTACACAGAGCTAGCAGGTTATTAAATTCATTTGTGTGAGGAGTTTGCTTCTGCTTCTTCATATTAGGACAGTTTGATTGCAAAGGTGTATTCAAAGTGCAGATTAATGCAAAAAAAAAAAAAGAGAAGATATTCTTGTATTTATTAATACATGCAAGAGGCAGCCCCCAAGTCACCCGACAGAATAAAGCTGTTATTGGCAAGTGGCCGATATAATACAGATGTTTCAGGCAATTTTTCTAAAGCACTTTAATAGCAGCAATTGTAATTTATAATGGCTCTAGACTGACTTCTGTTTGGGTTAAAGGGCATCATATTTCTTTAAACATTTACAGCTATATTTCTTTATAAATAAATATCTCAAATAACAAATAGCATAGTTAATGTTTCTTTTTTCTCTCTTTTGCATAAGTGTCGTGGAAAAACTCTGACCTTTTCAGAGACATAATGTGCAAAATAACGTTCGAGTGGCAATAGGGACACAGAGCATCACAGTTACATTCCTGGGATGTCAGCGCAGCCCTTACACTCTGAGGGCTAGCCTTGCCAGGGGAATGCAGGGCTTTAAGGGAGAATTTTCCCAATGGCTTGCTTGGTAAGAGATAAAATTGATGGTATCTTAAAGAGCTGTAAAATTGAGGTTTTATTTGCAGGAGTGTGTACAATACGTCATGTATAGGACTCAGTATTTCCACACAGTGACTTCTCAAGATTTGAAAAGTCTGGTCATCTCCTTTCAGACATTTCCTCCCCAGCCTGAACATCTTTGAACATGTGTGTTCATTCGGTGTCTCCTCTGTTGCATATTTACCAGCTCTTCTTGCATTTTATAATCTGATCTTGTACCACCTAGCTGACATCTGCACACAAATATTTCCAATCTGATAGAGGGTGCACAACGTTAAAACTTATGAACCTGTCCTGTAAGTGTCATCAAGACAGGAGCACAGGAACCACAGTGCAGAGTCCAACCTCTCACTGGCTGTACTGTGAAGATTCTCCTTTTCGGCGTAGGAGAAAGGAAACTTGTGTCTGCTTTTTAGATTCTGAAAACAAGCCAGAGTGGAGAAAAAGAGTTAACACCATACTTAATAAAGCTTTTAAGACAAAACCTGTTAAGTAATTTAGACAGACAGTGTGAATTTCCTGCTGATTTTCTCAAGTCTGTACATACAGGAAATTTGTTAACAGTAGGAAGATGTTGGGATTTGCTACATAGGAGAAATCTGCCGTTATTACAAAAACTGGCTAAGTGGCTTCTTTCAGTATAAACCCCTCACTGGTCACTGTTCTCAGTGGTGCTGTTGCCCTTTTCTTTTTTCTCCTGAGTCTTGTTTCCCTTCTTCTTTTTCTTCTTTTTCTTCGTCTCTTCCTTCTTGCCAAAGGTTATGAAGTCACTTTTGTCAATTTGGCTGTTAGGTGGCTCCTGCCGGATGGAGATGATTGCAGGAGATCCTGGGATAATGAATTTGTCTGGCAACTCACCAGGACCACCTTGTTTGGGATTGCCCGGTCCAAATTTAAAGGTCCAGCTGTTGCTGTTCACACCAGCTCCCACTGGGGGGGACACCTCTCCAGCCTCAGGTTCTGAAAAAGTCAAAACAGCAAGAAGAGCTTAAAGCATTATTAAATACAAGCACTCAGTGAATATCAGCTTCTTATTTGAAAGCTATGGCTTTAGCCTGTCTCTACATCGACTCTCAGTTGCCTGGCTGCTTGTCTGGGTGTTATCAACTGATTCTTAGCCAGGCTGCTCAATGTTAGTACGCACTGTAGTGTTTTATAGCATGAAACACAAGGACATGTATTGCATGGCACAAGGATATGTTTGAGGGTGTCAAGCCTTTTGGGAAATTGTTAGAGTGTCCAGGGCAGGGAGAGTCAGCCTCACCAGTATGCACATCGACAATGGATATCTTAGCAAAACATCCTGTCAGCTGAGTCCAGGATTTCTTGTCAAGGGAATGAGTTGTTGCATCCCAGAGGAACCTGAGAGTCAACTAGGATGTATGTATGTATGTGTGTGTGTACTTATGCATGCAACGTGGCTGATCAGCAGACATGGCCCTAGAGCAAAAACAAGAGTGACCTAAATTGCCTGTGCAGAGATACCACAGGACTCCTTCTACCAGGGTGCAGAATCTGGTCTCAGAAATATTCATAGTCTTCTTCAAGGTAAGACTCTAACAACCTCTTCCCTTTTGCCAGTTGTAAATTTTTTCTAAACTATAAACTTATAAGCAAAACGGGAAATCAGAAAGGGCTGGTGCCAAATTTGTGGTAAGCTGTCAAGAATGGTTCAGAAATACATAATACTGCAGTGAATTCTCAAACTGGGAAAGCCCTCACTATTATGTTTCATTTTTCTTATTGTAATATCACTACATCAAGGCTGAAAAACACCAGACTGGTTACTAACACTTGGCTCTTTGAATTGATACGGTAGAACGGTAGATCACAGTATTTTATACAGGCAAATATAACAATGAAGTTCTGTCCCGAGCTTTAGGCTTTCAGTATGAAGCAAGTTTTAACTTTATTTCCATGATTTTGCCAAGATTGAGCTAATCGGGTTGAAATGTCTATGTATGTTGTCCTGACAAGGACAATTTTCTAGCATAATAAAATGAAACACAAATCGCGTTCTTCTGTGAGATAAAGTCTTAAAACCTGGCTGTTTTCTTTTTTCTTAAACTTTGAAAATTCTTTGTAATTTACTGTCCTGGTTCCAGCAGGGATGGGGTTAATTTCCCCAGGGAGCCGGCAGGGGACACAGGTATTCCATCCCACGTGAGCCATGCCCAGGCTATCGGGGGGAGCCGGCCGGGGGAGGGGGCAGGAAGTCGCGGCTCAGAGGGGCTGGGACGGTTCGGGTCTGGTCGGTGAGCGGCCGTACTGAAATCACGTCTGTATATTCTTTTATTGATGTTATTGTTATTGTTTTTTTCTCTTTCCTTTGCTGTTCTGTTAAAATGCCTTTATCTCAACCCACGAGTTTTGCCTTTTTCTTCCGTTTTCCCCACGGCTGTGGGGCTTGAGCGAGCGGCCGCCTGGTTCTTTGTTGCCTGCTGGGGCCAAACCACGACATTTACATAACTCCCAGTTTTGAATAGGAACAGCATATCCATTTTAGTGTATCATTTTAAGTGTTTAAAGGATTGTGATCAGGGGAAAGCTCAATGCTTATGCTTTGATGCTAAAGCCCTCAAAGCTGATGAAAACATTCTTACCTACACTCTAAGAGAGCAGTACTACAAACATAGGACCTTTCACACTTATAACACTCCTAGCCACACACAAATTCTTGCAATACCACACAAACAATGCCAATACCACTGATCTGACTAAGTCTCAGTGTAGTATTCTGCGTCAGAGCTGTCCAGTTGGATAGGTAACGATGTTTGGGGGAAAGAAGGGTGCGGGATCTGCATTGTTACAAGGTAGGGTTAGAAAACCAGCTCCATATCCTTTATAAAAGGAGGCAAGGGCACAGAAAGGAGGAGAAGAAACAGAAGTCCTAGGTCTCCCGGTGGTGAAATAGGGCAGGAAGAGGAAACGAAGTAGACAACCTAGAGGGCCACCTCCAACCTTTTGCCAGACCAGAAGGTGCTGTTCAGTAAACTTCAGCTACTGACTGCTCTGTAACCCTGTGGTAGTAATGAAGAATATTGCATTTGCTTTAGCAGCCATTTCATGAAACGAACAGCATCTCATGTACTTCTTATTCTTTTATGATTCTTCATCATCTGTTTTCTTTTTTTTCCATTTTATGAAATAAAATTTATGTTATGCGTGCAGACGTAAGGCTTTCCTCATTCAAAAGCTAAAGAACACATTTTGCGCTTGACAATCTGTCTCCTGTCTGGCAGCAAAATAAACACCACTGGAAAGTATGATTCCTTTTAAACTTTTCCATACCTATGCAGTACCTCTATGCTATAGACCCGAAGAAATGTGTATACATGATGCATCAGAACTGTCTCTGAGACCACCTGTGTAATAGGTTTGGCACATGGATTCTTTGTAAAGGTAGGGTTAGAAAAGGAGACGATGTGACTGCTTTTACAATGTGATGTTCAATCAAGAACTAGAAGAGCCTGCACACTTCTTTTTTTCCCTAACATGGCATTTAATGATGAAGAAGATTTGACTTTATGTTCTTTCCAGGAACTGCTGAAGTTGGTTTAGTGGCCTTAAACTCCCTAATCTCAAATATCTTGTTATTAATAGCTATTATTAATGTGGAGCTTCCTCTGTTTCATCAATTGTAGCTTTTCTGTACATTTTCTACAGTCGTAACTATCAGCTTCAGATTTTTTTACATGTTTGTTGTTGGTAATAGCAATGTCCTAGCAAGCCCTTTCATACTAAACACATTAATACGAACCAGCTTTCATTTCTGCTTAATAAACTATTTTGGTCAGGTATGTTTCATATCACTTTTGTTTCTTCAAGATGATAAATTACAAAGGTGAATGTTGTGTGTCTTGGCCTTTTTCCAAATTATTAATCAATTATCATTCTCCAGCAATAAAAAAATGTGAGCTTTCATATTGTACATAATAAATTAAGCCCTATTTGACAAATAAATCCTTTCTCCTTCTCAACAAGCCCATACAACATTCATTCCAAATAACACTGGCCCAAACCCAATGCTCTTTTCCTGTTCCTGGCAGGAAAAAAAACAGCTGAAGGTGACCTCAAATAATTTTTGAACCATCCTTCCCCTGGATGGGGAGAGCCCTGTAGCAGTGAATAGTCCAAAAACTGCTTCGAAGTGTACATGGTTACAACACTCAACAGACCACCACCACAGCACAGCTGAAATAACATGGTGTGTGGTCGTGCCATTTTGACATGAGCATATTAGGCTGAAGACAAGACATGAGACAATGACAATGACCTTATATTATCCATTTTACCACATAAATAGTAACGCGCAAGAGCAGAGGGTATCCTTAAGGCATCTCTTTTTCCTTGCATGAAAACCCTTGCCTGTCTAACAGGGTGCACATACACGTCTGCATTATTGAAATCTAATTCAGAACAGGATACTGACCCTTTAATCTGGTTCTGACTAGACAAATCCACTCACCAGATGAAGTCAGTAACGTTTATCACAAAGCCATTTGGCATAATGCATCCAAACAAAGCCATCGTTATCTACCCTGCAATCAGAATTCTGTCAAGCTAAAGACTAAGCGGGGTTACTTGCATTTCTGTGTGATTTTTTTCCCAGCCCCTGAATATGTTTGTTGTCCATATAAACTAAGCATTTTAATACTCCTTAATACTCACTAAGCCAAGGGAAACTGATTATCCTTACAGCTGTATGGAGAGCTCACATACAAACAGAGAGAGACAGACAGAATTTAATGAGTTAATAGCCATCATTTCCTATGAGTGGGGCTTCAACAACCTCCTCAGGAAATTTCCCTTCTGCGTGATTTACCTGATAACGTGTGTGTTTTATCCATATTGGCAGGCTGAAAGGTCACAGTTCAGCTGTACTAGCAATGTTGTATGTTTAGGCATTTCAGATCAAGGATAAATGTCACTTACCACCATGTTTCCAGAGCTTCCTTAAACTCTTCTCTTTCTTATCAACAGGAATTTAACAACAAAAACTTTCCCCTTGGGTGTTATTGTGCATTTAACAGGATTAGTTGTACTTCTCTTGTATATTTTATGGGTCTTATTGAATGCTTTAAAGTTGTTTATTAATCTTAGAGGAAAATCTAAATAAAGCAAATCCACCAGCTATATTTATACTACTTAATTTAAAACATTACACTGCTCTTTGTCCTACAGCTACACAGCAGGGTTTTGCCAGAGTTCCTACATAAAAGCACAGAGTCTGGCCATTTCCTGGTGTAACTCAAAGGATTACTTTGGAGACTGCCCCTTCCCCTTATTCTCAAGGAATATGACAGCCTTCATGTTCAATGACCGAATGATTTATTTTTAAAATGCATGCATGCAGCCAAACCCAAAATCTAGGCTGCACCTGCAGCTCCTGATGCTTCTTCGCCCCTGTGTCTACATGCTAAAATGGGAGATGGACTTTTCACCCCTTCCATGTCCTTGTACTCTCACCAAAATACAAGTGTCTCAGTAGACTTTAAATGGAACCTAGAGCAACAGGGGTCTGCAGTCAAGTAGATCTTATATTTAGTTGAGAGGAAAGGCCTTCTGGGTTGTCTTTCAAAATACTTCTTTTCCTATCCAGTGACTGTTGTCTGAAATGCACCGGCAGATCTACATACAAAAAAACCCCACATCCTAAAATCACCTTTCTGAAAGCTTGAAGCAGTAGGGTATGGTGTCTAGCTACTTTTTTCTCTTCCAGAGGCATTTACAGGTCACAAGCTGTAGATCTGTGGCTCTCTACCTCTCACAGAACTTGAAAAACATACACATCTCAGTCAACAGGCACTTCTTCAACAAGTCCTAATTGCTCTGAAAGTACCCGATTTACTACATGTTATCAAATAGAAAGTGTCATGTGGATGTTATAGGCTCCAAAAGCTCAGAAAGGCAGCAAGTTGCATGTAAGCTGTGTCAACTTGCTGAGCACAGAGCTGCTTGTTCACATGCTCCAGGCAGCCCTGATCTCAGCACCCAGGTTTTTCAGAGGTACCTAACTCTCCCTGCACCATTTCCACCCCTTAAAAGGGTATATTTTAGTTATGATAGCAATAACACCAGTACAGTTCAGGTCTTGAGTGATACTTTTCTGCAAAACTCCAAAGTACAGGTCCGTCACTGAGATTTACAGTGCTGTCTTTTCAGATGTGGCATTTGTGAATTCACTCCATTGAAGGGTCGGCTTTCATCAGCTTGTAAAACCATCTGAGCTAATATGTAAGTGGAACAAAGCTGAAATGCTGCGTGATGGGTACAAACAGCCTGAAATTGAGACATCTTCTAAATCTGGGGCAAAATGAACATGTCATGTCACAGAACATGTCATCACTCCACCCACAAATCAATACCCCATCAGGTCTGGGCAAAGACTGAAGTTTCTGTCTCACTGACATTTTTCTCTTTCCAGGGAGGCAAGTAGTTTCTTTTTTCCTGTCTCTCTATAGCCCCACAGCTCCAATCTGGTGTTTACTAGGAACAGGTGGTGCTCACTTCCTATAATGCGAGCTGGCCATATATTCTGTCATGTACATCATCTCTACCTGCTGCTTTCTTAAAGAATCTCTGCTGCTTTCTTAAAGAAGCTTTGTCAGAAGAAGGCTAACTCATGTTAGAACAGATGTGTCCCTGCACAAGGGGGACAAAAGGAAAGCATTTCTGTGCAGCTCTGTCTCCCTGCAGAGACATTTTTGACTGTGTGACATGCTCAGCCAAGACAGCAGCTTGCTTTCACTTTGTTCCACCCCTCCCCACTCACCACTTTGTCCCTGTCTCTAAAAATTTGGTGGTTCATGGACTCAAGAAATCATTTAGATAAAAGCTTTCAATCAAACCACCTATTATCATTAAGTTTAAAGGAAATCTTTTTCAAATTTTTTTTCTAGACACCAGAACATGCTGATTAAAGCCATCGTGAGACTAGGAACACCCCATCATTAATCACAGACCCTTCTGTGCACAGGTCAGAGTAGCAAAACACATTAATTAAATGAATTTATTTAAAACTGAGATCAGGCAATAAGCAGGAAGAAAACTGCAGAGAAAGCTAGCGATTAACCTGATTTCTCTCTTCCCTGCCTCCTCCACTGATGTTGTACTGACTGCAGCTTCTGCCTCTGGCAGGCTTAATGAATATTCACCGTTATAAAGAGCCTGACATTGTGCACTGATTCCGAAACAGCACATCAAATGCAAACAGCGTGCACTGAAAAACCCTCTCTGTCATTTGGAGGATGTCTGTGGACATTCTGGCTTCACTGATCATCCCTAAGTCTTTTGGGGATTAAAATGCCCATTTAATCTTTTTTAAAAACAAAGCCAAAACCACAACCAACAACACAACAAAGAAAGTGAATAAAAATCCATCATCAGCATGATAAAATGGCAGATACTGAACTGACAAATAGAAAAATGATCCCATCAGAACAAAGCTGAAGCATTTTAACTATCAGTTTGTCAAACAATCCCAACCATCTCTAAAGGCTATATCAATTTGGAGTCTTAAAAAAAAAAGAAATAAATAATTCCCATTCTCTGCCCTTCCATCTGTTTGACCTGTTCTGCCCTAATGATTCAGGGACAGGAGGAATGAACAAAATGAAAACTTCTCCCCACCAAGGAGCCTGTAGCTTTAATCCATTGCTTGGATTTGAAGTCAGTAACATTAAACGGGGTAATTATAGCACATATGTTGTGGTAGATCTGTAAGCCCCCACTGCTCCAACATCCAGATACGAAGTGGAGGGCGAGTATGGAGGTCACTTCTAGCTCAGTCTCAGGTTACTGTCCAAGCAAACACTGAAATTTAATTTAGATAGAGATTATCTACCTCATTATAAGAAAACAATCTTATATGTATTAAAGCAAGTGTCTCAGCTACCAAATAGCTCTGCTAGCATATGCTGAGAGATGCGAAAGCTAAAATTGATCTGCTCGCTACCGCAGCCTGCTGTGGACAGAGCACAACAAACAGCTTCTCGCAGCTGCTGAAGAAGCAAATAGAGCCCAGTGCTTTCAGCCCCAAGCCCCTCTCAATCTCTTTTCACTAAAACAGGCTTTCCCTCCCACAAAACCATCAACCTTCTCAGGTAACATCCTTCTAGCTCTGTACTTGTGCCCAGTCCTGCTCCCACTGGCAGAATTTGTCTTGGAAAGCACCTGTTAGTGCTTGCTCAGCACAAGCTTTAACCTTTTCCTCACTAAACTGAGGACTAATCTGCTGCATCACTGAGACAGCATGCACACGCATCCAGGATGCTCCATATCACCTTTCCAGCTCTAATCGGATGCTGGCCTTGGGGGGATGCAGCGTAGGAATTTTTGTGTTGCCTGCACAGGTTTTTAGGGAGAGCCTACTCCTGCAATATAAGGTAGATGGATTTTTATTTGGGCATTTCTGCATATCTGCAGGCCCACAGTGACAATTTTTATGAGTTCGTAGTTGAAAACAGGCAAAAAACCCCAACCAAAACAACCAACCGGATGATTGTCATCTTATAAATGCATTGTAAATATAGTGTGGGCAGCCACAGCATCAGCCCTTCTGTCCTTGTTTTAATGCAAAGTTAGGTAAAGCGCAGTGAATAGTGTGGGAAAACCGGAGTCAGTGTTGGGGAGACCACTGTGCCCCTCAGTACCTGGGTAGGGAGAGGTGGCATGGGAAGCAGCTGGGGACGATGCTTCCCCTGAGGACCTGCAGCGAGTTGTCCTTGCCACTGCTCCCCCCATCTCCACCAAAGAAAAGGCTTTTCTTTGCTTTTATGTCGAGCCAGGTGCTATGTAGCCTCCTTAAATGCCCTAAACTTGAAACGACTCAAGCAGCAAACAGCTACCCAGGCCTCCACTGAGGGCTGATTTTAGGCAACACATCCCAAAAATCTGAGACAAATCTTTAAAAACTAGGATGTCTGATTTATGGCTCAAATCTCCCTCTGGATGTGTCCAGGAGGAAGGTGGCATTCTAACTGCTTTCAGCTGACTCGTGCTGTGTGGGGGTGCTGCCTCTATTATATAAAGACATTAAATATTGCAAAGAGAGCAAAAGTCTATGCAGAAGACAAAGCTCTGAATGTCAGGAGGGCAGGAGCAGATCTGCTTAGTCTGTACTATGGAAAGCCAATTCTGGTTACTGTGTTCTGTTAAATAGAAATAAAAAAATAATGTAATTCTTACATGCAAGCACTTCTATGTGAAAGACAACAGGCTCGCAGACCATCATAAATCCTGCTGTGAAGGTGAAAAGGAGGAAGCATTTCCTGGCTGCTGCTGCAGCCTCTAACAGCACTCTGCAGAGAGCCAAAGCACCATCCCCCCACCCCCCCTTGCTTTCTGCTAGATGAGCTATTGAACTGAGGCCAAGAGCACAGACTATCCATCCTATCTATTCGGTCGCCTCCTGCCACTGGAGGCCACTCTGCTTCTATGGGGTGATCACAGGATCAGCAGCTTGGACTCCTGTCTACAGCCACTACAAGCCACCTTCTGCCTCAGCCCCTACCTTGATGGCCGGCTGTGACTGATTCCCCAAAGGAAAATCTCATGTTGGGGATTTCAGGTTACCTGAAGGAAAGATAGATGGCAGGATTAGATGTTCTCCTAGTGTCAGATCTCCTGGACAAGACTAGCTTGTTTTTATTTGTGTCCACCTTGGAGGGTGAACACTCCTAAGAGAATTCAGTTGAATTCAGTCCCTTCTGGTTACCCTCAACAAAACCATTTACCAAGTACCAGGCTCTATAGCTGTGAAAATCTTCTGCGGGTAAACTTACCTTAGCACAGGCCATATTACTGCTGGTGCCCCAAGAGGCCAGAGCCCAGCATGGCTGCCAAAGCCCAGTGCTCATAAGCAAAAGAGAATCCCTACTTTTTAACCAAGCACCATTAATAGAAAGACAGTAACTATGGAATCTTGAAGCATCAATTTTAGTCTTTCGAAGCAGAATCTAATTTTAACCAAGTAATTGGATGCTTGAAGTGGTAGTGAAAGCAAAAAGGACATGTTTATTTCAGTGCTTTTAGAAGCATCTATTTTAAACATGAATGAATGTGTGAGCTTCACCACTTAGAAAGGACAGCACATAATAGATCATGGATAACTAAGAAATGGTCTTAAATGATAACTTTTATTTTCTTTCTTCATCATCTATGTTTATCTTACAGGCTTCAACCATTCCTTTTGAATATGGCTCCTACCCCAGCAGCCCAAACCATTGTAATCTCCAGGCCAGACGACTACAGTGTGAAGCTTTCTGCTTGGATCTTCCCTTCAAAAAACACACAAAGCTTCCAAGAGTGGAAAATGCCGTGCCTTATCTCCCAGAGGCTGAAGGTGGCTCTGTGCTCTAAACCTCAGAGCTGGAACCTGTTTCCTAGCTCCCTCTGGCTCTGATCACAAATAAAGGGATAATTTTACTGGTATTTTATGAATGAAATCTGAAACTGGCCTTTTCTGTATCTGGACCACAAAGGGGGAAAAAGGGTACTATTACTGTTCAGTTTAGTTTGGTTTTGTTATCCTCAAAGGATTTCTCATTTTATGAAAGTAAACTATACCATACAGGTATATAAAATTAATTTAGACCTACAAAATCCTTTAGCTGACCTACTCTGACTAGTTTATTACTCTGCAAACTTCTCCAAAAGCCAATTAACTAAATACTAACCAATGGCTAATATTGATTCTCACTGATACGGCTGTTAGCCAGCAACCTGGCCTTTAAGAGATGTGTTACTTTGATACCTTCCACAGGAAGGGGCTGTAAAACTGAAGACATCGCAGGCTTCAAAACAGACTCTGGCGGTCACAGCTCTCTTTCCCTTCCACAATAAGGATGTCACATTAGCAGCTTACTGTCATCTCCTGTTAGGATCACATTCCATTATTATTCTTTTTTACTGATATGGGATGAATGGGGCTAATAATATTTCATATCAGCTAAAAAGGAATCTTAATTAAATGTGATGAGCAACTGCTAATACAAAATGATAAGCCCCCTGGATAAGCATGCTACACTATTTCTCTATTTTTCAGAATCCTTTCTCCGAGGAGAAAATGGAGGTGACCTTGCAAAGACTCCCCACATCCATTCTCCTACTGCAGAAATAGCTTTGCTCCTTCAAGTGGTTGTGAGGTCCATACTTAGAGGACTTTTTCTTAGGTTGTAGGTAAATCCAGATATTATGATCATTTAGAGTCATCCAGATCTGTAACCTGCAGTACTGATGAGACGAACCAGACTGACTGACCTGGAAGTTTGGACCTACTATATCATGGCTCCAAACCTTCTACCTGCCCTTCCCTGCAGCTAAAGGTGTCCTCTCTTAATTGAAAGGACACTACCTGCTTGACCCATATGATGAAAAGTTTGCATCTGGTTTTCAACCGATGTGTATCTGTGTAGTTCTGCTGAATTTAATAGATCTGCATGCAGTTTTGCTCTGGCTGGCTTTTGGAAGGCAATTTTAATACGTTTATGAACCTCCTAACTCGTTCAGTGCTTTATTCTTCTTGGTCACATAAATTGAAATCACAAATTGCTAGGTGATGTGCTGTAAAGGCCATATAATGCTGAAACAAAATAAATTTAACAAAGAGATTACTTGAGGGGGGATAATACACCATTATGGAATATTAAGGTATGGTTATGTGAGTAAAGATGAGATCAAAGTTGGCAGTTGCTTGAAATGGATGGCAACACATTGCAACAACCATTTTCACAAAATTGCAGATGCCTTTTGTGTCTTGTCTCTAGGACTACGCTGCCTTAAATATTCACTAGATGGCAAGTATTAAGGGTTGGAGGCTTAACACTTGTACAAAAAATGGGTAGATCCATCTCTTAATTTTTTATCACTGTAACCTTTTCAGAATAGAGCCCTCATAATCCCAGTTTAAGAGTTACTAGACGAGCTACTTAATATTTCAACTATTTTTATTTTAATTTTATAGCCCCAGTCATGATTTAAGACAAGCATTTTCCCCTCTATGGAACAATTGGAGAAACAGCTCAGGCTTGTCCTTCCACATAAAATGATGCTTTACGTTATACTCAGGAACTGTTCGTTTGCTAATGAACTCTCTTTCAAGAAAGGCGTTGCTCTAACAGTTGTAGCAACATATCAAAAACTTATTTATATAATATGCCTGCCTTTTCACTTCTCTGAAGGAAATATTAAAAATGGAAGAACTGGCTTGAAATGAACAGGAAGATCAAATCTGGGAAATGAATTATTACACATAAAGTGTAATGGATGTAAAATGGATGTCTGAGAGCAAAGTAAGGAAAATTAACTTCATTTCTACGTTATTGCTTAATGGAGGCTGACTTAGAAAAAAAAAATCCTATCCTGATTGAATTTTAGAAAATTCACATTTCTTACAGCTTTATGTGAAAAGGGAGGGAGAAAACCTAGGACAGACTGTATCTGGATTGATAGCATAGTTATTTTCCTTCCAGGAAATGTGTCATATGCCCAGGTAACTAGGACAAGCTGTCAAAGAATAGAGACATTTAAAAGATTTTAGTGGTTAAAAAGACTAAAAGGTAACGTTATTGCTTCTTGAATCCTTCACTTTAAAAGGAATTTGAAATTACCATCTGGTGGGATCTACATGTAGAATATTAAAAAAAAAAACAACACTAAATTAAACTTTAAACTTTTGTTTCCCCATTGTAATTGTATATATGTACATACACATTAATATACTATTGGCTCACTTGTTTTGAATTTCTGAGATTGTTGAGGAGGTGAGTGACTGGCTTCTTAATTATTACGTATATGCTCTACATATATAGTGAACTCAGAACGATGCAGAGAGCAACTCCTGACAGTATCAGGGACCACCGTGGAGTCTCATGTATGCCAATCCGTAATATGGGCACATCTCTGAACTGCAGCAGATGGGGACCTATGCATGGCACTTCTTTAGCAGAAAGGAAAGCAGTGACAGAGGTGCGGCCATTCACACATTCTTTGCATAAATTGTGGCGTGCTAATACCCCCAGTAGTCCTTCAGAGAGGTGGACATACATAATGTAAAGACAATGTTTCTTTCAGAAACCGTAGGCCAAATTACCTGCTTATGCCTCAGGAACACTTTAAAGATTGATCTGAGTTGGAAAATGCAATTGCATCAAAGCCATATGCAACCAGGGCCTCCTGAACCAGTCCTTGCACTTCCCAGGACGGGCCAAGCCCTCTCCCACCTCAGAGAACACCCCATTTTCCTCAGTCACACCACTACCAGGTCAGGTCATAGAGGAAAGGGCTTGTTACATTATCAACTCTGTATCTGGAATTGTACCTTAATGTCCCGGTCCATTTTAATCCATGCAGACCATTCAAGTTCACAGGGTCCTGATGTGTGGTGCAGCCCACATATGTCAGATCACATGATGATGAATGCATATTCCTGCTATACCAGGCAACACTGTTGTCCCACTCAGGGATCCCTGGTGCCAGGCAAACCAACTCTCCAGATCTCTCAGCTGACTGCATTTGGTGTATGAGTTGGCAACAGTCGCAATTCTTCATTGCGAAGGTGTGAGACAAGCATGTGTCAGCAGGGGAACACAAAGCCAAAAGAGCTTCATCCCCCCCCTTCATAAAGGGGAATTTTTGTCAGCTATTACTATATGTTCCCTCACTGGAAAGGGAAAAAAAAGGCAACTTCTGCAGCAAAAGGCCAGTTGCCTGGACAGCAGCAAGAGCAGCCATTCATTAATCTTGATACGCATTGTCCCACTAAGCACTCAGTGTAAATGGCTGCAATCCTTACATTGCTTCAGATTCTCCCTACAATCCATGACTGCAGCACTGAACCTAACTGAAACGTATTCCCTTTACACCAGACTTGAAAAAGAAATGGCTTGGGGTAGCCAGCAGAAACATAGTTTGTGACAACAAGGAGAAAAAAGCTCTATTTATATCTCTTCCTGCTGACACATGGAAGAGCACACACTTCATTCAAGCATACACGCAGCTGCTCAGTGGCTGGAATGTCTGCAGTCGCTTAAAGACTGGAGGAAGTGCAATAAAAGCACATATACTCTGTATCAAGGAGAAAAGACAGCAAAAGGATGCTTTAAAATGCTGTGCTTGATCTAGTTCATTCTACTCACCAGAGAGGCACACAACTCTGAATTTTATATTAAAAAATGTGCATGCTTATTTACTGAAACTAGCACTAATATTTAATAACTCTTCCTGCAAAAACAGTATAATCATGCATGCAGATCTTCGACAAGCAGCTATCGACAATTTTTGCATCAGCAATTATCCAATTTGCATCTCTAGTGGAACAACTCAGTGAACAGGCAAACAGATTTGTATCTCTGTGGATGAGAAAATCTGCAAGTTGCTTGGAGCTAATGTGTCAGTCTTCAGGAGGGGACAATACCTGGAGACAGGACAAATATTTAGGCTCAATAGCAAATACTGATATGAGCCATATAGCCTTGCCCATAGTATCTGAGAGAAACAAATAGCAGAAATGAATTATGATGGGTTTACTCCTTTTTTTTTTTCAGGGGCCAGAGTTTTTCCTTTGGCACATAAATATTTTTTAGAGATACAGGCACAATTAAAAAAAAAAAAAGGTGAGAGGGGACACCAACGATATGCCAACAAAACAACTGTTTATAAATACTGAAAGTAGTCTGTTAATTGCTCAGCTGCTCTCTTCAGGGCCTCAGTCATTCATCAAAGTATATCAAATGGTGCCAGATGGGATGACTTTCCCCTTACTGAAGAAGCTGAGATAAACTCATTGATACAAGGCCACACTAGGACCCAAAGTCACCTGATTGGACAACTGGGTCTGCAACTGCACCCAAACCTGCAGAGCTTTCTTAAGGCAAAACCCCTCTGTAAATAACTTAGGAATCAATTCATACTCCTCCCAAATATCCTTCATGTTCCTGTCTGCAGCTTTGATTTAGCGCCTGTCTTCAGAAGCCAAAGTGAATCACCTTTTCCTGCCTCCTAATCCTCAACTATCACAAGCTTCTCTGCAAGTTTTCTGCAGCTCCTCCAAGTAATTCTGCTTTGCGCTCAGTAGAAAAGCTGCATTAAGAAAGAAAAGTGCTGAGCAGGTGGCACTGCCATAGTCTAACACACAGAGTATGGAATCAAGCTTGGTCCCTTGTGGCTGTTGTATTTTAATCACAATTAAATAATGAAAGAGCATAAACTGCAGCCTGAATTTTCTCATGTAGCTTTTTCTACCCATGTGGGATTTTTGTGTCTCTAGTCTTCGCACTGTGGGATCATGTCACACCCATTCACCCTACCAATTCTCAGAATATTTGTCACTTTATTTAAGTATCAGTAGTTTTGTGATTTTGTGAGAATCTCAGGTTTCACAGGGGAAAAAAAAAGTCAGTTTTGGCTGCTAATGCACTAGAAAGCAAATAAAAGGAACTAATTATTTGTTTTTTTTTTTAAAAATACAATTTTTAAAACGATCTCTACTTGAGGCTTAAGTTTTGAATGTTCGGGATTGGCAGCGTAGGACTGACACAATGCAGTTGCATGGTCTGCTTATCCATCCTATTGTCTAGACAATCATGCATTTAATAACAGGTGCTCTTCTTTACCCAGACATCCGTGACAAACAGAACATGCCATGCATGCGTTACTGCTGCAGAGAAAGCAACTGCCTTCATAAATTTAATTCCAGTCAATGAAGAGCTCATGTCTGAGAATCACAGAACTGAGTAATCAATAATCACAGTCTGCAAGATCGAATAATATCTTCTGATGGCTTCCTTCAAAGTTGTGCACCATTTTCTTGAATCTTTTCAGCATTCCAGTATTATGCTGCTTCCCTAAAAGCTGTGTGGACCAACACTGTTATCCTGCATAACTGTATCTGGCACTTGACCTGAATACGTTTCTCCTGATTAGGCAGTGACATTCTCATCTGGAAACTCTGTTTGTACATTCAAACTGTTGTCTCAGTATAAAGGTGTACCTGAGTTATTCTGAAAACCCAGCTGAATGTTTGCTGGGACATACTGTCTGTATCTCAAAAACTTTAGCAATTAGTATGGTTTGGAAGCTTTCACTTCCAGATTCCAGCATCTGCTGCAGCTTACACCTCTCAGCTTATGTGTTACGAAGTAAGGTCAAGAGCTGCGGTCTCTTGTCAAGTGGTGGGAGGGACAAACATCCACACCGCAAGTAACACTTACAACACCTTTTTCCCTAACTGCCAACTTGAGTAGAAAAATTAAAGTATGATTAACACACAAATAAGAAATATCCAGTGGCTACTTAGCCTTGATTCTTCCAGGTCAAAGATGAAACACAAGCAGACCTGCAAAGGATGTAGACATTTCTGCCCAGCACCTCTCCTCTGCAGTGAACAGGAGATCTCACTGCCGGGTGCAAAATTTGCCTCCTTTCACAAATACTAAATTTATCTTAACAACCAAATATTCCCCTTACCTTAACCCATGTTGTACATTTTTCATATTTACCATCAGAATTTCACAGTCTCTGTCCACGTGTTCTGTATGAAAAAAAACCCTGCAACAGTTGCCTCTTTTCAGAGTGAATAAAGGCCATCCAAAACACAAACAATCCTCTCTTGTCTCCTCATTTCCTCTGTGAAAGTAGAAGGAATTTGTACAGAGCCCAGAAGGCCACAAATTCAGCATCTGGCAGAGGAGAAAGCAAGCTCTGCTCTACAAGAATACCTGTTAACAGTTTCAAGAGTAATACTCTCAGCATCTGAGCTGACCTTAACTGTTAACCCAGAATATGAAGTGAGCAGTTGTGCATCCAGAAGTCAGAACCAAGGATGTCTAAAAATTCACAGTTCAGCAGCAGCACTATGTGTTGAACATTGGCTTGACTAGCATGCCAAAACTGTTGTAGAAAACTGTAGTTATATGTTCACAAAAATTAATACCATGGAATTAATATAGCTCCACTTTTTACCAGTAATTACTCTGAAGTGCACAATGGCCCATTCTCTCATGCATGCTACATGATGGCCACTAGACTTTTTGAAGGTTCAAATGCTGCTCCTGCACTATATAATCTCAGAATTCAATAAAAACAAATCTATAATCTCTGTGGGTTCAGGAAAAGCCTGGCAGGGAAAAAGAAGAAAGAAAAAAGCATCATAACTCTGATGATGTAAAAAACCCCAACAAACAAGGAGTTTAATTTTTTTAAATCAGATGCTCTTTGGATGTTTGACTACTAAGCTTTATACATGGGACTGGCAATAATTAGCTTTCAAATAATTAATCAAATATAATGTCCTGTACAGCTCAAAGGAAAGGCTATTGCTGTGAAGCTCACATGGTAGAGCAAATATTTAATTACTATTTTCTCCAATTCCCAGCTTGTACCTCAAAAATAGATGTATGACCAGTCCAATGCAGTCTTGCTCTTTTATTTGCCAGAAGCCATCAACATATTACCCAAATCCCTGGCAGCGGTATCAAAGGCTGTTGAAATTTTTGGAAAAATAATTTGGTCTTCCAGGCACTGTGTATCATTAAGGGAAGACATCAACTAGATTGGGTGGTCTACATTCCATAAATGAGCTAAAAATAAAATTATAAAAGACACAGGTAATTACGAGTCTTCAGACAACCCTCACCACAACCTCAGCATTTTAGTTCTTCAACAGGAGCAGGTACAGGTAAGAAGATGACTGGTCAGCCCATGTAAGAAGAGAACAGCCACTTGCTTGAGCAGTACAGAGCCTCAGTTTCCTTAGAAAGCACAGGCTAAGCATTCACGTCAGATTTTCACTCGTTTCTAGGATTCAGAAGAAAACCTGAGGCTTTTCCACAACAGTAACTGGATAATCTGTTCATTTCAGTATAAAGAGAAAACAACGAGATTTCACAGAAGTCCAGTTCTCATTGGTCTTTGTTTAGGATTGCTCGTAGAACATGAGAAGCAGTGAGAGTCTACTCATTGCATGAACCACAACGGTTCAAAGATGCCATGAGGAAGGGCAGACCAATGCAAGGCAATTCATCTCTCCATGGGGAATGAAAGTCCCTGTCCTTGGAAAGGAATCCCCAAGGGCAACAGGGCAACTACAGCTTGGGGAGGACAAGGAGCACGAGCTGTGCTTCAAAGAGAACAAAATATATTTCCTGCTCCCCACTCAGATCTTTTGTCCCTTCTTTCAAGTAAATGGTAGGGATGCTAAAAGCAACAGCTTAGTGCATGAAAATAATGCTGATTACCTAAAACTGAGATACAAATGCATGAAAATAGCACTGTCACTTCAAGAGGATGGAGGAAAGAGAGAAAAGTAGAGCAAGGTATTACACATATGTGGGATTATAGAAAAAAAAAATTTAGGGCCATGTAGATGGAGAATTCACCAGAAATGAAGGATCAATACACAACAATCTCCTCTATACTGAGAAATCATTAGAAAACCTGTAGCTAAAAGGCTTAATGGTATAGGAAGGAGAGTGGATACAGGCAGGAGCTCTGAATGATGGGGTTTTTTACCCTTTCAAGAATCTGGTCTTCTTGCATTATTGCAAGTCAACAATCTGAAAGGCTTCCTGCATACTGATAGGAAAGTACAGAACTTAGAAGGTAGTTGATGACACTATAAACTGTTTACTCCCTTCCTGTCCTTTGGTCTGGGCTTGTCTATTCAGGCGCTCAGTCTCCTGCGGACTACTGGAGTTTTCAGACGTTAGCATTATTCAGATTTCTTCTGCCTTATTCACCTTCAGCTTGTCTGCCTGGCCAAATTTTCCTGTCTTGTGGCAGGTTTCATGTCACTTAGACACACTGTACAGCTGCGCCTGCAATGAAAGGAAGATAGTTGGCTACATCCTTCCTACAATCAACAGAAAGAGGCATTTCTAGGGTATGATCTGGGGATTTTCCTCTAGGCTTTCTTTCTCTTCCACTAAAATGGTAATGTAGTGTCATTTCCCTAAATGGGTGCCATTCAGATGTCTTGGTGTTTGTCTATTGCCTGCATATATCAATAGTAAAAAAATCTTTCAAGCCCTAATGCTTTTAAAAATTGACTCCCAGAAATGCCTGCAAAAAGCAGAGACAAAGACAGTCAGCTAGTCTGATGAGTCCTCTCATTCTGTCTGGCAGAACACAGTCCTTGCACCACAGTCAGGGAAGTCTGCCTTGGGCCGATCAGTGTGTCCTCAGATGAAGGAAATAGCTGATTTGGGGTTTTTTCCCCCAGATGAGTTGTCAATGCTGATTCTCACTTTGTCTGTAAGTTTTTAAATAATTATTTGGCTGTGGATCTCCTTTTCTAATTTTAGTGGATATAACAGTTTCTTTTCTTCACAGACTCTGTTCCTTCTGCATGGTATTACTACATCTGATGGCCATCTGC
Organism: Ibidorhyncha struthersii; assembly: GCA_013398815.1. Taxonomy (NCBI): domain Eukaryota; kingdom Metazoa; phylum Chordata; class Aves; order Charadriiformes; family Charadriidae; genus Ibidorhyncha; species Ibidorhyncha struthersii. The sequence continues at coordinate 81,500 of VZSZ01000341.1, forward strand.
ATTTCAGCAGTTTCAGGAACTTCACAGTGGATTCTGTTTTGACTTCAGCATGCTCTTGAAAACGTATCCTTAAAGGGCATGGGAAGGGCAGGAAGAACCCACGATGAGTTCTCCCTCCTCTCTTGTGAATATGCTCATGCAGCACTGCAACCACATGCAAGGCTTGCTCTGCCTGCTATGATGAACTCAAAGCAATAGCATCTCATGGTTAGTGGGTTTCTTCTCAACAGCCTGCAATTGCCCACCAGCCATTAAATAGTTCTGTTAATACAACACAAGCATTTGGTCATGTTTTCCAATCCAATATTGCTGCTTATCAGTATTGCTACTTATATTGCAACTGGCAGCACAATCCATCTGAAACAGAACTGGTCATTGATCAAGAAGACTGGCTGTACATGCAGCAGCTGAATGCCTGGTAGCTCTTTCTAACTGGAGTATCTACTGACTACAACTGGGTCTGCATTTTAGCAGACCATAGGTCTCAACTTCGTTGTAAGTTTCCACATCACCAGGTGTATTCTTGTACCTAGTTTTTCTTAGGCTGGGTAGCTACAGTTTCCAGACTTAGAGTAAATCTGTTTCCATACACAGTGTCACTGCTTGTCTTTCCCAGCACAGGGCAAAGGTTATAATCTTAACTAAGAACACAGAAGTCATGGGTCTGTGTATTTTGGCCTCCATCTACGACACAGATGTCAGCATTTCCAATAGTTATGATAGGCTATGCCAATAATAGTGAAAAAGGGACTTGGTGAACATAATTCAGCTGATCTGTCTAAACTACCTGCCCCAGGAAGGACTTGGTGAACATAATTCAGCTGATCTGTCTAAACTACCTGCCCCAGGAAGGGACAAACTAAATTTAACATGTCATTTCTCTCCACCAAAATTTGGTTGAGCTCACAAGTTTGTGTGACTCACTGGGATGCTACTGTTTACACCAAACACAACTAAAGTTAAAGCAAAAACCCACTGTCCGTTTTTTCCTGATTCTTAGTTTCTTATGTGTTGACCTGGTACGTTCGTCTTGTGTTCATAGCAGTCAAATGCTGATCCATCTCCTACAGACTTGAGAATTTTTCTGGTACGGATCGGGTTTTTTCTGGGTTTTTTGTGGTTTTTTTTTTTTTTTGAGTGGCCCCAAATCCAGATTCACTGATTGTTGCAATGCTTATCCACACCTGAAGCTCTGCATAAGCAAACCAAGGAGTACAAATGGGAGAAATGTTCAGTATTTTTTGCAAGTTCACATGCTGTGCACAGCCTCAGCTGTTGTTAAAGCATAGCTGTAACCCCTCTGTGTCTCATCTCTAATTTCAGAAATTAGTATCTCCAGTGCTAGATTTCTATGTTCTTCATGCAGATATCTATTCAAAATTCTACTTCATAAATGTACTTCAAAAATAAGATATTTTAGAAGAATTAATTCCATCAGGGGATTATTATACTTCTCAAACCTTTTATTGAATGGTTCATTACCCTTGGACATAGTATCTCTTTCATTGTTTGTGGTGTTCCTATTCAGAAAATGAAAGTCCTTATCTTCCTTATCTGTTACAATCAACTCTACAACAAGATCAGTTCTTTTTTCCTCTTTCTGCCACCATGTTTTCACAAGGTTGATTCTCTACAAGCGAGAGTCCTTTGTTCTGAAGATGTAGTTCAAGGTATTTAGTCCGTAGTATCCCTACCCCTTTTTGTGCCAGTATTCATTCTCATCAGTGGCTAATTAAGTTGAAAATTAAGCCTACACAAACCTTTTCAGGCAGATCAGCTCCCTGAACCAGCTAACTGTATAGTCAAAGGAGAAACAATGACGATTTGGAATGTATGATAGGAACTAAAAAAAAAAGGAAAACCAGAAATCCCAGACTTAAACTGGTATAAACTGATATGGACCTACACAAATCCCATCCATTTAGTCCGCATGCAGGCAAGCTCTAACTTGCTACAAGACTCATTTATCTTCCCTGCCAGCTGCCTCCATATTTCTTGGAATACAAGCTGGGTAAGAGCAGGGAAATATACCATTGTCCTGAAGTTGAAAACTGACTCTTTTTTTAATTAAAATTAGTTGCAGCAAGCCTGCAACACAGGTAGGACTACAAACATCAGGACAGAGATCAGCTTCCTAGTGTTTCCTCCAAACTCTGCTTTGTGCAGCCTCTCTCCTCCCTCCATCCTCCACAACGTTGCTAAACCATAGAATCATAGAATCATAGAATTGTCTAGGTTGGAAGAGACCCTTGGGATCATCGAGTCCAACCATCTACCCTACTCTACAAAGTTCTCCCCTACACCATATCCGCCAACACCACATCTAAACCAAAAGAAAAAAAAAAAAAAGAGGAATAGAGGCAAAAATCTGTCATGCTGATGATATCGCTGTGCTTTGTCGGGATTTTTCTTTTGGTTTCCTAGCAACTCTGCAGGCCAGCTTGGCAGTGATTTTGTACTGAGCACTAGTTAACATCGGCTTGTTGCAGCTCTTCTTAAAGAGATACTTTAGACTCTTTAACTGCCTTTCTCTCCTTTAATGCACAAGTGCACTTGTACACTAAGGCTGCCTGGTAGATTAGTATGAAGCAGGAAGGGACATCTGCATTTTACTTTTACCTGCATTCCAGCCTCTGATGATTTTTTATCCCACATGAAGGAACTGTGAAGAGTTCTTAAACCAGTATTTAATTCAAATTAATCAAGGGAAAGGAACACATAGAAAGGAGAATCCGCAGGTGAGAGTGAAGTTGTTATCAAAGATCTTCCACTAGGGCTGACCTCACATCACAGCTATGAAGGACCCAGATGCAGTTTCTACAATGTCTGTCACAAAGACTTGCCAGCTGGGAATGGGAAAAAAGCAAAATACCAGGCAAGAATAAGGTGGTTAATTGTAAAACTTAATGAGGATTAAGCTTTTAAAATTATCTTTGACATATAATTTGAAGATTCATAAAAATGCATCAAGAAATAAACAAGCATAACATCAGTATTGATGGCTGGGAATATATTTTCTACTGAGAACAGCTACAAGGCTGGCAGAAATTATCTGAACTTCCCATCATGCTGTCTAGCCAACACGCCTCAGAAAAGATCAGAAGCTGACCTGCATGGATTTAGTCTGCATGACCCACTGGCCTCCCTGCCAGGGCTGCCAATTAGTTTCAGTTGTGATAATGTTTTCTCTGATGTGGCAAATTACCTGTGGGGAACTGGATTAGGACCACTAAATTATTTTGCCTGTCGACCCATAAGTAAGTCGTTCTCTTTCCCATTAACAGGTCTTCTAGATAGGTTTAGCTGTAATTTGAAAGTCTGTACACTGAGATGAATGTACCGATTTACAGTGTGGAACAACAGAAATGTGCTTTGTTCTGTCTCCAGACTTCACTGCTGAAAATAGTATTATGTAACTGCACCTGCGCTCTTCAGAGGGGTAAAGACAAGGATCCAGAGTGGACCACACACAGTGTGGTCCTTGTGAAACTCTGTAACTTTCTTGCCTCACAGGAAATAAGCTCAATTAAATGCAAAAGGTGATGTTCATCATGGTGCTTTATTTCTCCCAACTGCAGTGAAGTCTGGGAATAACTGAGGCAGATAATCTGAAACTGATGTTATTCATTTATTTTAATTCTTCTGTTTCCAGCTACACATGTGGGAGACTCTGCTACCTACTTAGCATAAATTTGCAGCAAGATAATTATCTACCAAGAACAGGTCATTTTTGCCATAAAGAGATGACATTATATGTGATAACCAGAGAAAACAAATCCCTTGGAAACCTAATGAGTAGTGTGGTGCTAGCACACTCCTCCTGCTGATAGTTACTTCTTTGGCAGAGCTTATCCTCTAAACGTGAGTGAATACCTTTGACTCCAGGCATTTGGAAAGGGCACCGCTTACCGTTACAGTCTGTCTGCTTATGCTGTCTGAGATGAAATGGTAAAATGAACACTGAAGACAAAGTATTCAGTTATTGTAGTTATTAATTCTGACCACTGAAACATGCAAGTTGATTTACCACTAAAATTACAGCGTCTTGCTCCTGGAAGCATCCAGGATCATGGAGAAGTAATACAGCCCAAGATAGTGAAAAACTGAGAGCAGGAGGGAGAGGAATGGAATTTGCAACTGCAAATCCGGAGATGTGTTTAATGTGTAATGTTCCTTGGTAATGAAAAATCCAGTTTGGATTTTCTGTCTTAAAAGCAATGTTGTAAGGTCTGCAGGCAGTGTTTGAAGGAAACCTGGGGGAGGAATTGATAACTGTGCATTTTTTGGTATTATGATAATATTTTTAATACAGGTTTTGCCATTTTCCGCTCACTACCTTTGTTCAAAATCCCTCTAATTTTATTGTAAGTCTTACAGTATTCTGTTCTTCCTTAAAGCTGAGCTGCCATATTCAAGTGATTATGTGCAACAAAAATATCAGAAAATTGAACCAAGAATTAAAGAAGGTTCAAGACTTTCCTGATTGTTTTTTAGCTCAGTCTATGGTTTCTTGATTTCCAAGTGCGTCCCAATATATTAAAAATCTGAACATGAAAAACCTGCTGAAATTACCAGACCAGATCTTGCCTCTTAGAAATAACTAGGTATTTCTTTCCCAAGGTTTGAATAACCTAGCTAGAATAAGCAATCCACAGGACCGGGCACTAGGCCAAGTGGGTGTGATTACAGGATTAGAAGGTATAACCTAAGGCAAAATCCCTTGGCCAGATCTAGTAACCACAGGGACAAATGCAGAGAGGGAAGGGCAGGGGACCTCTCTTGCCATTAATTGTCTAAGTGAGCCTAAGGAGATTAGCTACACAATTAGTTATTTAATCAGTGCCACTCCCAGCCTGTCTTGCGTGTTCTTCAGTATTATATGCCTGAGATCTGACATTTACATAGAGATTGAACTCCCTTTGCAGCCCCTCAAATGCCACTCTACTCCATGCAACAGCTCCAAGAGAGTCTGTGAATCCACCGGCACAGGATTTGCTTGCCACTCAACAAATCTGACTTTTCACGAGCTCCTTTTCTTAACAGTCAAAAAAACAAATCACGGGAGGCAAGCACAAGACGGAACTGGATCACTGACAACAGCAAATGAAGTACTTGCTCTGTTCCTAATAACAAACTTGACCAAAATAAAAGGAATTTTATTTCATCATGTTCAAACCACTACCAGTGAATTCTGTTCCAGCTCCAGCCTTCTTGACAGCGTTTGGTATAGCATGAACTGCTGCTATTAACTGTTTTGCTCTGGTCACTGCCTGTTATCTGATCTTAGCACTGGGTGCTGAGCTGAGGCGTGCAGGCTCTGCACAAGGTCCCACTGGCTGCACCAAGTCTCCCCTGCATCTCTGAACCTGTCCTATCTACCTGTGCAAGTAGAAGCAGCACACTATTATTCTCAGCATAAACACATAGAAACAATTTCCAAAAGACAACAAAGGGTTTGTGGGTTTGGGGTTTTTTCCTAATCAACCCATTTATTTTGCTGGCTGTGTGTGCATGCTAAGAGGGGATGCTTTTAGGGATGGGTGATGGTAATTATACAAGACAAGAGTAGAGAAGCTGCCCTCAGATTCATTCTGTCCACAGCCAGAGCCTTGATTTTCTGAGAATTAAATCCCCATAATGAAGGGGATGCCTTTACATGCTGCTGTTACCCTTTTACATCTCTCATTACACCCTCTGAGTGCACACAAGTAATGACTGAAAGACTTCAGAGTTTAGCTCTCAAAGTAAATTCAACATCTCTAGGTCACCATTACATAAATGGTCAGAATGTGTGCTGGGAAAATATGCACAGAATTGCAGTACTGCGTTCTCTGCTTTGTGCAGCCTAGTTCTATCCTGGCAGTCCTACCAAAGCAAGGATAGGGCCAAGAGCTCAGGGGGGTGCAAAAGAAAGAAACAATCACCAAGGGGAATGTGAAGCAGCCTCTGCCCGCCTCTTTAAAAGCAGGGCTTGTGAGCTGCTCAAGGTCTGCTATTGCAGTGAAACATAAAGGCTGAACCAATAATCACACAGCGTTCAGGAAGCCTGGACCTAACTCTATAGCTCTCTATAGCTCAGCAGGCTGGAGGGGAGCAGGGAAGGACACCTGAAACAGGCTCACAGTTCTGTTATCCTTTGCTCACCCCCTGCTGCAATGAGAAAATTTTGGGCCAGATGGATGCTGATCCAGTCCTCAGCATGGCCATAGCGGACTCTGTGTTAAGAATAATTTTAATTTTTCTGCATCTTGTTTTTTTTTCTTTTCAGACCAGGATAACGATCATTCCCTTTCCCTTGCGTTCCCAGAATTTGTCTGCACTGCTCATGTAAGTAGTAAGTTCCTTAAGGCAAAGCTTGTCTTCTGCTATTTGTAAGGGCTTTGTGTAGTTCCATCTGACCTGAGAGGCACTGCCACACTACAACATTAATAACAGATGCTGAAGCGATGCCAGGTTACAAAAATAAACACATGAAAAATACATTCATGACCCTTGTGTACAGCAAAGTGCTGCACACAGGCAGACACCCATTAGGGGAAGATGTAATATCAGAAAGTGGTCTGTACTCACTCAACCTCTTCTCTCCTTCCATCGCTTGCAACATAAACACATTCCAGATCAAAATTTCTTAGAATTGCTCACAACCTTCCTTATTTTATCCACCTATTTCCTATCAGTGAATTGTATATTGCAAGAGAGAATTGGGTTGAAATTCTTCTGATTCATTAATATAACAGGTTGTTTTAATGTTTACTTGAGTAGAGTATATTTTCTTTTAAGAAAATCTAAAAAGAATAAAATTAAGCCCACAGCAGTAGAGAAAGAGAAAAAAAAAAACAACAAAACACACACACAAAAGGGAGGCACAACAGGGAGAAAATAAAGCAGCTGTAAGCTCATGTGGAAACAATTTGATTACCATCAATTCCCTGAAGTACTGACCAGATAAACACTTGTTTAGCTTTTAAGTTCTGGCAAAATCACAGTGCAAGGTAGCACAGTTGCAAGTGAGTGATTTTTCTATTTATTTATTGAAGCTTCTGAGAAAATAATAGAGATGGGAATCAAAATCCATATCTTCTGTGTAGCTACAGAATATTACCAGTAGGCCTGCAAGGCAAACTCACAGATATTATTACCAAGTTCACAAAGAAGCACATGCCTAGAGCAACAGACAAGTGAAATACTTGCTTAGATTTGAAAAATCAGACTTTATTTTATTTACAAGATAATTTCCTACCAGATGTCTAGGAACCAATCACATCATCTGGCAAAACTACTTTTTTGTAAGAAGTGTTGTTGTCATCTCCCCCTCCTTTTTGCTCAGTTACAGCACTATTTGGGGTATGTCTAACTTCCAGATGTCGTAGATAGGTTGATAAGTGTGCGAAACCTCCTAAACTAGCTGGAGTTTTTGGTGTTTGATTCAAGAGTTAGCAAACTATTGGCCATTAGAGACACAAAGTTATTCATAATCAAAATCAGGTACTTTTCAAGAGATGTTACTTTGTTCTTAAAGGAAAGAGTGGAGTTATTAACAGCTGTCAAATTAGAAACATTTTCAGGAGCAACTGTAGCTTCCATTTTGAGGAAGTAGATTATTACAGGAAAAGATGAATTAAGGAGACGAGGAGTTACTGTCATTAAACTTTCTCCTAGCACCTAAATATAGATATTATAGCCAGCTAAACTGCTTGTGTAAAATCTCTTACTTTAACACTCCTTAAAATGACAAAGTCTTAAGCTGCAGCAGCTTTTCTCCACAGTTTGGGAACACCTCCTTCATATTATCCAGTCACAGCAAACCACTAGCCTTTTGCTCCTGTTACTCTTATTTTATGGCAGATTTTAGAAATTTTGCAGGTTTCCTGTATTGTTAGTATCTCAGCTGGAGCTATCAGTCTCACGTGAACCTTTAAGAAATCTGCATTGGAACAATCACCCCATGTAGAGATCAGAAGCTGGACATGGTCATCTCCACTTTGACAATTTCAACAACTGGCTCCATTCAGGGACAAATGTGGCCATAATCTTAACGGAAGGGCTACACATGCACAGGGACCTGACTAAATGACAAGACACAAATACCTTCTGCATTGCCTGGGGCTAATGAGAGAGGTTAATTCCTCACACATCTTTGCAGCAGGTGGAATCAAGAATTCTCCACAGTATCTGAAAACACAAACTCTTTGAAAACCTTTCTCTTTCATAGTCAAAATGAAGACAAAGCTTTTGTCAAATATATCAAGACAAACAGACCACACAACTTGGAAATCTCCAGCATTAGCCTCTTTCAAATTCTGATGAGTCTTTTTTTTCCCCTTACACTAAGTCTTCAAGGACTAAGGTATCACACACTATTAAACCTCTCATCCATGTCATCTAATTTACTTGGTAGACTCCACTGAAAAATAATGGTCCCTGTAATAAAGATCACAAATGCTATTTCAGGTCAGTCATGGGTTTTCTGGAGCCAAGAGGAAATTAACAAAATAACAGAAAGTAAATTTAAGAGTAGCCAAATCATGACTGCAGTTTCCTTATAATATAATCTATCTTCCCCTCCTTTCTTTGCCCACTCAGCTGAATGGAAATCTAAACTAACCTATTAATTTTCCTAGTCCTGGCTGCAAATACTGAAAGCTCAAACTGCTAGTTCAACTATAGTTTGTATGTGGTGAAGCTTGACAAGTTCCTGGTCAGAACAGTCCTCAGCTTTTAAACAGTAATAATCAGTATGTCCAGCTGCATCTGTCATAAAAATATTTACTTTTGACACGTTCTTTTGAAAAATCTTTCTGATCTCAAAATTATTTTCTTCAGCCCAAGCACCATCTGAAATTCTCAGCCCTCTCCAGCTTCCATCAGGCTGTCAGAAGTGAGAAGCATCTACCACAGAAAATTCTTAGTTCAGTGTGAAATATTGAAAAGGTGATGTGTGGCCAAGCCAGCGATCTACGTTTCAGCATTCCTGGAATAACAACACAGAGGGGAGACACAGTGGAGAGATGAGCAGGAAGAGACCAGAGTCGTTACATTAAAGGAATAAACAAGTTTTGAAGAGAAAAAGGGAAGAGAGAGGTGCATACTTGGCAAACCACATAGGTAACAGGAAAGAGGTAAAAATGGAGGAAATAGAAGTGAAAAGCCAAGAGCAGGATGTCTAGAGGGAGTATGCTGGGAGTAAAGTGTACTGGGAGTTGGGGCAAAACTAAGGACTGTGCATCACATTGAAGGTCTCAGCAACTAGGTGGAATTAACTCAAGAATTCAATTACCAAGGTCAAACCATGAGATAAAAGAAAGGCGTTTAGCCTTATATGGTCCTTGAAGATTATTTCTATTTCAGTACATAGTCACTGCTCCACATCTATGTGAGAAAGCTGGCATGATTTCCTTTTCTGGACTCTACTGAGCTGGTAGAAATACTGCAGCTTTAATAAATGATTTTAGTGCACTTCATAGGGATGATTTTTTCCATTATTACAAGAGGCTGTGAACCAAATCTCTATGATACTTTACTATGTAGGCTTAGGAACTAGTTAAACTGCTTATGACCTTCATTTGGGAGATTTATTAATTCACTGATTTGAAGGCTAATTTTTATAAGAAACAAGAATAACTTGGCTGGTCCTTATTTTCTCCTTTAAAAATATTACACATATTATCACAGTGTTTCTTAGACCACTTAGGGTATGGTTCTTAGGGCTGGTATTTTGATATGGAGATATTTCTGGATTTGAAAGCTGGAATTACAAAATTCCATAGAAAATTGGTTAATAATTAAAATAAACATAGAAGATATAGATGTGCATAGCTGCATTGTCTAGCTCTTTCCATTTTAAACAGCTGCAGCATTCTGTAACAAACCAAGATCCCAGTTTTGCATTCTGGGTTGCTAATTAATTATCTTTTATAGCTTTAATCAATGAACTGCTAAAGCTAAGCCAGACTAGTGTTCTCTGCTCTTATTTGTAAATTAACCTTTAAGAGTCTCAAAGAAGCAGCACTTTCAGCCCCTGCACATTCTTTGCAGTGACTGGGCTTAATTAGACCCTTTTTCTGTAGATAAGGAAGGTCATTTGAAGAAGGTGAATAGAAACTCACTGACATTTAGGAAGAAATTGTTCTCCATTTACAACCACAGTGTAAAGCTATATCATACAAAATACATAATACCTGAGGTCTCATAACTCTCAGAGTTATTTTCTTAGGCTCTTTCTCCTTAAACTGAATTTTTAGAAAAATACTTCAAAGGCCAAGAGGTTTGTGACAGGACTGTGGCCCCCTGTGAGCTTTCACTGGAGTGGTATGCCTGCTGAATATCCAGAACAGTGTCTGTTCCAACAGTGAAAGAGTCAACCTGAAAAAATAAATCAATCATTCTTTCTGTGCTGATGTTAAATAGACTCAAACATGCAAAGAGATCAAATGATTATTTCACAAAAAGAACAATTAACTGCAGTGTGGTTTTCTGTCCTCCTCATCACAATCTATTACCTAGTCCCGGTGTGCCAGTCTTCTTTCCAGTGACCTATGCTCAGTAGCCACTTAAGAGTCTACACTGTCCATTCCCAATGCTCTCTGTAGACCTTCGAGCATCCTTTTCCAATTGTTTCCCTCTACCAGGTCATCTGTGCTCGCCTTCCTATTCCAAAATTTTTCCTGGTGTTCCCCCTCATGTCCTCAGATTTCTCTGCTCAGATCTCTCCTGCTTACACTAACACCCTATCTCTCATCTGGGCCCTTCTCATACTATTCTGTTGGAAGAAAGTGTCTCTTTCTGACAAGTTCTTATTCAAGTAGGATTTACTTGCTTGACATACAAAACAGCCTGTCAAACACAGAATTGTGTATACCACAACTTACATGAGGTAATTATAATAATTTCTTCTATCAAGACATTATTGGACATTTTTATTAAAATCCATGCAAGCATCCCCTTTCCCTTTCTTCACAGCTTTCCCACAGTCATTCCATTCACAACGCTCTACCCAAAACCAGCAGTATAAAACTTACTAGGATGACTGACTTTACCTTTCAGATAATGATGCTTATTTGCCATATTCATAGTTACTTCTCATTTAACTGCCAGTATTCATCACTTATTCTACAGCCCACGCCCCATCAATGGGCCTCTTCTGCATTCCAGCAGATTGCAGCAGGAACCATCCTCCGAGAGAAACGTAAATCTATTCCAGAGCAACTGTAATTCCCAGCATAGAACCTAAGAGTTTCTACAGTCTTTCAGTACAGACTGAGAGTATATGTGCATGGAATATCCCTAGCTAACATGGAATGTGTAAAAAGGTCACAGTTAGGCAGGAGGTAAGGAACAGCAGGAAAAACAGAATAAAGAGAGGAAAGCTTCAATAGACACAAAATTCAGAGGACAAACACTGGAAGAGTCAGGCTTGGGGTGATGGAAAAGAAGGAGCTATATACATCTTTGTATAAAGATTTTATATATATATGCAAACGCATATATATATATAAAATATATATACACATACTTTGAGGGTGGTGGAGGACTGGAACAGGCTGCCCAGAGAGGTTGTGGAGTCTCCCGCTCTGGAGACATTCAAAACCCGCCTGGATGCTGTCCTGTGCAACCTGTTGTAGGTGACCCTGCTCTGGCGGAGGGGTTGGACTAGATGATCTCCAGAGGTCCCTTCCAACCCTGACGATTCTGTGATTCTGTGATACATATATAGCACATAGAATCCTCCTCAGATGTAGAGTTGATCTCTGGGTTTCTTGGTTATAATATTCCCCTGCCTTTTCAAGCAGCTATGAAACCCACAGCTAACCTACCTCTCCTGCTTATTTCTCTTAAGGAATAGCAGCCAACATTACTACTGCTGTTTATTTGGCCAGTTCAAGGGATAAACATATGCACCATGAATGTCAAGCATGGAGGACTGCCCATGTTGAGGTCAGTAGATTCTCACACAATATAATTGCTTTTTTTATAAGAGTGCTTTAAAAAACAACGCCATCGCTCTTCCCCAGCTAATCACCTGGGAAAATGAAAGAAAAATGACAGATATATTTAGAAGAATATTACCACTGCAAAATTAGAAGCATAAAATTAGCATATTTAGGATTGCATTTGCCTATGTGACCTTAATTCAGTCCCTTGTGCATATTCAGAAGGCTAGACACTGAAATCCTAGCTTCCTTGAAGTCAGTGGGCTATTTGCCATCGACTTCAGAGATGCCAGTATTTCACCCAGTCTTCACCTTCGTGCTTCCAAATTTCAGATGCAGATTTTTCCATGAGGTCCCTTCCTCTTTTGTTTATAGACTTGTCTGAATGGAAGTATTTTTTTCCCCTCTATATGAGGTGTGTGGCCCAGTGCCTTATTTACTGCACAGATATAAAGCCTACATTGAATAGAGGACTTAAAAATCCTCATGGCTGTTTTTCATCACAAAATCTTACCATTCTCTTGAGTCTTATATGTGCTATGAATGCATCTTTAGACTGTTTTGTGAAGCACTTGCATTACCAGTTCTGTTTTGTAGATTGGAACCCGGAGCACAGAGAAGTACATACAGATTTGTCTAATGCCCACTAATTCTAAGCTCTGAACTATGCATAGGTCTGATTTATTCAGAATCTTCAGTGTTGTGCATTTAGAGCAAATTTTCTGTTCATCTTAGTTTCTATTACAAGCTCCCACTATTTCTGCAAATCAAGCTCCATTTATTCCAAGCTGGGCATCCAGAAAACAAAGTTCACTCAGATTAGTGCTCACCTATGGAAAGTCTGATATAATTGCCAAATCTGTCGAAGGATGTAGACCAGAAACCATAAATCTGTGCATTTCTTGGACTCACTATATAGCATGTAAGAGCTAAACCAAATGCCATCTTCTACCTACAGGGAGTTTGAGCCTTCTTGTCCCACCTCACTAGGAAGCATCCTGACTACAAACCTACAAACAATGGGACTGGTGTGTAAGAAAATGCAAAGATAATAAAAAAATGCCAGATCGAGATTCGCTGTCCCCTGCATGGGTGAAATATGCAATAAAGTAAATAGGAGTGCTGTCAGCCAAATGAGGACCAGGTTTTGCTTGGGCAACACATATTCACTGAAACATCGTGATGTTCAAGTACAGCTATGCATTAGGAATTAAGGATTTACTGATTTAACACTTGACTTGTTCATCCTTCTTAAAGTGTTCCTATGACATCATCTTTGAATGTTCTCATAGTCTAACTCTCTGAATCTGTCTCTGTGAGGCATCTCTACCTATAGCTTTTGTGGATTGTTAAATTAAATGAATAGTTTAGCAACAAACTGATTGAGATTAATCAATTGACTAAAACAACTGCATGAAGAATGTGTACACAGGACAGGCTTGGAAGGAGTTTCTAGTAATCAGAAGTCAAGACCTGCAGCTGCCACAGTATGCGGATGATAACAGAGATAACAAATAGCTTATCTAGGAATTTATCTGGACCCAGGTGCATTCGATTCATACGCAAATTATTTGTCAGGAGCAAGTGTATTTGTTGACTCAATTGACTGCAATTGAGCATAATGAGTTGAATCTCTTCTGAAAAGCATCAGCTGTGTATGTTAACCTGATGAAAAATATTACAGGTCTTGAACCTAAGCCATAAAAAGAAAGAAAATGAGATCTTCCTATGAATTGTCTGTATGCTATTAAGAACTAGCAATATCTGCAGCTTTTGCTTGCAAAGAGTGGAGAACAATATCACCTGAAACCCACTAAAAAAAAAAGGCTAATTAATGTCATGTCAGGGTCACTAATCCCTTGGGAGTGAACAAGGACAAAACAAATGAGTCTTCATTGTGCAGGGAAAAAAATGTTCATTTACAAGGAACCCAATTCACAAAAATTGGATTTAAAGGTAGCTGTAACTAGCGTGGATATTCCATAATGCAATTTTAATTAGTCACATTTTTCTGTATGGCAGAAAAACCTCCTGTTGCTGAAGGTAACTCTTACAAGCTGTTTGAATACATTACTTAGAAATAAAAACCACAGAGAAACAATGATCTACAATGCTTAGTCCATGGGCCAGAGTCTTAGTCTTGGCACATCAACTGTCACTTCTCCCGCTTCCCAGCTCCACAGGGCCTCCTGCCAGCTTCTCCTCTCACTATGCCTTACAGTATTCTCCACCCTACATAACCACCAACACACAGAGCAGCATGAGTGACAGAGATACGTTCATTGCACAAGTGCCTCATTGCATGGTCATGGAGGGAAAGCGCAATAAGAGCCAAGGGTTACTGCTGCTCCTCAAACAAAGAGATGTTGAGGTTCCCAAAGTGATTCTAAAATGGTAAGACCCAAAACGAACAGCAGGGAGGAGTCCAGATAGTGGAACAGGGTTCTGGGACCCAAATGACAACGGACTCCCTCAGAAGACAGGACTAGCCTACCTTTGCATTTACATTCACGTACTTAGAAATCTGCATTACCAGCAAGCAAACATCTGGGTGAATATTGGCATCCATACTGAACTTAGTATAAGGTAATACACTAAGCGCTCAGTCAAGGATGATTATTGCAGCTGAAAGCCTGAGGGAACACCTTGCAAAGGTTAGAGCGTACTTTTGGTGACATTTTCAAATGCAAGCTCAACAGTTATGCACTCTTCATAACATGCGCAAGCTGTGTCTTCCTGCAAAGCCTGCCACAGAAGGAGGAGCACGTGAAAAATCAGATAATTATAGCCTAGGGGCCCATTATATATTATATTAATTTCCAAATCTGTTTCTGCAGAGAAGCCTTCTGCAACACCAATGCAGGTTTTGTTGGGCACCATTAATTCATGGATGTGTTGTAACTGTGATTGCAAATCCTGAAGTTGTTCCTCAGCCCTTTATTCAGGTAAAATTCCCATTGAAGCCAGGGGAAAGTTTTGCATCAAAAAATATTAAATAAAGCAACTCTCACATCTTTTCTGCTGGAGACCCCACTTCTTGGCCTTTAACTTGCTTCTGTGATATGAGCATCACTCCTCATTTGAATATCTAGAGGGCTCACAATGCTTGCAGAGATGTCATACATGGCTCACAACCCTACACAGGGCACCCACTAACTGGACAGCTTAGTCTGGACATGACTGAAACCACTGATCACACCAGTGACTGCCTGCTCCACTACGTCTTGATATTATTCCTGTTCCAGCATAAAACCGGAGAATATTTTGTTGTCTGCACTGCAAAAGATACAGGCAATTTTCTTCTTTTAAACTCAATGAGGACCTTTTGCCAATTCTTATTGACTGCTGTGAAGTCATCAGTCAGTGACTGAGTAAATGAAGCTACATTCTAAAATGTGGTTTTGGTCATTTATTTTGACAACCCAGTAATAGTGTAGTTTCCATCATTGTGTACTACTGAACGAAAATAGCTAGCAAAAAACAATAGGTCTGAGAAAATGAGAAGAGGCATTGAAAGAGACTTACTGGTCTTGTAAAAACAACAAAGGGAGAATTGGTAAGCTCCTACCCCAGTTTTACCTTTCTTTTGAAATGGAAGGGAAATCACGTCTACACCCAAGAATGGGCATTTTAAACTGAATACACACATCAGAGCTGAAAACCTTTCAGTACACAAACTAATAACCTCCAAAGGCAGGGTGAAAGCTGGGATCGAGGACTTTAAATCTCCATGGCTCATCCCTGACTGAGTAAAGAAAAAGATGTATTTTATGCCTGATTATTCCACTCTATTTAGATTACATAATTTAATTTACAAGAACCTCACTCAGAGAAAAAAAAAAAAAAAACAGAAGAAAAACTAAGATGGAAGCATTCAGAGGTCTATTTCAGTTAACATTAGTTCTTTACATACGTTCTGGATTTTCACACACTTACCTGTAGTAGCACTGGAAACTGTTGGCCACTGCTGATCAGGCCCTCCTGGTCCTCCACGCAGGACTCCTGCCTCCTCCATATGCACAGCACTGAATAAGTATATATCATAGTTAGATTATACAGTTCCCCTCTGCCCTGGGCTTTATAACTTTTCCCTTTCTTGCTGCTCTTCAAAGGTTGTAACTGTCACTGTACAACTACTACTATAGTATTGCAAGATGCTAACAAACTCCGCTGGAGCATTGGAGAATTAGCTGGTTTGACTTGCAAAAAATATCATGGATTATTCACTAAAACGCAGTTGTGGCATAATTTATAAAACTAACATACCTGCAGGACACTTTGCTTTCATTAACTGAAACCACTAACAAGGAAGTTACACACCTTCTTTGCTGTTATGCTTTATTAGCATTAAAGCAAATAATAAAAAGGTTTTGGAGTTAGTTCTGAGCTTTGGCCATTATACTGTTTTAGCAGATCCCACTTTCCTGGGTTACTGCATGCTTCTCATGAGCCACTGAGAAAGAAAAATACATTTTTCTCAAATGCAGAAACTAACACAGCAAATTTTACAGTGTCATGTTGTGAGCATTTGGCCTTGAAAACACTGATTTGGGTATTAGTCAGCACCTTACACGGAAGGAAAGAAAATAATTCTGCTACTTTTAATGCACAACCAGGCACATATTTGTGTGCAATTCCTTAGAGAAACGGGATTCTGTGACTGTGTCCCTGTCTCTGCTTATCTGCTTCTCAGCTCCCTTCCACTCTCACATTTGAACTTAATGGGTAATTTCAACCGAATACCACAGATATCAAGGGTCCTATGGATACCAAATTTCTACAAGTTCTGTTAAAAAAAAATCAACATTTTATGAAAATCATCAGCTGGGCATATCACACAGGCTTAGATTTCAGGTAAGGATGGGTGCTGTTGATGTGAGTGATTAGAGGAACAGATCCAGTTTCCCAGAAAGGCTTCATTACCTCCCCTGCTTGTGGGATTAATTGCTTTAAATGAGCTCTAACTTTTCATTAATTGTTCAAGTAACTTCAGGCAAGATCTTGCACTCTCTATAAAAATGAATGTGGATCCACAGGATCACATTTGGAATACACAAGAGCCTGACTCTGAGGACCAGTAGATAAGGTAGACAAGATGCTCAGGTAGGCAGGAGAATTCCTCCTTCAGGATCCTGCTCCCCAGACTGTTTATTCATTTTGCAGTAAGCAGTCAGGGATTAAAAAAACAAAACAAAACAAAACAAAACAAAAAAAAACACCACAACAAGAACCAGAAGGAACATAAAAGAAAGAAACCAGTTGCCCAACAGGCCACAGAATCAAGCTTGCTCTCTCTTCCTTTCCTTCTGGTCCTTGAGGTTTAGGTTCCTTTTTGCACAGCAGCCCAAAGCTGGCTGGAGAGGTACACTGTGCCCTCACCCACACAAAGCACAGTCTGAGATGGACAGTCCGAATCTGAGTTTTGGACTTCAACCTTATGAATACTCTTCAGTCCTGTGGTTAGCAAATTAAAGGTGATGACTACAGTCCCATGGCACTAACAACTTTGGGAAAAGCATATTGTCCTGTAATTTGTAGTGTCTCTAGGAACTACTGCAGCCTTATAATTACATCTAAACCTGTAAAGTAGTCTTATTAATCACGTCAGATTACACCTGAATATATAACCAGCTTTCCAATCTGCTCAGGAAGGGAGAGCAAAGATTTTATTTAGGCCCTACAAAACCAACTTTATTATAATCCTTTTTTTCCAGGTGTGCTGAGTAGCAAATTATAGCAGAGACTGCTTGCAATGTTAGGCAGAGGACTTTCAAAGATGTCTTAAGAGATTTGGACACAGCCTCACTTTTCTTTCTTTAAAAATCCATCTCATATCTTTAAATTGTGCTTTAAACTGTGTTAATCATCTTGATTGCACCATGTGGTTAATAAACTGACTGCAGGAGCAACATACTTTTATAGTAAAGAGAGACAAGAAGATGGAAAGCACATCAATGCCGCAGACAATCTATTGAAACATATCAGCATAGATGATTACAGGGAGCTTTAAAGTAAACAAAAAATGCATAATCACAGTTAAATAATTCAATAATTGAAACAATTATGCCTTGACAGTCAATGTATAAAAAGGCAGAAGGTAAACACAAAAAAAGCACAGATCTATGGTAGTATAATAATAGCATGAAATGCAGTCAGACTGAAGCTGTAACACTTGGAGATTGGAAGTGACAGCAGCAGAACTCAGGTGGCTTTCCCTCCCAGTGTGCAGATATAAGTCTAGGGCATCACAGGAGCCAGACAGCTTTGTCCTTTTCACAGAGGACAAAGACAGTATTCCCCCTTCACGTGGGGAAACACCATACATACCTTTGCATTCCTGCCCTTAGGGATGCAGAGTAGCGCCAATCAGGATTGGGGTGTTTTGGCTGTAGAAACAAAAGCCCAGGAAAATGTTGTTAATGCATGTTAAACGTGCTGAAAAGCATATGCATCTGGTTAATTTAGTCAGGGGAGTCTATATGGAGCTCCTCAATTTTTGTGAACATTCAGAACGGCCAAATCCTTCTACAAATCTAAACAAACTTTCAAACGGACACACAGAGAGTGTCTATGTAACAGAGAAATTTGTTTGCATGCCAAGGCCTTCAGCCAAGGATTTTCTTATAGCAGGGGAACAGCTGGACTGAGGGTGAGGGGAAAGCCCCTTTGCTCTTTTTTTTTCAATTTGAGAGGTGCAGAGATGATCTCTGTAGAACAATGTTTAATGCTGGAAACTAGTGGACAGTTATTTTGTACGTTCCTCAACGTTCTAGGCATAGGAAATAAAAACATCGCAAATCCATAAAGCACATCGTTTGTTTACCTGATAAGGTGAGGAAACTCAGTGCTCCTGCACTGAATAGTGTCTGCCTGATAGAGCATAAAATAGAGCCCCCTGTGAAGGGGACATGTGGGGCCGTCTGTCTGCTGTGAGGTTTCTGCTGGCATTTAGCATACTGCAGAGGACTGCACTAGATTGTATCAGATTTGCAGACTGCAGCAAGCCTTTTATCACAGGCAGACATGTTCTTTTGTGATATTAAGAACTACTACATTCTCCACATTCATGAGAGGGCATAAAAGGTAGAAGGGGAAAATAGCCAGCAATACCCTCTGACCAACAAACCTCAGCATATGCTGACCTACTCAGAATGGCTTGCTAAATAAAGAGATAATGAAGAAATCCTCCATTGATCAAAAATTGCTCCAGAAAATCTCTTCTGCATCATCAGGGGACCATCACAATAATTTTCAACTATAGCAATGAATGCAAGCTCAGGTCCTTTAAAATTAAGCCCTCAGCACATAACAAGGTTATTTCTCAGGATTCTCAAGGATTATTCTGTAGGTGATATCGTAGTCAGTGTTTAACTTCAGGCACTTAAATTCAAAGAGAGAACTTAGGTTCAGAAACATAATGGACTACACTCATTCCTCGTATGTCTTGTACAGTGCCAAACACACAAATCATATGTGACAGTAATGGTTTAATTCTCTTCAAGCTATTGGAGGCAGATCAGAAATGAATTTGGTTCCATTACTTGAAAGAGAGAAAGAGTGTTGAATGCTCTGAATTATTTCATGCCAACTCTTTCCTCTTGAGGTTTGGGGTATGCTTTTCCCTGGATCAATAGGTTTTATTCAAATAAAAATGGAGCAATTACAACTTACACTATCACTCTATCACCATATTTCCCAGGTCCAGCATGATTCAAGAGACGCTCTTGGATAATGTGCATCCTAGTATTCTTTATGGTCCGAGTTACACAAAAGGGAGGTGGCTGCTGTTTGCAGTTACACCTTAAACATCTGTGCTAGCAATTTCCTTCCCATTTAGTCCCCAGTTCTACAGCATGCTCAGGTTCTGCTGAGTTTAGCAGAAAGCAGCTTGACAAGGAACCCTTTATGCATGGTTCCAGTATTTTCTGATTCATTCCGTTTTGGCTCCAGTCCCAAGGATGTCAAAGCAACTCTAAAGCGAACCACACAGTAACAGTCAATGAAGGAGGATACAAAATAACACACACTGATCAGACCCCCTCCTGAGTTTGCCTTTCTTGATGTACAAAGGGTGCTGACACCACATGATTTGGCTTTTCCTCTGCTGGGGATTTTCTTATAGCAGCGGAACTGCCGGGTTGTGGGTGGGAGGAAAGTCCCTTTGCTCTTTTTTGCAGTTTGAGAGGTGCAGGTTACTAATTTGTACAGGCTTACAGGCAGTGTGAGGAGGAGGAATCTTACCACTGTCCCAGGCAAAACACAGATGAAGTGAGATTACATCAAAAAGCTGGAAAGTCTGACCACGAGTTGGGTAGGATTGAGAAAAGAGGAAAACGACCACTCACTCATAGTATATAGATTTTTGTTTTTCAGCCGAGAGCTCTCCATCTCTTAGCTAGAAGACAAAAATCTATGTTCTATTGCAGTGGGAACTTTCAGAGGCCAGATCATAAATGGGTGATGATGGCAGGAGAAAGTAATTAGTTAAAAACTCATCATTCATTCACTCCACATGCAAGGACCAACATCCACCTTGTCAATATAACAGAAAGAGCAGCAGTTAGGAGATTGTAGTATTTTCAAAGGTTACTATCTAGAAGCTGTGGCATCTTGTGGCTACTCTGAAACAGTTCTCTATTTGCTATTACTCTTTAGGCAGGGCTGTAGTGCTTCTCCCAGCAGGGCAGAAGAAGGAAGGAGGGGACAGGATCAGAAAAATATGCTCTGGAAATTGAAAGATCTATTGCCACACTTGACTTTCAGACACTTTCAGGGGAGGGTTTTTTTTTTTGTTTTTAACTGTGAAACTTTCAATGCCTGGGACTTCTCTGCTTTTTGATGTCTTCACAGGAAAAACAGGAGGAGCAGGCAGTTGAGCAGCAATCCACTTTTGCACAGAGCTGTTCTCACCCAGTTTTAGCATGTGCACACTGCTTGACTGGGAACTTTCAGACCTCAGCAAGAGACACATGTTTGTACCCCACTTGTGTTATCACTGTCTTGCAGCTGGCAAAATTGGTGAAATTCCAATTTTGTCAGTGTAACTAGCTTCTCCTGTTGTGCTGCTGCAGCCCGTAATTCTTTAAGATCCCCTGGTCATAAAAGAAAAGCTGTTTCAATACACCTTTAAATGAGACTGGGCAATTAGGATCAAGAAAAGCAAAAAAGCATGACCAATAATAGAAGTGATAGCATAGTAGAAGGGGCAAACCTGTTCAGTAATACCTTTCCCCAGTTCAGATGCAGCAATGCTCCTTCTTATAGATCCATCAGGCATTCACAGCCTGCATGTTTGGGTAGGCTTATATCTCCGACTATGAACTGTCCACCTTTACCAGACCACCCACTGAAACCTGCCACACTGACACATGCTGTCACACAGCACACAGTCGCCGTGTCATGACATGATGTGGCCCACCTCAAAGTAGAGCAGTGTCTTCAGCACAGTCCCAGGGGACAGGAGTCTGTGCAAGAGCTGACAGTTGGCTCCTCTGCAAAGCCCTGTCACAGGCTTTGCTGTGAGAAATGTAACTGTGTTGTAAATCAACACCACCAGGACAAGGTACAGCTGGCCAGGAAGCATGAGTACAGAGAGGAAGCACCAAGAGAAACACAGACTCTGAGGTGGTCCAGATGCTTCCCAGTTGTATATCCCCACACTCTCACTACATCACACAATGCTGACGAAGATACTACTGTTCCTTTTACCTCCCCAGCTCCCAACTCATCATAAGACCCTGTTTATCACATGCCAGCCCATTCTACTAACTTTAAGGTAGTCTTAGCTTGCCATTTCCCTCAGAGCTTTTTGGAGGCCATGTATCAAGACCAGTCATCCTATCCTTACCACTGATCAGTGGAGGTGAGGGAAATCACATGATCCAGCACAGAAGGAATCAACTATTCCCTGTTTCTTCCATCACCTTCTTTTTCTGATTTAGTAACAGCACACACCATCATAGTTGTGAGATGAGTCAAAATCTATCCAGGTGCCTACAGAAGTAGATGTCACTGCACCAGGTGAACACCTCATGCCCACAGTTTGCTCCTGCTGGTTCTTCCAGGCACTAGGCTTAGAGTCTGCCAACCACATAACCGCAAGCATTAATGTCACTAGTCACAAACAACGAACCCAATTTGAAAGTCTAAAAAACAGAGTGAATGTATAATATCAAATGGACCCACCTCAGCACCTTAGTAGCAAAAAAGCTCATGCAAAATTTCACACAGTTGTTTTCAAATGGCACAGCATGGGTTAATTTGAGAATAATTTCACTGGTTCATAGAGAATAAATTTAATTGAAAACACATTGTTACAAGCATTTTGCTCAGTCCTCTTTTTTAGTTAATACTTAAACACAGTAAGTATTTGTCCCTGGGACAGAGGGAATTTCTAAAATTTTTTTAATGTTGTCCTGATCCTGTATTCATGAAAAAACAATGCAAAGCCTCCCATTGACTTCAGTGGGTGTTAGAACAGGACTTGCTTGAGGTAGAGAAGTGCGAATCAAACATTTACAAACATTTACTGGATGATGAGACTGCTAAAAGCATCCCAATCCATTCCTATTTCCACACAAGCACATGACAGAGTGACATAAAGTATACTTATCAAATATATCTGCTTTGAAGCAATAATAAAAGCCTTTTAGAACCCCTGATCGCATACAGTTCTGCTTATTTTCCAGTGACAAGATGTTGACAGATGTGGGGAAACAGACTTCTATTCCTGCTTTCCTTCTGTAAATGTTTAGAATTAATTTGATGTGGAAAACAAACTATTTATAGTCTGAACATGTGTTTATCATACAAGAAATCAGAATGGAAACTAGAAAAGGGCACAATTCAGAAGCCCAGAGATTCTCTTTCTGGCAGTGTTAATTTGCATTCCTAACTCTAAGAAAACTAAGGTGAAGGCAACAGGCAAGTGCTTCTGTAAAGTATATTTAACGAGTTCCAAGAGAAGAAAAACTCCTCTGCTTAATATTGGATGCAAATTTCTGCTGGCACAGCAGTAAGCATCAAACCTAGAGTCTGACTGGCCTGAAGCACAGAGCACTGTCCCTGCTTAGCAGAACAGGATGGGATACTGCTGCTAAACAAAAGAACAAACGCTTATAGTTAACCTTTACAATGTCAGTGGGGCTGGAGAATTTCTTAAAGGCTTAAGTTCTTGAACTGAGATGGTAAGATATTCCACCATTAATACCTTTAAAGCCTCTGTGAGAAGTCTCTTGGAAAGACTGCTCCAGACAATGCTCTGGGTTTACTAGATTTAGTCACTTCAAAACATGCTTGCATTTTAAAGCAGTATCAAGATGTGTTCAACACAAGTATTGTTTGTTTTTTTTCCATGTGTTTAGCAAGCTGGTTTTGAAGTGTAAAATACAGAGGAAGAGCCAGAAGCAGAGCAAACTGTGGTAAAACTCCAATGAACCCCTGGGTCTTACCATTACTAATGTGCAGCTTTTGTTCTTTCTGAAGTGTGTATAGACACAATGCAAATTTATTTATGAACATCGAGTGAAACACCGTATTTTGTCAGTCACATGTGTCACCACACAAAAAAGGGTACAAGGAAATATATCATCAGAAGAGCTGATATCAAGTTCTATCAAGTATCCAGACTGCCCACTCATCATTAGGAACATGCCAGACTGCCTTCTGGGGCAGAAAACTCCAGTTAAAACATATGTTGGTTTGATCATTATTCCCTGCATTGAGGTTGTCATGAGTCGCGAGACATAACAAACGAGCTTAACCACACAGAATGTAAGAACAAGAAGGAAGAGATGAAAAGACAAACCAAGGCCCAGACACTACTCAGACATCACTCAGCATCTTCACAGGCATATGAGGAAAGGGACTCCAGACCACAGCACTGAAACCTTTCCTGAAAAGGACGGATCACCACTGCAGCAGTGCCTAGTAACAAAATCACATCTTTACACACAGCCCTCCACATCTGCGTGCATCCATCTCTCAAAAGGCAGGAATCCAGGCTGCCCATAACTTCGCACAGGGCCAGCAATGAAGCCACAGTATTTTGCGCTCTCTGTATTTTGCCCACACTGCCTGCCTGGTCACCCTGCAGTAGTTATTGAGCTGATGAGAGAGAGATACCCCTTTATCCCACATTCTGATTCTTATCAACAGACTGCTGCCAGCAATAACTGTGTCTAAGTTTTTCATTGCAGCTGTGTTGGTACATTTCTTCTTTTACAAAACACACTTGGTTTGAGATATTCTTGCAAACTTATAAAAGACCATACACGCAATCAGTGTTGAATGCAGAGGCACAGGCTGTCTTGCAAAAACAAGCTCCCATTCCACCATCACATCACGAGCTGTGTAAGTCAAAATAGTCATGTAGGAATCAGCACCTCAACAGATACAAAGAATTCCCTACCTGACCTTCGTACACTGGCTTTTCCCTTCCATTGCATCCTTCTAATGACCAAATTAAGTCAGTCAAAACTTAATGTAAAGAAATTATTAACATCTTTGACCTTACTAGTAAATATGAAAAGGACTGAGACCTTATTGCACTGAGTGTTACTGAGATTAATCCCAAATAACTTTGAAATATTTTTCTTCTCATTGTATAACATTTGCAAAATATTAGCCTTTGTGAAACCTTATGTACGATATCTGTCCGTAGAAAGTCCATTCACCTAGTCCCATCCTCATCACTGAGCAACAAATAGAAGATCAGTTTCCAAAAAATTGGGGGGGGAAAAAAAAAAAGGGAAAAAAAGGACTTGTTCGCTTTATCCAGAAGTAACATATACATTGGAGATTAACTTTGTAAATCAACACGAGAACAACAATGCCTGTTGCTATGCTTCACAGGTGAAGGCATAGGCTTTTAAAGACTGATTAAAAGTTCACTTTAACTAAAAAAAGAAACACAGTTCTCTGGAAATTTAGTAATACAAAGATCATTCTACTTAAAAAGTAGAATTTGGTGTTGCTAAGCAATGGATGGCATTTTCAGTGCACATGCTGAGCTTGAAACAAGGGAAAGACAGGATTTTATAGTATGCAATTAGCTAGAACTAGTAATTAGTGAATGCCATTATGTTCACCCATTTTCTCATGTACACCTGGCATTGATACATCTTCATACTATGCACTACCACAGGACAGTTTAAGAAGCAGAGACCTAAGAAAAGAACTTGTGACAAGTAGAACTTGTCAGAATTTCACCTCTGTTTAAATCATACAGAACTGTGAATAATTGATTGCTCTTTTGGATCATAATTCCACACAGGCAGGCATTTGTTAGTTTGTTCTAGACATCTCTCTACTTTTGTGCTCCAAGTTTGGGCTGGCGTTGCTGCCACTGACTGATCTGCACTGGTGTTTCAAAATTTGCTAATTCACTGCATGCAATGGATTGATTCCCTAAAATGTGATAGGAATCTGTCTGTTAAACTAATTTCCTACTGGTCTCGCATCCAAAGTTAAGCTCTTTTTCAATTACTGCTCCTCTTTTTTTTTTTTTTTCCAGAAAAATCAGATGTAAGGTGTATATTTCACTCCCTGATTCTTCAGCATACATACTTAGAGTATTTTTCATGTTCCCTTCTATATCAAACAGATTCCAGACAGATTTTAAGGTACAAAGACTGTGTAAAAAAAGAAAAAAATACCTCCCCTATACCCTGCCACTGTGATTTATAGAAAAAGCACTGCATTAATCTTAAATGGATTAGTTCTGAATGGATGATTATTACCCTCTAAAAGCATTTTTATGAAAGACTTGCTAGTCCTTAAGATCTGTGCATCTTTGTGGAACTAAACAACAGTTGCAAAAGATGCTGACATCTTCATATGTGAATAAGTGTAAAGAAATAAAGAAATAAATTATATTTCTGTGGCAAGAATACACAAGTCAGGCTCCTTTCTATCCCACCACAGTTACTCCCCTGGCTTTCCCATGTCTGGAGGCATAGCACACATTAATGCACAAATTGATCTTATGTCTGCTGCAATTGTAGGGTACAAATAGCATGCAGTAATTGCAAAATTTTCCTTTTGTGAACTAGAATTAGTCTCTCCTCTGAGTTCTTCTGGGTTTAGTTGTGCTATATGTAGAAAAAAAATGGTACAGAGCAGGCAAACCACACACTAACTGCAGACTGCCTGTATGCTAGCATAAAGCAACCATTAATTCTTCACTGTGGGAAAATATTGAAAAGGTTAATACGCTGCTAGACAAACCATAGGTATTAAACAATTTTCAATAGCAATCCAGCAGGTTAGAAGTCGTCACACTGTAACATGACGATGGCAACTTGCTGTAATTCTCTACAAAGATGTCACCAGATTGTCACTGTCCAGAAAGCATGAAATGCAGCATTGGGTAGAACAAACATTATCAAAGGAGGGATTGCAGTTTTCAGACAACTAAAATATGCCCGCATTAGTATGCAAAGCATATTACTGCAATAATCTAAATTCAACAGCTTTGCCTAGGGATGAAATCAATGAAGTAGCAAACATCTACAACTGCCATAAAGTAATCTATTGATTTCCAGGCTAATCGCTTTTTTAAAATTTTTTCCTGCAGTATTAGTTTTAACATTAAAACTTTAAGACCACACGTGTCATTCCCTAGCACCCTGTGGCAGCAGGCAATTTTCGATCTGTAGGAGAAAAGGGAAGGAAGCAATACTCTATACAGCATACACTGCAAAAATGAAGTGAATCTCAAACAGGTTGCAACTTACCAAATGGACCCTGAAAGCCCCAGTATTTACCTAGAAACAAAATGCATTGCACAGATTAGATTAAGTAGAACCACATTTCATAGCTGTATGTCAGTGAGCCCAAAAGGGAATACACTCAATCTGAGTTTTCCAGTTTGAACCTCTGCTTGAGTACAGATTTACTCAGAGCACTGTGTTGACCATTTATCAACGTAGCCTCACCTCATTAGGAGTAATGGAGTCATTTTTAAGTATGATCAGGTTTTGTGCACTCTGCCCACTCTGTCCTGTCAGATGCCTCTCAGTCATCACTGCAGAGGGACCAGTAGTTCCTGTTGGGCCACAGGTATTGTAAAACATAAAAGTGTCACTTCCTGATCCTGCAGTTAGGCATGCCTTATAGCAGTAGGTCTTAGTGAGAGACCCATTTCCCCTCACTTCAATGAAATGGGGTTGTACTTTTAAACCGTGGGGCAACCTAGCATCGATGTTGTTGTTGGCCTGCTTGTACAATTCAGCGGGGCACCGTTCTCTCACCCCACAGAACCCTGCACAGCAGGACTCCCCATACAGACTGTATCTGTAGCACTTGATAACAGTAAGCCCAATGATCGTGAAAAGAAAAACGAAGGAGATGGCGCTCAAAGCGATAATGAGATAAAGAGTGATCTCTGAGTAATTGCTCGGACTTTTAATGTGCCTTCTTGTATCAGGGATGATTTTGGAAACTCTGTCCACCACAGCAACAGTGATGGCTACTGATGAGGACATCGGTGGGTCTCCATTGTCTCTCACCTCCACCGTCAGGTTGAAAGTAGATGTGCTGTCCTCACCCAGTTTGCGAGTAGTCCTAATCTCCCCAGTATGGAGCTCTACCCTGAACAAACCTGGATCTGAGGTTTGCACCAGGTGGAAGAACAACCAGGCATTTTGTCCTGAATCCCCATCAATGGCTATAATTTTGGTTACCAAATATCCAGCATACGCCGAGCGTGGGATCATCTCCAGGGCTGCTGAAGTGTTGGTTGAGGTAGGATACAGAATCTGTGGAGCATGGTCATTCTCATCCACCACATATATGTAGACAGTGACAGTGCTGCTCAGTGGTGGGATCCCAGCATCCCGAGCCTGGACAATCACCTGGAACTCCCTTAGTGTCTCATAGTCAAAGGACCTGACAGCGTACATGTTGCCGCTATCAGTTTTAATGGAGACATAGGAGGCAACAGGTAGCCCTTCAATCTCCCCGTCTAGTAGAGAATAGGATACATAGGCATTTTCGGCGACATCTGGGTCAGTGGCTTTGATAGTGCACAGCAAGGCTCCAATGGGGTTGTTCTCAGGGATGTAAACTGAGTACACAGGTTCTTCGAACCGTGGAGGATTGTCATTGATGTCAGATATCTCCACGTGGATCACCTTCTGGGAGGAGAGAGGGGGGCTCCCAGAGTCAGTAGCTGTAACTGTGATGTTGTAGGCTGCTGCTTTCTCATGGTCCAGTTTGCCCTGGGTGATCAAGGTGTAGGAGTTCTTGAAAGAGTTGAGTGCGAAGGGGAGGCCGGGGGGAATACGCAGAGTCACTTGCTTGTTCAGCCCTGAGTCCTGGTCAGTGACACTCATCAGGGCCACCACAGTTCCTGCCTTTGCATCCTCTGGCACTGGGCTGTACAGGGAGGTCAGGACCACCTCAGGAACATTATCGTTGGCATCCACAATGTTGACCAGCACCTTGCAGTGCCCAGCCAGAGAGACAGGGCCCTGATCAGTGGCTTGTACATAGATCTCATAAGAGGATGCTTCTTCATAGTCCAAGGTACCATTAACCCGCACCTCCCCTGAATGTGGGTCCACACTAAAGAGCTGCCTCACCTTCTGTGGGGTGTAGCTGCCAAAGGAGTAGATCACATCCCCATTGGAGCCCTCATCAGGGTCTGAGGCATTGAGTTTGACCACTAATGTGCCCGGTGGGGCGTTCTCCAGAAGGCTTACAGTGTAGGTGGAACGGTCAAAGGCGGGTGGGTTGTCATTGGTATCCACAACTCGTACAGAGATCTGGGCTGTACCAAACTTGGGAGGGTCCCCACCATCCACTGCAGTAAGCACCAGCTGCTGCAGGGCACTCTGCTCCCGGTCCAGTGGCTGCTGCAGCACCAGCTCCAGGAGCTTGCTGCCACTCTGGAAGCCTTTAAGGTCCAGGGCAAAGTGGCGGCTAGGGCTGAGCTGGTAGCTCTGCACAGAATTGGTGCCCACATCAGGGTCCTGGGCACTCTCAATATGGAAGCGGGCCCCGGGCACAGCAGACTCACTAATCTCCAGCCGGTAATCCTGGCGGGGAAAACGTGGCGCATTGTCATTGATGTCCAGCACCTCCACCTCCACGTTGTGCACCTCGATGGGCTGCTCGATGACCAACTCCAGGCTGAGGAAGCAGGCGGGGCTCAGCTCGCAAAGGGCTTCGCGGTCCATGCGCTCCCGCACCAACAGCGCCCCGCGGCCCAACTCCAGCTCCAGGTACTGCCGGCCATTGCCCGAGGTAAGCC
>VZSZ01000341.1:111169-144533 GCA_013398815.1 Ibidorhyncha struthersii
CTCACCCACGTGTTGCGGGCCCCTCGGTAAGCCGGGCCCCTCGGTCCCGGGTGGCAGCGAGTTCTCATTGCCGAGCTGGGAGGGGTGCGGCTCCCGCGCCGCCACCGCCCCTCGTCTCCGCCCCGGTTTCGCTGCTGAAGCTTCGGGGGCGCGGGGAGGAGGATGGAGGGGGGTGGGGGAGAAGGGCCGCAAATCGCCTGCACTTCTGGACCTGCTGCTGCAGTGCTAAAGTACATCCGCTTGGGAGAGTTGAATCAGCGCAGGACTTCGAAAAAAAATGGGCCTCCAGCCAGGTCTGGTGCCGTCTGTGTGTTGCTGCAGTATGTTTGACGACGTCTTTCTTGGAGACCTGCCCCTCTGCTCCCTCGGAGATTCATCCTTGCTGCAGCACCGGCCCTCTGCCCAACTTCTGCAGGCCCCCCTGCCCACCTTCCACCCCCCTGCTCAGCTCACTCTCTCCCTTGCTGCAGCCACTGTGCCCTGACGGCATCTCGGCTGGTAGAATTCTGCAAGTCACACCCACAAGTTACGAGCATTTAAGGTGGGCTTCACTTTCTCATCCAATGCAACAGACAGGCTCGAGGTGATCAAGTACAGCTGGAGAGAAGATGCAGCATGATCTGTTTTCCAGTTACAGGTTTTTTCTCTACCCTTCTGATGGACGACTGACAAACAGGGCCATGAAATTGAACCAACACAGCAGTGGAGGTGAGGGTGCTGCAGCTACAATAAGTTTCACCCCAGTGCCACAAATTCCAGAAAAGGCAATAAACTTAAGCTTTCATTCATACAACATCTAAGTCACTAAGCTGACATATCTAATGAGACAAACCACAGGACCAGAAAGGCCCTGAAAGGTTGGACCAGATGATCCTTGAGGTCCCTTCTGTCCTGGTATTCTATGACACAGCCCTCCAGGGGTGCAACTATGTTGTACCTACTAACCAGTGCAGAAACTGCTTCTCTGCTAGTAATTCTCTCCCTGTTGTTTTTTTCCTGGCTTGTCCCACAAAGTCTTTTGGAATGTCCACTGGATTGGGCTGGTGTCTCAAGGGGAGGGGGTGACCCAAACATTCAGCTAAAACCTCTTTCATTGCCTTCTGTGGGCCAGGGCACCTCCCACCATGTAGAATTACTTTTGAGAGTACAACCTTACACTATAAATCCCAAAGGTTTTTACTATAATGTACCTGATGCACAAACCCCAGAGAACAATTGCCCTAGTTCTGACTCAGCAGTGCTAAGAGCAATTACCAGTCTGTCAGGTTTTATCAGTGGCCACCATTATCAGAAGAGACAACATTAAAAGTAGGATTACCCTATTTATGTTTTGGCTGATGGGTTTGTTTGATTCTCAGCCCATTTTGTGGCCTAAATATTTGCCCACATATTTATCCTACTGTGCCCCGTACCCCAGTGTCTGCAAATACTGCTGTGAAACCACTCAGCCCTGCTCATCTTTTTAAGTAGGATAAATGTAGGTTTGTGCAGACCAAGAAGGGCAGATAGAGATGCCAAATACCTAGAACATGTGGAAATGTGCCCATTTTATCCAGTTGCCTAAACAGGAGCCAAACACCTAAAGAAAAAGTCAGCTTCAAATTTTTGTCTAGCTACCCACCTTCAAGATATTCACAGATTCAGGACAAAATGCCCCAATAGCCTCACAAAAAATCAACCGGGGGAAAAAAAACCCCAAACCCAAACAAAACCCTTGCTAAAAGCTATAGCAGCACTAATACTCATGAACTATGCATCCGTGTGTCAAAACAACTTGCAGTCACCATGTACAACAGAAGCCTGAAAGGACATATCCTCAGTTTTCCAGACAATGAAATAGTAGTTTCATCCAGACAGTCCATGGATTATCTCTGCCCAACACCTCCCATATGTACAACCACTATGTCCTCTAACATACAGCACACCAATAAAAGGCCAAAAGCCACAGCAAAATTAGCAACATCTAAGGCCCTGCCTTAAGGAACATGTAGGTACAGACTCCCCTGGAAACAGACAATGCCCATGCTAAGAGGTGGTAGGAAAACAAAACTCACCTCCTGTAGGCGGTGACTTTCTAGCCACAAGTTGATTTTACTTACAGTGTGTGAATGAAAGACACCAATCACACATCCAGGGGGTTTTAATACCAGCAAGGAATCTTTCGCACGGCTCCTAGACCCCAATGAATTACTTCTGACAGACATTCAGGCTCTGCTCTTGTACATTCCAGCTGGGTCTCCTAGCAAGAAAGGGCTGATGAACACTCAAATCCTAGCCCACCTCACCAGTTACACACTACCTAGGTTCATTGTTCCTCATGTCCTGTCTCTCCATGGACAGCTAAGACTGCGCATGTCCAAAGTATCGCAAAACGCCACAGAATGTAAAACTGAACAGAGATAACACACACACACTTAACTGAGCCATTCTAGAACACATTCCATAATATTTTCATTCCCATCAAACATGTTTCTAAACCTCAGGTTCTTAGAATTTTTTTCACCTAATTTCAGAATCGTAAGTCTTAGGATTGTCTGGTTTCTTGCCTTTTTGTAAATTTTATAGCACCCATAAAATAGGTACTCCGATTTTCATTTTACAAATTAATACTGTACCTTGGCTTATTTACAGTAGCACTGTACAAATGTAACCGTCTTTCTCAAAATATTAGCTTTATACAGTTTATGCTGACTACACAGTTTATAAGTGATACACTGAAACTTGTTCTTTTCTGATTAAATGTTCCCCAAGTCCCTTTAAATCTATACAAAATTAATCCATGGCCACAATAATTTTACTTATTTCCATCAGCTTCAGTGGTAATGCTGAGTCAGTCCTGCAGGCCTTGATTTTTAATTCAGGGAAAACTTCCATTGAGAAAACACTTCAGGATCTGGTCTGTAGTAATATTGATTTTTCTAGTAAAAGGCAAAGATTGAAACACAGGAAAACATAATTTCAGTTTCAATTGAATCGAGGCTTAGGGGATTTCTAGTTTTCTTTTCCCCCAGAGTTTCTTTTTCCAGTAATTTCTTGTAATTTCATCTAAGCATCAAATTTTGAAACACCTTCAAAGCTCACTAAATAAAAATGTACCTAGTGGGTTCATATGGATCCAGTTGAGTAACAGCATCAGAATCCATCCCTGCAGCAAAAAAGCTGACAAAACATACCAGGCCCAAATATCCATTTGCTGATAAACTTGATAACCCCCTGAAGTGATTGGATACTGCCTGTATGCAGTATCTGTATACATAGGCCTATTGGGCTTTGCTGACGTACAAAAATCACGCTACTTTAATTAGCTTTCTCAAATTAAATGGTACAAGTCCTTTAACATCAGTACAAACATCTGGGTGTAGCAAAGAATACACTGGTTTTATCAAGTCATGCAGATGAAAATTAAGTATGTATCAGGATAGTAATAGGTTGACATATATCTATGCTAGAGATTGTAGTAATTTAACTATTTTAGTATGAAAAGTCCTCACATTCCTATGCAAGACTTCTTTGAAACTTGTACATATGGATATGCCTGAATTAGGAGCAGTGTAATGCAGTGCCACAGAAATATTTCTGTGCAGGTATTTCTCTTGGGAGTGACACAATTATACACGGAAATAGTTCTGTAGGTATTTAGGGCCTTGAAAAGTTCATCAGT
Organism: Ibidorhyncha struthersii; assembly: GCA_013398815.1. Taxonomy (NCBI): domain Eukaryota; kingdom Metazoa; phylum Chordata; class Aves; order Charadriiformes; family Charadriidae; genus Ibidorhyncha; species Ibidorhyncha struthersii. Next base: position 114,831 of record VZSZ01000341.1, read on the forward strand.
TTCAAATCACACCTGCACAAGGAATGTTTTATATAACATTGTAACTAGAATCACCTAAATTTACTTGAGCAGCAATAAATCTGTGTTCAATTTGCTTCATTGCAGAACACTATGCAGAGTCCTTCCTCTGGCTATTTCTGAGTCTCACCCAGCAACAAGAGAGAGAAAGACATATTAGAAATTAGGAAAGTATGAAAATACATCATGTTAACTGAAGAACTCCAAGTTATTTAGACATCTGAAAAGACATTTTGCTTCTTTGTAAATAATATCACCTTCAGTAACTCACACCCCTGAAATACGGTATCCAACAACTCCATGTCATGATGTAGTAGCTCCTTTCTGAACTGGTGGAAAGTCACCAGCTCCAAGGACCAGGCTCTAGATTTTTCCATGTAGTCTTGTTGGCATGTAAGTGTTTAGCAACACTGAGATTACTTGCATACCATATAAATGCACACACAACTTCTGCCAACTGATAAAACAGTGTGCAAAAGAAGATGGAGACAAGCCTGGAGAAACCATATAGTTTAGCCATTAACAAGTAGGTAAGTAGTGTCATTCTCTAGAAAAACCTAGATTTTCTCTCTGTGCCTGCTTGCATGTGGTGCCTACAATTTGTCTGCCTTACTTAGAATTAAATCAAGTCCAGAGGAGAGGAACACCCATCAGTCACAAAACCGATTACATCAACCACAGTGGAAAACAATACCCGTAAACCGTAAGGCAATGACTCAAATTTGTGGAGTTTCTTATATGCAGTTTTTTCCAGTGAGATGGTGGACTGTAGCACCATCTTCTAGCCCATAGGTACTCATGAGATTTATGGAAAAAACATCAGCGGATGCTCAAAATACTACTTCAGTCCAACCTCATTTTTCACTTCACTTTCTTGGGATGCCTGCATTCTTCTGCACCCTACTTACTTCAGTCATGTCCCCCCTCTCCACTCTTCTCTGAAGAAGAGGAGGTACAAGATTGTTTCTGGTGACTTCCCATGTCTCAAGTACTATCTGATCAGAAATACACTACCTAGAGGTGATAAGGCAATGTAAAGGCAGGAGTGAAAGGGATTCACAGCAAATCCCTGCCCTACAAGACTCCATCAGTCTCAATTTAGCAATCTGAGCTCAGACATCCCAAAATATGAGAGCGTAGTTTCTGCGGTCAGAACACAGCCACTGAGCGACCCCTTAAACAGAACCCTGCAGTTGGACCAGATCTCTGTCAGTACATGGCCTGCATTCTCTGTACAGGATTTTCTGGAGTCGGGGGATTCTCCCTTTTTCTAAAGATACTGCAAAATGCCCCCCTGAAGTAATATAAACTTCTTGTTTCTATGTCCAACTTCTTTGCCCCTATGTTCAAGTCATCTTCCACACTTGAATTACTTGTTGACAAGTCATCTTTTCACATGCAGCTTGCCTCTCCCTTTTTTGAAATATAGGTATGGTGCCAAATTGCTCAGTTGGATGGGCTCTGTTTTTTTTGTATCTTTCCCTAAATCCATTTTTCACATTGGTATGAATCTAACTGGTGACATATTTTTTTTTCTTTTGCATCCCAGGCATCTGGGACTACTTAAAACACTGCTATTATGGGAACCAAGGCTGCTAAAGAGCCAGAAAAAATCCTGTTTGTATTTAGGTCACAATTTCTTCACGGTAGTGTACTTGCTGTTATTCTAGAAAATAGTATGTAAAGAAAACAGGTGGTGAGTTGGGGTATGGAGAGGGATCTGCATTGTAAACCTCAATTCAGACAAACGACACAGAACAAAGACCCACAGAAAATACATTTCTTTGCTTCTCCTGGTTGCCAGTGTACATTGAATTATTTCTCACTTTGAGTCTAAAATTTAAGGATGAATATCTCTCTGACTCATTCTGTTTGTCTTCTGCTATATTTTTCTGATGACTTCAAAATCCTTTCAGTAATTTATTGACCATAATGTCACATACTGCACCATTCTAAATGGAAGGACATTAACAACTTAGACATTGACAAAATAACTTTCACCTTTCCAAAGTCACCACAAAGCCTGTAAGTGCTTCTTCTACTGCCAAATATTTTCTTGTCTTGCCACAGTCTTTGTCACTATTCTATGCAGACTGTGATTCTCCAGCTCAAGCCATCATAACTAAATTTCAGCTCAGCGAACTGGTTGAGACACACTCTAGTCAAACAAATCTTTTCCAGATGATTATAACTTCATTTGTTTCCCTAGCTCTGGCTACTGCCTCACCTCATCCTTCTCTTCATATGTGTTGCATACCGCTCTTTACAGTTTGAGAACTGGAACAAAGTTAGAAGGTAGCTGTCCCACTCTTGAAACTGTATATGAGTGTGTCAGAGCAGTTGCCCAGAAACTGAAGACTCAGTTTTGTTTTCTGCTTTAAGGAATTCAAACTTCTTTCCTCATCTCCCTAGAAAGTGCCTTCATCATAAGCCATGGGATGTTCTCTACCTCCTTATTGAAATAATTGAAACTTATGCCATTCTAGGTCAAGGCAAACAGCAATATAAGGCATATCATCCTGTATTCTAATACCCAAGGTACTCACTTGGAAAGGAGGGGAAGATGGTAGAAACCTGGTTTTCTTCCAAGAAGTTTTATTAATGTTATATTAAACCACCTTGGGATACAATTCACAGTATAGTGATAGTATAGTATAGTGATAGTATAGGTCCAGTGTTTTCTAACTTTTGTGTTACTTCTTATACACACACATCTGTGTTTGTTAGTGACAATAAACTATTTTCACAGCTCAAGTCCTTCCATTTCATGCTTGTAGTACCAGATCCTGATGACACTTTGTCATAGACAATGCATAACCATCATCACTACATCTGCAATAGCACCTTTTATTCTTTGCTGGTTTAAATATGTTTTTTGATACATACAGTTTGAGTTCTATGACTGTAATTTAATTTTACTTATGTCACCTTTTTCCTATCCTATCAAAAAATTTAATTATTAGTCAGGTAGTCCTTGACCTATTTGGGGGGGGAGGAACGACACACATTCATACCTGTACATGAAGCATTTCATACTAATGTGCCTGAACATGAGAATAATAAGTATTATGTTAACTTTAAACCTCCCATAAGAAGATCTCAAATTTAAAGGGTCTACCAGTAAGCCGTATTTCTGAGGAACAGGTACATTCTGGCACAGTTACTTAAAAGATTGCTTTATTTATCCTATTAATACTAGACTTAGACGGTCCCATCAGTTCAAGTCTCCATTAATGACTCCTGAGCTCTCCTAAATGGACATCCAAGTTGGACTGGTAGCTCTAAATCTTCCAGTGTTGTCTTCTTGTTCATAGTCTGGGTCTTAAATGCATAATTTTCTTCTTTTCCTGTTTATCTAGTTTCCTTCTTAAATATTTGTTTCATATGTAGGATTTTTAGGTTGTTTTTTTTTCTATTACTAGCCGCAGCTAAATTTCAACTTTCCATCTTTTATTTATACTATCCTCCCCTATTTTTCATTTTGGGTTCTATACTTTTCTTCATGTTGTCTCTTTTCACTGAATATTCTCCTTTTTCTTTTCCATCTTCTACCTCTAGTACATTCAGTTATTTTCTACTCCATTTTCAGTCAGTCCTCCTACCTCTTTCACTTTTGCCTGGGTCATCCACTCACTTTACCTTTTTAAGTTGATTTTCCATATTTCTTTCCCCTCAACATCCTAGGACTTTTGCATTTGTCATTCTGCATATACAGGAAAGTTACTGTGTTCCAAAATGATGCTGATAAGGAATGCTGATGCCTCCTTTTCCCTTCGTTTTTGTCTACTGAACTCAGGTAAGGTAGGAAGCTAAGCACCAAACAGTGGCACAGAACCAATGGAAACAGAGACCTACGTATAAAAATAGAGAGTGAGAATCAAAAGTACAGGCAAGGAGTAATATGAGAAACAGTCACCTTCTTCACTGCTGAGAATGACAGCATTTTCTTTAGAGCCTGTCGGAGCTTGTCTTTAATAGGCAAAAGAGGTCAGGTTTGCATTATAAAGACTATACAAGTACCCAAGTACAGTGTATTCACTCTCTTGAAAACATACATTGAGTTACATCTATTAACTTTATTTCTGCTCCCTGCTTACTCCTAAGCATCTCCTATAAGTTGACCACCTAAATCTGAAATTGCCTACTTTGGATCTGAAGAAGAGCTGGCAATCATGTAGGTTTGTTATCACACTCTTTAATGATGACCTAAGTTTGCCTTTGAGCATGTTAGAAGTATTGACTGTCAGTGCCCTACCCTGTACATCTTGTGCTAGATCGGATTCTGCTTTTTGGAAAGTCAGTGCTTTCTCCTCCTTCATTTGCACTTTTTTTCTTCATCTACTGCTCACCTAATGACTTTTCCAGGTTGGCTGCATTTTTCTAACAGCATCTCCATGAATTCTCTTAATCTATGAAAGTACATCAAGTCAGAAAATGATAAATTCAAGACATAAAAGTATATCTTAAGCTTTAATTTCAATGTTTAATTTATTGAGCTCTGTATGTGGGCAATCATAGAATTGTTATGGTTGGAAGAGACCTTTAAGATCATAAAGTCCAACTGTTAACCTAGCACTGCTAAGTTACCACTAAACCATGTCCTCTACACTTTCAAATACCACATCTTTCAAATACCTCCAGGGATGGTGATTCAACCACTTCCCTGGGCAGCCTGTACCAATGTTTGATAATCCTGTCAGTGAAGAATTTTTTCCTAATATCCATCCTAAACCTCCTGGCACAACTTGAGGCCATTTCCTCATCTTATCCCTTGTTACCTGGAAGAAGTATCTCACCTCGATACACTCTCCTTCCAGGTAGTTGTAGAGACCGATAAGGTCTCCCCTCAGCCTCCTTTTCTCCAGGCTAAACAACCCCAGTTCCTTCAGCCACTCCTCATAAGACTTGTTCTCTAGACCCTTCACCAGCTTTGTTGTCCTTCTCTGAACATGCTCCAACACCTAAATAAATCATATGCAATTCAAGGCCACAAAACTGCACAAAAGAAAAGGACTTTGTGAAGATTTCCTTTCTTCAGCAGAGTTGCCCTGCTAAGTGACTACCAGGATTACCACTTGTGCTGAATGGTTAACTCATGCTTTTGTTATTCAAAGATTCTTTCACAACTTCCTTTTATTAGCCTGCCTAATCCATCCTTAACACATCTTCATGTTACCTAAAATGTTGCAGACCTTCTGCCCATTAAATAAAAAAAAAATATATTTAAAAAGTTAAAACAAGAAAAGAAAAAGCAAACTCATCTCTCTCATACCTGCTACCACTCTGCTTCTTGTTTTTTTTTTTTAAATATACACCACCAGCTGAAGCATGCATTAACCTATCACACTGGGCTGCTAATACCAAGTGCATTTTCTCAGCAAATCAGACCTTTGTGCAACTTCAGTCCCATGTGACTGAAGTTAAGTGCAACTTAAGTGTTTCGTGTTTATTCCCTATACAGGACTGCATTCCAACATACATTCAACATACTTCCTGCAGCTACTCCAGACAGCCTAGACACAAGGAGAAGTTTAAGACATACAATGCGAAGATGGATTGGTCATCCAATGGTTACAACTACGCAGTCTTCTGGTTGCTCTACATTTCTTCCAGCAGCTGAGAGTCCCAGTTCTGTCCTTCTTTGTCCCTAGCACATCTCCACTCCAAAGCTACATAAGAAAGACATTAGCACTGAGCAACAAGTGTCTGTTCCAAACATCCATGATATTCTTACACAGTAGCAAGCTCCAACTTGCTCCTGAAGCTAAATATGTAAAGCAGTGCAGAAATGATGGAGAGATTTTTCTCAATCTAAAATCAGACCCAAAACACTACTAAGTTGTACAGAGCTGCCCTAAGTTTCAGCAATTTCTCAAATTAATAGACGAAATTATACTTAATCAGAGTTAAAAGCATAGAGATTACTTTCCTTTTCAAGGTTATGTTTTAGAATTACGTGTTTAATTACTGTTTTCTTGATGTTTGAAGAAGTCAATGTCAAATTAGTCAGCAAATTAAATCATTAGAGCTATGCTTTTTAAAACAGCAGCAAGGCAAATAACCCCCTCCACCTCTGGCTGTTGTACTCAGACACAATTCCCATGCTTTCTGCAGCTGGAGGATCAGCCACCACTATGGTACTGTCTCCAAGCCAGAGGAGGCAGAAATGTCTAGATATCACAGAAGTTCCTTGCTGCAGAATGGATGAACTACCAAAGGAACAAGGAAAACGTTGCTCTGGGATTCCAGAATTCACCACAAGAAACACAGGCTGGGGACAGGTTGTATCCAGCATACCTGCCATGACAGAAGAGCCAGATCTGGTGTGGAATGAACCTCTGCACGTCTGGTCCTAACCTTTCACAGCGTTCTCAGGATTAGTCGTTGTTTAAGACTTGCAATTCTCTATATGTTGGGAAGGAAGAAACTCCATCCCAAGAACAAATGATTGAGGAAAATCTCCATCACATAATCTACCCAGCTTGTAGAACAGATGGGAAAGAGTTTGCTCAGCAACACAGCCAAATACCTAACAACCCTCTACTCTCACTACCCTTGTGGTTGCACTTTCAGCTGCAGGTCTTTGCCTACAGTTCTGACACCTGTACCATGATCTCAAGTGCACAGACAGAAAATGAAAACCCTTCAACTATTTTAAAGAGCAGCTGAAAGCCATAAAAGAGGCAGGAGTGGACTGGAGCACAGGAGCAATAAAACATACTGACTCTGGGAGGATTTTTTTATGAAACCAGTATGCTTCTCCACAGTTTTCTGTATTTCATGTGTCTGCACAGGAATGGCTGAGCAGGGAAAGTAGGGCAGGAAAATATTTTGGTTTGTCTCCTAATTCTCAGCAGGCATTTCTGAGCTTAGAATTTTTTTACCTCAAATCCTATTTAAAAAAAAAAAAAATCCATCTGCTCAAACTGTGCTGTGCTTGGACTATTTTTAACCTATAACCACATATATGATGGGCAAAATGTTAATACTGCAGATTCTGGTGATATTATTTGACCTCAGGATGAGTCTCATTGATTTTCTTACTCAGCAGAACCAGGAAGAGCATTTGACCCTGACTTACACTCTTTGCCAATGATTTTGTTTTATATTTGTGTTTCTCTTCCAGGTCCTGGCACACAGTGGGATCCCACACCCTCCATGCTCCCCAACTCTTTCCTAAATAGACATGCAAAAGCTTGGGGGTTTTTCTCCCTTGACTTGTAATCTATGTTCCAGCCATTTTATGCCCTTTACTGTACTTCTACAATCTCGGTCATATTTTCCCTTTAATAAGGTTACCAGAACAGCACAGAGAATTGGATTCTAAGTGTGCATTTACAAGTAGTACCTGATAACGTGCCAAAAGATTGTCTGCCAATAATTCTATGCAACACCTCCCCAAAAAAAACAGCAACAGTTTCACTTTCTCACTTCTTGTGAATACTGTATCAATAGTTTGAGTTGATTCCCCATAACCAAGTTGAATTTTTTCTTTCTGTAATCCATGGTATTTTATGTGTAGCAATTTATTATCTTTTTATGTGTAGAGATTTGCAAAAAAAATAAATAAATAAGCTTAATATGAAGGAAGTATGAATATAAGTGCATGCAACATGTGAAAGCACACAAGGAAAATACTAAAGAAAGACTAACAGGCAAAGTATGTGTTAATTGCTACAGAGTACCCTATACAGGGATTTAATCCAAATGAATGAAGAGGAACAAAATGACCTAAAATAAGGTGTCAGGAAAATGAAGACCTTAAAATACACAGATGAGAATAACAAGAGAACTGTGGAATTAAATAATTTTACCTAAGACTTATTAAGGAGACAAAATAATGATGCAAAAGATCCCAAATAGCACCCATTCCTAAAGGGAATCAATGGCAAGTCCCAGATTTGTCACCAATGAGTGAGAACCTATGAGCAATGATAGCCAGTGTCCCTTCTCTTTTGCATCACACACAAGTTATCCCGGTCACCAGTGACCATCAGGCACACAAACTGATGCTTGTGAGTAAGCAAAATCTATAAGGGAATGAGCTGGTGTCTTGGTTTAGGCCAAACTTTGGAGATTTTACACAAGAAAATAAGTTTTCACTTCCACAAGATCTTGCATTCAGTTCTGCTATACTAATTCCCTACATAACAATTCCAAATTCTTCTCTGTGAGACATGGTTTGTACACAAGGTCAGATCCTGAGAGGGTGAGGTTTCAATCAGAAAGGATGAGACACAGCAATAGCCAGAAGATGCTGTGAGGAACCAAGAAAAAACAAATCCAAACACCACTATGTGAAAGGGCCCAGAGAAGACCAGGCAACAGTAACTTTTGCAACCCAGACAGACTAAGAAAGGGTTGAGGGCACAGCCATATTAACTCCACTTTCCCACCTACATACAGACATCAGCACCAGCTTCTGCACCCTTCTTCACACCTCCTCACAGCCTCTAGCACTCACCACTGCTATTACTGCTGGAGAACAGAACTACCTCCAGGAAGGGTTGCAAGGAGCAGAGCAGAACGGAGATGGGATGGGAAAAGTCAGCAGCATCTCTCAACTCACTACCTGGATGAGGAAGAGCAACAGAGAACGAGGCAGTGGTGAACTGACCTTAGAAAACATAAGAACTATAACGTTGCACACAGTATTAAAAAAAGCATTTGGCAGCATAGCATGAAAAACATCCTGTGTTTCACAGGCTGACAGGCAGACATCTAGGTGAAACAGTGATCAAGTTTATAAGAAGATTACAGAAAGTCACTGACCACAGCTGCCCAGTTCAGGACCTGTATGCCCAGCTTCAGCACTGGTGAGATAGCTCTGTTCAAATTCACCTGTGCAACAAGTTCACCTCTTATTTACAGCACAGAAGAGCATCTGAGAGTACTTGGAAGGGGAAGCAAAGGGGAGATGCCATGTATGTGGTGGGGCAGACTACGACCAGAAGTCCAGAGGAGGGACCAACAAGCAATGGCTTTCATGCAGTAATAAGAAGGAGGAAAAAGTTTCCTGGAGCTAAGTTGGGGCTTTTGAAAATGGGGCAAGACAAAAACAAGACAGTGACAGAGGCAGCTGATCATGCCATAAAAGTAGGAAGTCAGGAGAACTGGGCTCTGTTCACTGTTACATCAAGGGCTTCATGATTTTTGGCAAGTGTCTTAATTGGTTCCTAAGACGACAGCAATACCTGGGCTCAAATGGCCAGTGCAAGGTTTAAAGCACTACTGTAAAGGACACTTGGATAGTCTCAAGCAGGAAGGTACATATACATATGTATAATTTATTATTTGTAATGGGTGCTGAAGGGAGAGAACTTGGCTTTAAGTACACATTAAGCAAATCTGTTTCCAAACTCCTCTTCAGAATTCTTAAAACTTCAGCTACACAAAATATTTATGTTTTGAATTTAGTAAAAGTTCAAAATATTCCTTTCCTTGAGCACAGGAGTTCTTACTGAATAAGTCGGAGTGGTTGACTTAATACAATATTCTTTTAAAAGATAGACTACCTCCGGTGTTTAGCACTAGTTAGTACTATACTATTAATGCAGATTTACCTTATATATTTTGCATGGATCACACACATGGCAAATTCATTCTTTGGTACTGAGGGAAACCCACATTGTATGTACCTGTTCCTGCAACTGCAGGCAACAGTTCTGTGATGCAGAGGGCAGGGTATCCTGCCTGGTCCTCAGCTGTTCTTCCAGAAGGGGATAGATCTCCCACAGGTCATATCTGCCAACCTTACAGGCATACATCTGTTAACCCTGGTATACCTCAAATGACATCAGACTTCTAGTTTTTAACAACTCAGCTGAGTTCAGTGTATGTCTTCCATCCTTGAAAAGAGAAACCACAGCAGGACATGTGAGACTCACTGATAAGCAGTGATGATGATATCAAATGTACCCACTGAAATCAAGCCCACCTCCTTGTACTAATCAAAACATTGTCCTCCACAACCAGATAGACCTGCAACATCTCAGCGTGATTCTTCTCATTTAATATTCTTTTCAAACTGTCCTGTTTGGAGACAGATTTCAGGAATGAGCATTTGGAATACAGACTATTACTGGCCATGACATTAGGGAAAAACTACAATAATATCCAGCAGCAGCACCAGTATTCTCCTGGGCATCACACTGAACAGTGGTTGAAGGCACAAATTTTAGAGGCCTTCAAGTCCAGTCGACAGAGAAGACCATATTCCCCCAGACCATTACCACAGTGGTCAGGGGAGGCATTTCTGTGGAAACAGAGCTAGTCTCTGGACAACAAAGTCAAGGTTCATGAAATCAAAAAAGGCAGCCTGGTTTTGTGTCCTCGAAAGGACACAGTAGGAACAGGAGACTGGGTCTGGTCCCTCTCTCTGGGTTTGATATATTTTAAATCACAGTAAAATCTGAAAACATTTCTGGAAGTAGGAATTCAATCTCAGGAGAAGGTGAGGAAAGAGGGACAAGGGCTGGGGAGGACAAAACAGAAGCAGAGGTTTGGAAAGAGGTTTGGAAAGACAGGGAAGTACAACCCAATCAGTATTCCTACCCTTTGGGTACTTAGTCCTGCAACCATAAACACCATGGTTATCTTCCTGCTGTACGTACACTGGGAGCAATCTTGACACTATATTTTCACCAAAGACTTTTAAGTTCTTTTTTAGTCCTTTGTTCAAGAATTCTGGCACATAAAACCACCCACAATGGGAACTCTGTGAAAAGTTAATACTGCCAAGTTATTTTCTGTTTTTTATACTGCTGCAGTACAAAAGGCTTTACGCTTTTCAGTCTTGCTAGAATCTCTCTGAAACAAAGCTTCTCCATTCCAGGTAGAAGTATTGAAAGAAAGAAGCTATTAGATTTCTGAGCTATCAAACATTTTATCTATTATCTTCCATTGTGATACTTCTGTTTAATTACTATACTGTTGCACCATCTAATGACCTAGTTAAGCTCTGTTTATTTATCTTCATCTATGGTACTTCTGATTTGTTCACTTCTTTGTTCTTAGTTTCTTACGCTCCTTTAACATGCTTTTAGTGATACTATAAAACCAGTTCCCCACATGAAGCTTCATACAGCCTGTTCGTTCAAGAAGTAGTGTTAAATTTTCTACTGATGAATCTCCACTACCAGGTAACTGACCCTCAAGACTTACAAGCCTCTAAAATTTTGAGACAAATTTCCTCCTAAGATAGATTTTTTTTCAAAAATTGTCCTTAACCAGCACATATTCAATCATTGGAAGACACAAATAGAGGACAGTGGTGTAGCAAATATTCAGTTAATCTAATGAAGTATTCATTACCATACTGTCCTCTATTTGCATATTCCTAAGGACTGGATTTTTGGTTAGTACACAGCTGCTGTTTTCCCATTTGCTGGTTCAACCAGTAGCAAGGCTGAGCATGTATCCCAGAGACACACACACGTATGACACTGACACAGCTAATCACACAGACTGTCACAGCCAAGGTGCTGCCATCAACAATGCCCACATACAGGACTTGCACAGGATAAATACAGACACCCAGGTCCCCTTCTGCTTTTCAGCTAGCAGAGACAGAAGGTCACTAGTGAAAGCATGCACACACACACATCACTTTCTGGGATCTGCACATTCATGGATCCCTCAAGTACCAGCCCCTCTTCTGCCTGTCACCCCTGCCCATTTCTGAGCCCTCTGATCCATCCCAGAGGTCCCTCACTCTCTGGCTGGTCCACCTTGATACTCGCTGCAAACATGCTGCTCCCACATGCTCATCCAGTAGGTAGCTCACGCTCATGGGTTCCCCTGGATGCCAGCATGGGCCCCTGCCCACCCTGATCCAAGGCCCCCTGTACTGTCCAGCTTGAAGTTTGCTGTTGAATACACATGCACCCCCCATGTACACCCATTTGGGGAAGATACAAGACACTTGCCCCTCAGCAGCCGGCACCAGGCACAGGGGCTGTGACCTGCCATCCCACTCCAGCCACTGGTGCCGAGCCTTTCACTTGCCTCACTCATGTCAATCCTTCAGTAATGTGATTTCTGGGACACACACCATTCCCACCCCACTAGCTGGCACTGATACCCCACTCACTCCAGCTGCTGACAGGGCAGACCAGGGGCACCTACAGCCCTGCTCTGACTCTAGTAACTGACACCCAGTCCACTCATGCTGGGTACCCCCAGCAGCTGACACTCAGGTACAAAGTCATAAGACCCACCAAGATCCAGAGGGTTATGGCCCCTCAAACCACAGGTGCTAGGACCCTCAGGTTTAAATCCTTTTCAGGTGCAAAGTCCCAGTTTGCCTGCAGTTTCTTGATAGCCCATCAGTTAAAGGGACTGAGTAGATTTCTGTCTGTTATTGTCTTATTGCTCAGGTTTTATATCTCCAGGTATTTGCCTCCCACCCCTTCCTTATCACCCCAATTTTGCAAGGTCCTTAGTCACATAATCTTACTGGAAAAACCCAACATTTTTACACTCTATATATCTTTACCAATTACAGTGACTGACCAGATTTGTTCTTATCACTGCCTCGCTTATCATTTGTCCATCAGGTTTGTCTCTGTATGTTCTTGTTTATGGTTCCTTTGACCAGATAACTTTAAAGGAGCAGACACTCCCCTTCCACATACACATCCACATTTTACTTGAATACTCCAGACTGTGTACTCCTTCCTGTATAACATGCCAGCCTTCCTCTATAACAACTGCATCTTTTATATTTCTGTATTGAACAAACCATATTTTTACTTTTTCTGTTGTGAACTTTCACAAGGATCTACTTGATAAAAATCCTCTGGATAGTTTTCCCTCTAGTACAAGTCTCTGGAATTTGAAGTCAGTTCTTTATTTCTCTGTTCATCATGATCTCTAGCTTCTCTAATAGTTTCCCATGTGCCACGATAATGTTCTTCACTGATGTCCAAATAAGTGGCCCTTCTTCTCGAGTTCTACACACCACTCACACCACTGCAGTCAGACAATGAAATCATAAAACCTCTTTCCTTCCACTCCGGAAGACGACCACATATATTACAGCTCTCCAAATACACATGCTACACTTGTTTTGATGAAACTCCTAACATAACTTGCTATTGGATTTGGATTTTCATGTGTCAAGTATCTTTTTTTTTTTTTTTGCCACTTGTTCCACATCTTGCTTTTCTCCCTTCAGCAGTTTCTTTGTTAACATCTCCAAGTCACCTCCCAGCTTTCTCTCTTCCTTCTGCCAGTTCTCATCTGACTTCCCTAAAATGCATAATATTCACCAATGCTTAGCTTATTTTTGGTACTTCACTTTGGAACACCTCAACGTACTTCCCAAAGCAGGAGTCAGCATGACTGACATAAATTTACAATGGGAAAATGACTCACAATGGCAGAAGGACACATGAGATCATGCAGAAGAATGAAGAATACATCCTGTCTGTCTCCCACAACCCAGTTCAGTGCTCTGCTCATGGGATCACTTGGTCTCCTCCTGTGCAGTGCATTTCTACACATTCTGCACTAAAATTAGAGACCCTCCCCTTCCCTGCACCCTGGTCCTGGACTGGGAAGTGGGTTTTTTTGCTCCCATCTTCCTGTTCTCAACTCCAGCCTTAGCCCCAACTTTGGTCTGTGCCACAATCATAGAACTGCAACTATAGGAAAGTCCTGCCAGCTCTTGGCTGAAGCACGGCTCTGTGTTGGCAGGACTCAGAGGGAACTGAGCTTTCCAGCTCTTGCGATTATCTACCAAGTACAGTGAAGAAGAATTTCTCAAAACCTTGTAACTCAGCCAACCTTAGCAGATCTTAATGGCTATCAAACACAATACAAAAGCCACTTCATAACAAATACCAAGCAGTTTTCCCAAAAATATACTTCAGTAACACTTTTAAAGGAAAGATCAGACACATTTTTATCATAGGCAAAAAGAATATTTTTCACTACCCTTAGTCTGAGGAATGACCAAACTGTTCAGCCAAACTTGTCTAAGAGGCGATGCCCAGGTCACACATATCACCACCCTGAGAGACTAGAGGGGTTTATAATGAATAGCGTCAGACCAGTTTCACAGTAAGCCTGAAACACTGAAAGGTTTTCATTCATTCAATAATGGACAGAGATGGAAATATAGAAGTCCATAGCTCCAAGACACCCAACTGCAATTGTTTTTATGAAACAAAAGAGTAATTTGAAAGTTGCTCACACTGCTGAATTTCCTTCCATCTGTTACTGAGGTGACAGAGTTCTCTTCAGATAGCACATTAACCTACCCTTTGGTTTAAGAAAAATATCCCCAATATAAACAATATAGGTTTGCTACTAGAAGCAAATTCAGTTTGAACACAAGATGCTACCATAAACAGTAATCATCACTGTCCAGTTTCTTGTATTTTGAAAAACAGTCCTTTTGCAAGAATTAGTATTACATTAAAAATGCATGATATTAAGTGACTCAACACTACTTATAATAGTAATTAGAAAGTGTCCTTCAGGCAGAACACTTTTGTATATAAAATTCTCCCAGTTTTATTGGAAGCAAACCAGGCTTGAGCATTAGTAGCAGCCAAACATATACTTGGAACAGTCTAATTGTACAGCATCATGACGGATAAAGAGGATAATACTGCTACCTCTGTGGATGTGGCTGGAAGCCCTTCGTATAGAGAGATGAAATATATTATGACATAATGTAGTATACACTTGTTTGGGATTTTTAATGCATTTTAGATAGCCACAAGTTATGGAGATTTTCCAGAGTGCACATGAAAAACTCTTATGCCAAGACTATGATTTATTTAGAGCCAAGGTATTTTTTTTTAAACAAATGAGAAAAAGTATGGTGATATTTTCAGGAAAAAAAATAAACCAAAACGTTAGCTATTGTGACTCCATACTTCTGCTACTTCTGTTTGAACATGACTTTTGTTCCACAGAATCAGCTGTGAAGGAATAGGGACATTTAAAGGTACCTTTGGCTTTTTCAGTGTTTTGGACTGCCATGAGATGGAATCCAAGACTCCCAAAAGTCCTCCAAAACGAAGTGTTGTCTCACTAAACGAATGATCATCTCCCTTCTTTAATGGGAGAATAACATCAATGGTAGTCCTGAAATTCTGTAAACTGTCTAATCTTGAATACTAGATGCAATGTAAATGTTAAACTTCTCCATTTTTTCTCACAATAGTGTAATCTCAGATAAGAATCACCTGTGAGGGGATGGACAATAAGGCTGTGAGGTGAGGTAAAATATGCTTGCAGGTGCTCAAATGTTTCCTTCTTTCCCTCACGCATACTTTGAACTTTTAACAATCTTGTGGTCAGTACTACAATGAATGAATAAATTCTGATAAAATGAAATAGAATTCTGATTGCAAGTAGCTAAGTAAGCATTCAAAAGGGCGTTACAAGGGAAATTTATGGATGGCATTATCATTTCATATTTTAAATGAGAGATTTATGTATTCTAAAATCCTCCTTCCTACCTGGCAGAAAGAAAAAGGAATTAAAAACTCCTTACAGGACACCAGTTTGGAAGGATTAGTGCATTTGCCACCACCACAGATAGTTAGCTCTCAGCTGGTATCAATGATACAGTGCAGGCATGGATCTAAGCAGGTAAAAGTTCATTTTAAATATTAACAATTATTTCCAGTAAACTGAATTTTACATTTAAACAGAATTATACTTAATCTAAGTGCACTAGAAAAACAAACAAATGAAAACAACAAACATTTCTCTTTTGTTCTTTTATCTTACTGGCATTTCTAATCTGGCAGGTATCTCTACCCCATTAATTTGTCTGCACTGCTTTCAACAGTTCACAAAATGTCATCCAGGAGAAGCAAAAAGCTTTAACAAAATGTATCCTTTCAAATCACACTGTATGAAATACAGAGAAGGACAACGAAGCTGTTGAGGGGTCTAAAGCACAAGTCTTGCAAGGAGCAGTGGAGGGAACTGGGGCTGTTTAGTGTGGAGAAAAGGAGGCTGAGGGGAGACCTTATCACTCTCTACAGCTACCTGAAAGGAGGTTGTAGAAAGGTGGGAGTTGGTCTCTTCTCCCAAGTAACAAGTGATAGGACAAGGGGAAATGGCCTCATGTTGTGCCACGAGGCACAACTGATGGATATCAGGAAAAATTTCTTCACCAAATGTGCTATTAAACATCGGAACAGGCTGCCCACAGCAGTGGTGGAATCACCATCCATGGAGGTATTTAAAAGACGTATAGACGTGGTGCTGAGAAACATGGTTTAGTGGTGGACCTGGCAGTGTTAGGTTGATGGTTGGACTCAATGATCTTAAAGGTCCCTTCCAACCTAGACGATCTATGATTTTATGCATGAAAACTGACATCTCCTTTAATCAACTTCTTGATGACATTCATCATTGCTTTCAAACAGCGACCAGTCTACAATGGTGGTATATAATCATATCCCTTTCCATCAACTTTACTTCAGTGCTAGAGTTACTAATAGGTTCAAGACAGAGTAACAGAACCTGTGAATCTTGCAGCAGAAAGAATATAGTTTGAAAGGTAAAGCAGGATTTGAGCTGCAGACTCTTGTATAGTACACCATAAACTAATCGCTGCAGTAAAGACATTTCCACAGCTTCCCACTGAGGATGCTACACCACGGAGCATCTCTCCTCTTCCCTGTTTACAGTTATCCTAGAACCATGTGTGCATACGACCAACAGCTGTTTCAACTCTCTCACCAGGCTCATCATTTCTATAGTGCAGTTTTATCAAAGGAACTCTTATTTTAGAAGGGGGGAGAGAGAGAAAAAATAATTAAAGTCTTCTCAATTATATATCAGTTATACATATCTGAGGATAAAGGTAAGACCTAGGTTTCCTGTGGGAGCTGAATTATTAGCATAAATGCTTTCTAAAAAATAGCTATGCCATTTAAAAAAAAATAAAAATAAAATTCCTTCAGAAGTGAACTCAAGATTGCAGTCAAAAGTAATTTTGACTGGTTTATATATCAAAACTTTCCCCAAAAGCTTGGTATGTGTGGTTTTGATCTCATGCTTGTGTGGCAAAGCAGAGCTTCCTAAACTTGCATTACTTGAGTACGATCATCACTGCAGTTGTGGCTGGAGACAGCTGGGTACAACCCAGCATTAAGATCCACAACAGGGGATGCCACCAGCTGTGCATTTGACAGGGAAGGAATTCAGATGTTTTGGCATGATTTTCATATCATTCACAGTGGGATTTGAGCATCTATTGGGAAATATACAGCAGTTTCAGAACCCCTGTAAACACCTCAGCACAGGTTTTGAAAATGGAATAAAGCATCATTTTTTGAAAGGCTATAACAACTTTGAAACATTTACGTTTTGCTACATTTCAAAGAACCACAGAAAAAATTTAGGGTGGAAAGGACCTCAGGTGTCTCTACCTCCTACTCAAAGGGACGAGGGTTAACCTGACAGGTAGATTAGACTGCTCAGGACTTTTGTCCAGTCAAACTTTAAGTATTTCCAAGGATGGAGATTCCACCACCTCTCTGGGTCCTGTCCTGGGTTGCAACACTCTCACAAGGAAGAATTTCTTCCTCATGTCTAGCAAGGACATGACCAAGCGCGATTTAATCTCTACCCATCACTGCAATGCCCATTAGGCAGCAGAAAACTACTGTTAATTCCTGCCTCATGTTTTTGGGTGGATTTTTTTTGTTTGTTTGGGCAGTTTTGTGTGTATGCATGTGTATTTGGGTTTTTTAGTTTGTTGGGTTTTTTTCCCCCATCCAAGTTTAACTCTAATATTGGCTGTTTTCCAAGTTTCCCAAGAACCTAAATTTCCTACATTAAAGGATATTGGCCCCATATCCTAGATGATAACACAAACAATGCAAAAAGAGAACCACTTGGTGATGAACTATTAATTCATACAACAGGGACTTACAGCTCCAGGGCTCGATGGTTCGATTTGGATTTATCCAAAAACATCTGGCTCCTCTTTGAGCAGCTTGAGTGAAGGAAAGCTTTTTCATGAGACATAACATTGCCGTATTAAAGGGCCTCACCAGATGAAGAGCTCCGAAATTATAATTTTCAGTGTGGATTTGTATTCTACAACTATGTTCTGACCATGATCAAACTGGCATCTTTCCATATTCTGCATTAGCTCAGGTTAATTTTTCTTGTAGTTTTTCAAATAAGATAAGATGCATTAAAGAGATTGAATGCCTTGTAGAGAAGCGTGATGTTGTAAAAGAGAAGACAGGAACTCATTCTAATCCCTAGACAAATATATAATAACATTAAAACAAAGATGAAAGTGCAAATAGCAGTCCTAAAGCAACAACCCCAAATCCTTTGAAGGTATTCCAGCTGGCAACTCAGATTAGACAACTCATTTACTAGGATGATTTTATTTCACCAGCCCCAAAAAGGTGAGACAACGTGGCAGTTATATTTCCTCTGACTGGAAGGAAGAAATCACTTTCTTTTTCCACCAGATTTCCTTCCCACTAATACTATATTGAAAACAAATAGCTTTAGAGTTTGATTATCTCTAGGGTATTCATGACTGCCAAAAAAAAACAAAAAAAAGCCACAAAAAAAAAACACAACACAAAACAAAACACCCCACCCCTCCAACAATGATAAAAAAAGCCAAACAAGGGAAGCATTCATTTGAAGGAATATATATGTATACACACACACAATAGAATTGATATAGGTCATGCTCCATGATTCTAGGATTCTACAAAGAAGAAAACTGAGTGAACAGAAGGAAATATGTTCTGTCCAAAAAAGATCCCCCAAAGTACATACAAACAAATATTGACTCTCATTGAACTCCATGGAGTGTGATGTTTCAGATAAGGTCTATGGTGCCAAGGATTTTCTATGGATAGATAATCCTCTCACAGAGCACCAAATTGCTAAAAACTTTTATTATATTAACCTGTTCTCCGCCAAGTCTCCACTGTGCTACTTCTGATTGAGCAATAAATGTCTAGGAACATTGCTTTTTATAGACCAGCACAGCTGGTCAGTGTTGTAGGCAGAAACATGAAACCCAACAGTTTTCCTAAATCCCATAACTTTGAAATGGCCCGTCTAATTTAGTTATTATTATCCCAATTATGATAAACCAAAGGCTTCAACTTATTAAGTCTAAAAAATAATAAAATAGTAATAATAAAAAAATATCTCTGCAATCCTCAAGCATTTCCCCACACTTCAGCAACATCTATCTCATGTTTGCAGTCCAGCACCACCCTCATAACCAGGAACTGCCTATGGGTATTTTATCCACCAGGAAACCTGCTAGACAACATACTCCACATCCCAGAAGTCACACCTTTTCTCCATCATCATCACACAGGTCTGGTAGGGCACACCCAGCACACTCCTTCATTAAGGACAACAGAGAATCACAGACTGGTTGAGGTTGGAAGTGACCTCTGAAGATCATCTTGTCCAACCCAAGCAGGGCCAAGTAAAGCAGGTTGTCTGTGACCACATCCAGATGGCTTTTGAATATCTCCAAGGATGATGGAGACTCCACACCCAGCCTGGGAAATGCCAGTGCTCAGCAGCCTCACAGTAAAAAAAAAATAATAATTAAAAAAAAATATATATATATATATATACACACAGACACATATATTTTCATGCTTAGACAGAAACTCGTCTTTTCCTCTCACTGGGGAACACTGAAAAAAGCCTGGCTCAGTCTTCTTTACACCCTCCCTTCAGGTATTTACATACATTAATGACATCACCCCCAAGCCTTCCCTTCTCTGGGCCAAACAGTCCCAAGTTCTCTCAGTCTTTCCTCATGAGAGATGCTCTGGTCTCTTAGTTATCTTAGAGGTTCTTCATTGGACTCTCTCCAGTAGCTCCATATCTCTCTTGTACTGGGATTCGTGGAGTCTCACAAAGTTAGAAGACTAAAATCAGGCTTATATTGAAATGTCTTCACATCTGAATGGTATAGGCCTGATCACAACCCTGTGAATTTAATTCCATGCAATGAAAATTGCTTTAACCATAAAGATAGTGCACCAATCTCCAAAATAGCTACTGACTAGAAGGTAGACGCTAATCTAAAATGTATCTAAAATACATTCCTGAGACACAACGGAAACAGCTATGTAGTTCAAAGGATGAAGAGCCCATTCAGCTGTAAAACTTATTTGCTTGGCTTCTGCCCCCTACAAAGGAATTGGAAAAGGGTGAGGAATAGCACAAAACTTTTTGGAACCAACAGCCTCAGGTTTCATGTACAAACATCATAAACTTTGATCTTGCACACTGATCATGCAAAAAATGTCTGACTTTGAGAAGGCAGCTTTTGCAGAACAAGAAAGCAATTAAAAGCCACTAGGTGTCAAGAGCCATCAGGCTAGGACAAGCCCAGGAGGTGATGGAAGAAATAACAGATCAAAATATTAAAATCATTCCTTTGGAGAAGACAGAATACAAAGAACAAAAATGTGTTCATTTCCCTTGGAGAGACTGCTCGAAGACTAGAGTACAAACTTTTTCTTTATTTCTTAACCTACCTTCTTTCTCAGATATTTATTTTCTACTTGCCAGACTTGTCAAATTTGCTTTTTTTTTTCCTCCAAATGCCTCTGATAGCATCAAATCTTTCAGTTGTTGCCCTGTCATTTTCTTTGCCTTACAAATCTCAAAGGAATGTCTTAATTCCCATGTGCCTGCTTGCCTCCCTTTTCAGTTCTGGTGTTGGATTTTTTTGCTATTCTTTTGATTAATTGTGACTTCAAATAGTCCTCAGCAAGTCACACTCTTAACAGAATTCCTTTTGCTACATTGAAACAAGCTAACTTTAACTGTAATCCCAAAACTACATAGCATGAGTACTGTTATATTGGGGCACGCGAAAAGCCCAGCAGCCTCTCTCCAACAGGATACAGAGGATGGACAGGCCAATAGTACAAAAACGTGGCATATGCAGACAAACCACCCCCTTGAGTCACCATCCCATCTCATGACAATAAATCTGTATTTCCCTCTATTTTCAGTATCTTGAGTGTGATGTTAACTATGTGACAAATTACTCTGAGGGAACGGAAATTGCTGTCACCAAGGCAGAAGTAAAATGCAGCATCCTTCAAGCATCCTCAAATGCACACTACCTGATTTCCATCACAGATTTCTTAAAGAACTGACAAATAAAAGTGTAGGATTGAGGAGGTCTTGTTTTGGTTTGGGTGGGGGTTTTTTGTGTTTTTTTAGGATAAACCTGTGAAGTCTGGAGTAGAATGATCAGATTAGAGAAAAGCAACCGCAGTGCCTATAATTTAGGATGATAAAATCCAGCCTATGTGACCACAAGCCCAGTAGCCTGCCTGTTTGGATAAAAACTTGGAGGAAGGAATAAGTGACGAATGAAGGTACACTGAAAAGGAAGGAAAATTCTCACAGATGTTATCAGACATAACTATTTGCTGGACTGGTCTTCAATTCTCTTGAATGAAAACACAAATTGAAATTCACCTCATCTATTCTGATTTCAGTAAAACATTCAATACAGCTCTCCACTGAAAAGTTTAACAATGGCACCAGAAGTTGGGCTATTCTAACAACAACTGAGGACGACAACGATATGGCATCATTCACTGCAGGAACAACTTGACATCTGTCACAGAAATGGATGACCTGTAACAATTCGAAGTGCAGACTCCCATAAGGTGCTACTTATATCAGCTAGTTTCAGTCATTTAAAAGTTGTGCATCTAGTCTCAGTGCTATGTCTAGATTATGTCTAAACTCTTATGTTTAAGGTGAACAGAATGAGTTGCTCTCAGTAGGTCGATATGACTTTCTAACGTCTAAGGTTCAAGCATCAGGCATTTAGATGGGTGAAGTTAGGCAGAACCACCACCATGTTGGGAACCAACCTTCCCCCACCCACCTCTAGCCCAAGTAAGTTCTGCGATAATACTTACATGACTGATCAACCAATATATTGGAACTACGGATAAGGTAACTGCCATCCTAAGACGTATCAGGTGATGTATTCTTTATCCCCTGGACAGGGAAGTATTCCTATCACTGTGTAGGAGGCCCTTTGTCTGAGCCTCTGGTCATATATTTGCAATAAATATATATCCACAAAGGAAGAACAGATACAGAGAATAGATATTAGCATGATCAGACAAGTGCAGAGGTGACTTTAGAAAAAGGACTGAAAGATGTTGACTTGTTTAGCTTAGTCAAACAGAGCCTAAGAAAAGATGTGGTTGCTTTCTATGAAGAAGGTAAGCCCCAAAGAGGGAAAATAACTACTTATACTAAAAGGACAATGCTGGCACAAGAACAAATGTCTACAAATTCACAGCAAATAACTGTTGACAGGATGTCAAAAAAGGGTTTCAAAGCCTTAGAGAAATAACTTTCCCATAGGAATAATGGGCACAACCTAGTGAATTCTGTGAGTAAAATTAGTATTTTTACAATTAAAAATTAGATTTTGAATTTGAAGATTTAAGATTAAATGGTGGCTGATACAGGAAAGGACTGGACTTGATCCAAATCGTGTTTTCTTGTTCTGTGCTTTCATAGAAGAATTACTACTCACATCTACCCACCCTCAGCCCAGGTCACCATACAATCTCATTCTTCCCTGCCCATCGTTGCCTTTGCCTTATGCACCTCCAAATACAGTCACATCCCCTCAAGCCCTTTGTCTCAAGCTACTCCTTCTGTCAGCCTCCTTTCCACTACCTCTGAAAATAATACTCCAAGGTAGACCTCAGACAAGCAAAGCTTCAGCCCAGGCATTTGTAGCCTTTCCTGGACACAGTTTTCTTTTGTTGAACATCGGAGCTGCATCCTTCTTTGCAAAAGGTAATTGACATAGTCAGAAAGAGAGAAATCTACAACAATCTAGCTTGCTGAATTTTCTTTTATCATCACTCTTTCTAGGATTTTCTTGGCCTGACCCCAAGAGTGACTTCTGTAGCCAAGAAATCTGCCTATATAAGTGAATTTTTACAATTCAGGCATAAGAGTGCTAGTTCTGGGCACATTGTTATCAGCACAGACAGAAATAATTGGGAAGGTGCTTCACACTTACACTGGGCTGTTATGGGGGCTGTTCCCATCAGAACGAGATGCAGGGAGGGCTTGCTCACATGGCTGGTCTTTACTTGTGCGAGTAAGTCACCAGTGCTTAGCCCGCAGCAGTTCAGCCTAGATTGCATGCCGCTGTCTCAATGTAAGTGCACCCATTTTAGTCACTGGAAATGCACGCCACAATGCGCAAAATGATTCCACAACTATTACAGTGTAGCAAGAAAGAGTCTCCATTGCTAGGTTTGTGTCTATTTTGGGGTGTAACCTAAATATTGAATGTCAGATCACAGAGAGGTCACTACTCGCTGAATGTAGAAATATCTTACAGGCCTTTTGCATAGCACAATGAACAATACAAGCAAACAAAAGAACTGTTACAATCCATGGTCACATCACGATACCAGAAATACCCAGTGAACTACTACATGCTTTAGTAATGCCACTAGCACCTGCATCTCTAACACAGCACAGTCGCATAGCAGCGTAACGTGCTTTTCACTTAGCTGTCACTTATGCTACATTGCAGAAAGACACAGCAAAATACTGAGACACACAATTACAGTTTACTGTACTGCTATTATGTGCATACATAGTTCTATTTTTAGCTGTAACCTAAATAGAAGATGTACAAAAGCACAAAAGGGTCTTGTGTGTCTGCATATGTAAAAATCATTCAAGCCTATCATTTAATTCAGTAGCAAAAGATGACTAAGAATAAAGAATTTAACCTAAATTTTTAAAACACATTTAACATGCGGAATTTTAATTAAATTTTGGTATATGTAGACATTTTTTTTCCACTATCTTCCACATACCAAATACTGTAATCTCCCCCCTCAATTAAAAAAAATAAAATAACCAGGGATATTTAAGTTGTGCTAAAATTGCAGTTTTGGAGTCGTTTCCAGTGCCTTGAATTATAAGTATGGAGTTGCTCCCAGTGCTTTTTAAATATTTGATGCTTTCTTTTTGTTACATTTATGTTCTTAGGGAGCAATACAATGATCCCACCTCAGAAGTTCAAAGGGTCACTTATGTTTATATTTTTAACTCCAAATGAGTTAGTCTGAAAGCACTTAAAGACAAAATTTAGTCAACACCCAAAATTAATTTTTATTTTTTACTGACATTTCTATTGGTAAACACTGAAAAATTATAATCCTCTCATTTTAATATAAAATAAGTAAAAATATTCCTCACTAATAAAGTGACTGTGATCTTTCTGCACAGAAATCATATTTAAGTCGACAGGGATTTGGACTAAAGAACAGTTCTCAAGAACGAGTGACAGTTCTCTTTCCTATCTCAGGTGACTGGAAACTATTTTCCAAGCAACTCCAACATAATTATACTTTATTTTAAATCTTGGTGAATCTAAAACATGTACAGAAACTGCAGCTTCTGCCCACCCCTGATTATTTGAATAAGAATGCTGTTTTAATAACTTGCAAATCTTGCAAGACATATGTAAATTCTATACATACACATATATGTGTGTACATATATGTAGTTGATTCTTCAGCCACCAAATTAATAACTGGCATCGGTTTGTTTCTAAGGGTAGATGAGTTTTCACAGCCTCTGTCTCTGCTCCCCTACTCAACTCAACTAATGCAAAGCCTTTGGACTTCCCATGTAGGTCACATCTATGGTTAGCCATCTCTGAATGTTAGGAACTAAGGAAATAAAATTGCCAAAGATGACATCTGGGATTTTTTTTACCCGCTATCAAAAGCTCCTAAAAAGGTGTCTCATATTTCAAGTGTAAAAATTCACCTGAATGACTGGAATACAGTGAAATGTAACGATACGCATTTTGGTTGTTCTCATTACAGAGATCAGGGATACTTTTGCATCTTTACTATTATTCAGTCCATTAATGTGTTGATAACCTGAGTTTCAAAATCTTGCTCAATAGGAACAAGAAAATTAGTTGTGTCGGAGGGTTTTTTTTAATATCACCTTTGTTATAGAAATTTTACAATTCTGAACTACTCACCAGCCAAGGATCAGCCCCCAAGACACTGTCAGTGTTCTTGCAGACATGTTCTGAGTTAAGACATTGCCAAAAAGGTTTTTAACTCCCCATTACAATGGTTCTAACTCAGACTTTTTGGGTTTTTTTTTTCCCCCAATCCTCAAAATAACCAATGATATTCCCAAAGTACACCAATGCATCAGATACAAATTCTTCTTTACATACTGCCACTGCTATTTTCCTGGACTATACAATTTCTTACTGAAAGACACTGACACTTCTGTTTTTGCAAGATTTATTCCAACCCCCACTTTTCATAGTAAGAGACTCGCGACATATGCAACCCTCTGCCACTACAGAGAACAGAACTTAAAACTGATTATGACTTTGATTAAATACTAAGTAAACCATAATGAGTATATCAATTATTTGAGAAAATATCTTTCCTTGTCAGTAAGATTTACGTGGAAAAGACGTTCAGAAAAGAGTGAGAGGGGAAGAGAAACCCACAACCCGCAAACCAATTTCACCTTGCCAACAGAAAAATAAGAGAAGGCATGATAAACTAATTGCAGAGTTAAGAGCAAATCAGGGGTCTTTTCTAGAACAAGGGAAAACTTACTAAAAATCACTACTTGGAAATTCAAGAGTTATAAAAGGAAGTGTTATATAGCTGAATACATATTCGATTATCCAAAGAAGTTGCTGAAGCTACCCTTACATCAAGGTTCAAAAAGGAGCTGGCCATTTACGTTTATTTAAAGGTATAATAATGATTTCAAAAATTAAAACAAGCATAATGGTTCCAGACTTAGGACAACCTCTAATAATTGTAAATTAGGACAAAAACAACTGCAGGAAGCAGGTTATAGTATGTCTGTCTAACATGGGTTCTTACATTTGCCTTAGAAACCTCTGGAATAGCTTTTACCACAGAGTACTGGCCTAGACAGAACCAACAGTGGTTATTTACCATGATGCACACTAAGGAAATTTGACAGTCAGCAGGCAAAACATCTCAAAACTTCACAAAAATATAAAGATGACTTACAGCACCTTTTAAAAATACGACTGTTATTTTGCATTTAAGAAAACTGAATCTTGGACAAGTGACACAGCAACACCCAACAGATCAGACCTGCAGACTTATTCCACCTTGTAGCCCTACACTGCGATCAGTGTAAGATATTTTCTCCTGCAAAGTCACCATCACAGTACTGAGAAGAAACCAGCTTGGTCAGAGGCTCAGCAGAGAATTATTTTAGATTTACAAAACCTATGGATTGCTTGGAGAGATAAGCACTACAAATTACTTTTCCTGAAGAGCTGCTGGATATTGAATTCCTGTTATGCCACCGCAGGCTTACCTTGGGCATTATAAACCAGCATCTTAGTTCAGCAAACTATTCACCCCTCAATGAAAAAATCTCAAGGGGGGGGGGAATAATTACAGTGTAGATTAGAACCACCCATGGATTAGAAACTCACATGAACTCTTATCATGCCCCTACTTAGCTATCTGAAAGCAATGGCTCATCTTGCAAAGTATTTAGTTTTCACTTACATCTTCTTTACCTTCAGTTATGTCTGAAGCTCCTAAGTATTTGTGGGGAAAAAAAATCTCTTTTGTCATCCCATGACTATATTTCACCCAAAAGAGATCTTGGCTTTAGGAAAGAGAGAAAAAGAACTAAAAAGTCTCCTCCAGGTGCCATGAAATGACGTCTGCTCTCCTGCAAATACCCTCAGTACGTTCTTCTGCACTGACAGCAACCCAGTGTAGATGCAAGGCCATGTGCCTGGGAGAAAAAAAAAAAGTGAAACCAAGAAGTACTTACCACGAGGACAGCACTCAGCTGATCACTTTGGACCTGCTGCACTTGGATGCAGGGTCCTGGCACTTGTAACCTTGAGCCACTGGGAGCGTTCCCAGCATCACCATTTGGGACGCTGCTGTTACTAGGCCCAAGACCTACAGATGCCCTGTACAAGTAGGTATGAGTCAGTTTACCCACACCAGTGACCTCCAGCACGTCCGGTGGGAGGTGGGAGCTGGGAAGCATGTGCACGCTATAGCAATATTTTGTATACTCATCAGCTGGGCAGCAGCAGCTGCTGCAGCAGCAAGTCCGGCAGTGGCACAGCCGCACAATGGAGAGGAAGAGGAGGAACACCACAAAGATACAGGAGACACAGGCAAGGGAAACAATCAAGTAGATGTTTGTAGTGTTGAGCAGTGGTGGCAGTTCCCTGCTGTCATCAAAGTCCGGCAGTGCCTGGGGCAGAGTGTCAGCCAGCAGGATGCCCACTGTCACAGTAGAGGAGAGTGGCGGATCCCCATGGTCCTGCACCACAACCACCACCTTGTGCTTGAGGAAGTCAGTGGAACGCATGGAACGTGTGGTACGCAGCTCACCAGAGTGCGGTGCCAAGTGGAACAGGGTGGAGTCGGATGAGTGGGTGAGGTGATAGGAGAGCCAGGCATTCTGTGCATTGTCCTCATCATCCGCCACTACTTTGGTCACCAGGTAGTCCTCCTCAGCCAGGCGGGGCACAACTTCCACAGCTATTGAGCCATTCTGACTGGTGGGGTACAGGATGGCTGGGGCATTGTCATTCTGGTCTGAGATGTAAACATTCACAGTTATGGCAGCACTCAAGGCTGGTGACCCATTGTCCTTGGCTTCCACTTGGAAACAGAAGTTCCTAAGCTGCTCAAAGTCAAAGGCACATTTTGCATAGATGCTCCCATTGGCCAAGCTCACAGACAAAAGGTTGGCCAGGGCATTACCCGCAACTGTGGAATTCTTAAGGATGTAAGAGACTTGTCCATTCTCCCCCATATCAACATCAGATGCTGAGACCTGGTAGAGAAAAGCACCAAGTGGATTGTTCTCCTCCACAAACACATCAAACGTGTCAGCACTGAAAACTGGGGGATTATCATTCACATCAGAAATCTGCACCCAAAGGGTCTTCTGAGTGGTGATGGGTGGAGAGCCCAAGTCTGTGGCAGTAATGGTGATGTTGTACCCACTGATCAGCTCTCGGTCCAGAAGCCCACTGGTGACCAGGCTGTAGTAGCTTTCAAGGGAAGGCTTCAACTGGAAAGGAAGGTTATCAGGGATCTGGCAGGTTACTTTTCCATTCTCCCCAGGGTCCTTATCCATAATACTCAGCAGAGCTATCACTGTGCCAGGAACAGCATCCTCAGGAACAGGACTGGAAAGGGATGTAACGGTTATCTCTGGGCCATAATTGTTCACATCAGTGATTTCCACGAGCAGCTTAGCTGTGCTGGACATGCTAAATGCCCCGTTGTCCTTTGCCTCAATAAGCATCTCAAGCCGAGGTCTCTGAACAGCTAAAACACCATTGACTGTCACCTCCCCAGTGTGCGGATGAACTGAGAACATTTGCTGTAAATCAGCAGAAGTAGTATTGATAAATGAATACCTAACCTCTCCATTTGGACCTTCATCCAAGTCTGTGGCATGCACCTGCACTACCAAAGTGCCACTGGGAGAGTTTTCCAAGATACTTGCCCTATAGACTGAGAGCTCAAATTCTGGTGCATTGTCATTGGTATCCAGCACAGTCACAATGACTGGGACATCACCGGACTTTGGAGGATCCCCACCATCTTCGGCTGTAAGGACAAGTCTGTGAGTGGCTTGCTGCTCCCTGTCTAAGGCTTTCTTCAGCAGCAATTCAGGATATTTACTCCCATCCCCACGTGTCTGCATTTCCAAATGGAAATGTTCATCAGGGCTCAGAGTATAATCCTGGACACTGTTGGTACCTTCATCAAGATCTTGGGCATTGGGGAGCATAAACCGTGACCCAGGTGACAGAAACTCAGGCACGTTTATATGATATTCACTTAAAGGAAAGCTGGGTGAATTGTCATTTATGTCCAAGACTTTAAATTCCACCCTATAAAGCTCTAGAGGGTTTTCTAACACAAGTTCATAATTCAGAAGACAGGCAGACTTTAATTCACAAAGCTGCTCTCTGTCTATGGGCTCGTTAACAGACAAAGCCCCCGTGCTTGCATTTATATTAAAATATTGCTTACTTGAACTGGTGATCATGCGAAATTTCCGAGCTGAAAGTGTAGCTGCATCTATTCCTAAATCCTTTGCTATGTTCCCAACAGACGCTCCACGCTCCGTTTCCTCAGCGATGGAATACACTACTTGCCCGTTCGCGGTGCAGCAAATAAGGCAGATGACCATTAAATAGACCCGCATTCTTCCTCCCCTGGCTCAGCTCCCCACAGACCGGCTCAGCAGGAGCATAATCCGGAATTTCAGCAAACCCTCTCGAAGTTCCCAGCCCGAAGCGAACGGGCACCGGAACGCACCGACGGCAAGGCGAGTTCACTGCAGGTGCCCCGGGCTCCGCGGCTGCTTTCCCCCCCCCGCCCCCCCCCCCCGCCGGCTGCCGTGAGGGGAGAGGCGGCAGATCCGCTGCGCTGCGCCCGCCACCGCTCGCTGTAACGGGCGCGGCGGGACCCCGCGCGTCTCTTACACGCGCTGTGGTGGCAGAAGCGCCACCCAGAGGCCGCGGCGACACCTGCGCCGCCGAGGGAGGGGGGCTGCGCTCCTCCCGCTCCGCCGGCTCCCCCCGCCTCCTTTTTT
>VZSZ01000342.1:7223-36544 GCA_013398815.1 Ibidorhyncha struthersii
AGTTGCCTCAGAAACAACTAACTTGTCTGTGCCTCTGCTTGTGGACAGAAGTGTGGAGGTGAACTTCTACGGTTGTCATCTAGTCAAGGTATGTTTGTGAGCTGGATGTTCCCTGAGGAGCTTCTGTCCCCAGGTTTAAGATTCTACTGCCTCACTGCCAGAAACAGAACAGGATGTTCTGCCCAAGTTTCAGTCACTTCGCTTAAGCATTTCGGGCCTTTTACAAACCCACTTTCATCAGTGGATTTAGCTAATAAAGTTAACTGTGAAAAGAAGCAGTTGAGGTTGCACCTTCATTATTGCAGAGGTAGCAAAACCATGTGGAAGAAGGTGGTTGTTATTGCTGGGTGCTGGTGTGTGTCTTTTTCAACTTAAAGCTTGAGACATCTGTCCGGAGGTTAACAAAAGATCTGTTTGTGAAATTAGGTATAATTTGGGTGACTTTGAGTGAGGCTTGCTGCTCACTGTGTTTCTATTAGGGAAGTAGTGATTGAGAGGTCAAAACAAACATGAGTGACAATTGCTTGGGACTTCGCTGGTATGGTTCATTTGTCATGGAAGAGCTAATTCTATTCCTGTTAATGAATGCTAGTAGCTAGTATTCTCAATTTGCATAGAATTGGTGTCTTTTCAACAGGTAAAACTTCTAATCTTAATTAAAATGATGTATGGGAATTTGTAAGACTGCTCTTGGGCTACCAACCTGATTTGTAATATAATTACTGTAAATCATACTATAGGAGGGTACTTTGTATGTAAAGGGCCTATGCCTGCCAGTCTTAAATGGCCAGTAACAAAAGATCATATAATGATGAAAGAAATCTATGCATCTGTGTCTTGATGATGTGTTGGTAATCTAAACAAACCTGAACTGAAACCAAACTTTTAATAATTAAGACTGTGCAAGTAATGACAGCTTGGTCTGCAAGCTCTGGCATTGCCAGGGGTGTATATGATGTGTGGGTTAGAGAAAAATAGACAGGAGGGACAAAAATTCAGGTGGTACTGGAACTGCAGTTGAACTGAGCATTGCCTTATGTTGGTAGAAGTAAACCCAATACAAGGCTTTACTGGTTCAGCAGCCAGTGTCACAATCAGAGTAGAGCTAGGATTGCCAGATGTTAAGCAGATATCACATGGAATTTGGGGCTAGGTCTTGTTTTTGCAACAGAAGTTAAGCTGCCTTTTTCCAAAGAAGGGTATTTTAAGCCAGCTGGCAAGTTTATTCTTGAAGCAACTCTTAAATGACACAAGTGCATTTTTACAGAAGTATCTTGACTCTGAAAATTTCCATGCCTTACTGGTAGTCCTGCTGTTTTTAACTGGTTTTGTAGCTTGAAAGATAAAATTTACTGTAACAATTATGGGGAGGAACAAATGCTTATATCTGCTTTTAATCAGAAGGGTGCATATCAGGTAAAGCATGTTGGGTATACCATGATGCCGCAATCCATTAATTGATAGAATTTTTAGAGCTAAATACTGGTCCTTCTCTGTAATGACAGTAGAGCCAAATTCACAGCAGTAACTTGCTGTATGGTTGAATACTTAGCTTAGCCACAGCAAGATATCATAATGTGGTAGTTATGCATTCTCTGAATTTAATATAATATACTTGTAGGATTTTTAAAAATCTGAGTGTTCTTTCTGTTTATTGTCTGCCTGGATTTTCTTTGCAAGCATAAAAAACATTAGCGATTCAGTTTATTCAGAAATTCTGAGATCATCATTTTAGCTGGAAGCCTGACTGGTAGAACATGCGCAAACAACTTTCATGGGAGATGGTGACTGTTTTACAGAAATAGGGAGAAAATGCAAAACAGTGGCAAACAGTCACCAAAAATAAGAATAAATCTGATAAATGTGACAAACTCCAGTTGAGGCTTAAATAAACTCTGTAGCTTAGGTCTTGTAAGGGACTCCAAATTTGAATTGACATATTTGCATTTTTGCACAAAGTTGAAACTTAACTCAGCAAGTGAAGCACAGCATACTTTTTAGTACCTTAAGAATGTTCATTAAGTCACTTGCTTTGAAATGACTTTTTACACTTTGTATGAAACGCCTGCAAGTTGCTCATGCCTGTTAGTCTCTCACATTAGGAAGCTTTCATCTTGAGATATCAGCAGCTTCAAGCAGGCCAGTTTTCATTCTCAGAATATGCATTAAGTTTGTGTTCAGATTTAAGATCTAGCTGGGAGTTAACTTTGAAGTAAGAAAAAAAAAAACCCAGATTTAATTCAGTTATACTAATTCTAGACAGTGAAACTAGTCTCACAAGGTAAGCTCACGTTAGCCGCTTTGCAGAAATTGTCTGTGTGTGCAGTATTAATCAAGGAAGCTCCCTTCAATGAAAGAAGGGAAACTTGGTTAAGCTGTCTCTGTGGGTAAGCGTCCCCATGGGCAGTTCAATGAGCAACTTAAACCTTGGTGCTGTGTTTGTGCTGCAGTAACTTGGTCTCAGGTTTTTGCCTTTTTCTCAGGTAGTTAGTACGATTTCGTGTCACTAGGTAAGCTTACTCACCCAGCCAGCTTTTTGAAAATCCTCTGAAGATCCTCTGGCATCAGTTGAAATATTTGAACATAATT
Organism: Ibidorhyncha struthersii; assembly: GCA_013398815.1. Lineage (NCBI taxonomy): Eukaryota > Metazoa > Chordata > Aves > Charadriiformes > Charadriidae > Ibidorhyncha > Ibidorhyncha struthersii. The sequence goes on from VZSZ01000342.1 coordinate 9,813, forward strand.
GAAGAAATATTTTTGTCCAAGAAAAATTGCTGTATTAGTCCCTAGTAGAACTAGCTGTCCAACTGACAGTATACTTGTGCGTCAAGACAAGAAGCTATCAAAACCAGATAGAAACTAGAAATAAAAATTGCTGATAGCTTTGTTTACTGAACAGTTGACTTGCTTCCAAAGAGTCTGTGTTAGTAATGAAATAGCTCTACTTCCAGGAGTTTTGAATATAAGTCTTTAATTAGACCCAGTCAGCTTTTCAGTGTATCTTGTCTTCAAAATTGATTTCTGAATAATGTTTTCTGTAAATAAGTGTGAAAATCAGCTCTGGAGTATTTTCATTTCTCTTTTGTAAGAGATACTGCTTACCCCGTTGAGTAAGCATTATCTGAGTTGCTTTAATTCCTAAGCGTCTAAAAATTGGTGAAAATGAACAGGCTTCCACTTTAGGTTATGTTGTCAAGGCACTGCTTATGCACTGCAATTATTCTGGGGGAAAAAAAAATATCCTTGGAGTTGAGGGATAAGAATGTAGGACTTCCCCTTACATGTAAGTGGTTGGGGAATATTAAGAACAGCATATATCTTCTCTAACTAGTTGCTTCCCTCAAGACGGGGGTTCTAAACCAGCAGAGTCAAAACTTAGTGGACTCTGGATGGTACATACAATTAGAAAGATGTAGGCTTGGCCATCTGAGACTGCTCCAGTACCAGAAGTGGGAAACATCTTGTCTGGAAAGACTTAATCCTCTGAGCTCGGTTGGTGCTGTGACTGAACTAGAGCTATTTTCACAAATGTCTGACCATTGTCCTCTTGTTCCATCTCAGGGTTAGTATTCCCTCTCTGAGAAGCAGGATGTTTTTTCCTTGGCTTTTTTCCCCCTCCACTGCTAATTGTAAGCAGGTAAACCAGTCAGTTAATTTGTTTCATCTGTCATTTTAATGTTTGAAACTTTTTTTTTTTCATGCAGACAGTTGAGATTAATTTAGGAGTGCGATTCCCAAGGTGGTTCTAACAAAGCCTCTCTTCCAGAGAGGTAAATGTGCTCAGGCAGGACCATTATGAAAATTTTAGTGAATACACTGCAACTTCACAATACAACCAGAATGTCAGGGTCTGAACAAGAATCATGGTCTGTAAAGTGCTGAATAATCATGATCCTTTCTGAAAATGATAATGCATCTGGGAGGGACTATCTGTTTAATTCCATACCTGAACAACTAGTTCACATGAACAAGTCTCAGGAATATATCTTCAAGTAGTGACTGTATTTAGTTCACGTTTTTGGCCTGGGGCTGAGCTCCAGTTACAGCTTCATTTGGTTTAATATCATCTGGAAAGATTGGATTATTAGCTTTCCCATTCCTCAGACAGATAAAGTTGAATCAGAAACCAAAATTTGAAGCTGAAAGAGTTGAAAGAAAATTAAATTTAACCGGAAGAAACCCAAGCCCACTTTCATAACTATGATAGCAAGCCCAATTACCAATAGTATTTGAACTTTCCTGGATTCTCCATTGTGTGATTGCTTTCTAAGAAGGCTTTACGAGCAGTAAGTGTGCAGTTTCTTCATTCACTGCTCAAGCAGGGTTTCTTATTCCTCAGCTATCTCAGCATCATCACTTTGGTTTGCCTTTTTCTGGAGACATGCTTCAAGAAATTGTACAAGAAATGTCCAGGAGGCACTTTTTCCCGGTTTATCTGAATCAGGGCAGAAGCAGAAAGCAAGTTCTACATTCATGGTCCTTGACAAATGTGAAGCTTTTAAAATACTTCATTTCCAGTGACTTTTGTCCTTGTTAACTTTTCTTCCTTCTGTTCAAATGGGTTTATTCAAAGAACTGCTTATCCTTCAAAGAGAATCTGGATTGGAAAAAGTGCCCATGTGCATATAAAGCTCTTGCTCCTCTAGTTTATCAAGTACTTTTAAGTGTGCCATGAAGAAGTAGAATTAAGCAGATATATTAATATACCACACTAATGTGTTAATACATGCATTAATTAGAAAAAGTAATATGAACAGAGAGAGAGGCTGCACAGATGTGGTGGTTTTACAGACTGTTATGTTTCAGGAAGTATGCAAGGCAGTCACTGAAATGTCACTGGCAGTCAGTGGAGGCAATCTGAAAGTCAGCTCTGTACTTTCAAGAGATTGTATACTTGAGACAGCGCTAGAATCCCATTTATGTGAAAACGCTATTTCTTGAAGAAGAGTAGCTTCCCTCATTTTTCTTTCTAGCTGAATTTTGCATGGGACATCTCCAGAGTTCACAGTTATGTCAAATACCTGTGCACATAAATACTTGACTCAGCTGTTCAAAGCCAGTACCTGCTCCAATTAAGAGGGGAAAAAAGGCCTTAATTTTTGCATGCTTCCTATCTTCTTGTTCTTTAGTGGCTGCATAGAGAGCACAGTTGACAATATTTTCCTGCCTTAAGATGGAAGAGCAGAAAAATGAAAAAGCAAAGGAACTTGGCATTGCCTTCAGTCCTTGTGGGTCTGTCACCCTAAAGGTAGCCAGCCTTCAAAGCAAAATTTGCCTCTTAAAATAGACTCCACTAAATGAAGGGAGATTCAAACAGGTTACTTGGTTTATTTGTTAGGAATAAGTTTAAACTTGTTGGGGTGACTTGGTGAATAGTTATCAACTGTCCAATAAATCTGGGAATCTTCTGCTTATCTGTTACTCAGTTATCTCTTCATTTCTGTTGTGTCCTTTTGAGTATATCCATTTTACAGCCCTGAGATTGGGTGATCTGGGGAGTACAGACATACTATTGTTGGACTTAGCCCTATCCTATTCTAGAAATGCTGGCCATGCCGTGTTATAGCTGTAGCTTTAGAATGCCAAGTTGTAGATGAGGATACACACAAACCTAGCTGTCTCCTTATTTGAATGACTGAGATTGTGTGATCTAATGATCCTTTTTCCTCCTTTCCAGGAGGAGATCACTGAAATGACTTGTTAGTGCAGACTGCTGGAAATTATTCTTAAGGTGCTTCATTGATCTCTGTCTTGACTGTACAATTGGTTTAATTACATGTTCTTCCAGTAACTTCGGGGGGGGGGGTGTGACAGTATGAGAAATGCAAGGCACAGACTTTTTATAAAGAGATATTGTGTGCACTAAGTCCAGTATCTGTTTTAGAGAAGTGCTTTACTTTTTTTTTTCTCAGGCAGAAAAGGAAATCCACCAGAAGTTTGAGCTTCCATCTCGGGTTTCATAGTTTGCATCTCTTTCAGCAGTTGAACTTCTTACTTTAAGGTCTTGCTTGAAACTTAGTAGCTTCTCTTTCAAATACTATTGGTAACTGAAAGATGGGGTGCTTTATGGCTTAAATCTCCTCTTTTATACTTTGTCATCTTCCTCCTCTGCCTCCACTTGTTTGTCATAAATGAGTCAAAAGGAAATCGCGTTGGCACTGGGTGGAGCTGAATACAATATTAGTTCCAGAGTCAAGTGTTGTGTCAATCTGAACAGTAAAGTAAGAGCATAATCAAGGTTTAGGATGCAAGCAGTCGGTACAACATGTGATATGGAAAAATGGGTTTGAGCTAGGGCAAAGTCAGGACAGGTGAGTTGGGAAGCACTGAGAAGTCAAGTTCAGGCAGGATCAGAGCCCTAACTCGATCTGGGGCACACTTGCAACCGACAGGCATACTGGTCAGTGAAAAAGTGCATGCTAGGCTTTTATTACACTGAATAGTGTGGCAGATCAGTGTCCTAAAGCAGCTCCTAGCTTCGTGGACTGGTGTCTTAGCTGAGGAGGAGGCAAAGACCACTAACCAGGGAAGTTTTCTTAGCTGGGAATTGAGTTTTTCTTTTCTGTTAGAAAACAGTAAGAGGAAAGTGAAGTGGCATCAGGACTGCTACTCAAAACCAGTGGGGTGGTAGATCTAAGTGGCACCAGACAATAGATAGTGCTTCTGCTGCATGCTGTGTTAGAGATGTCGAAGTTAGCATTCTTAAAGCATTTTGGAGAATACATTGGTTGGTGTTTCATTCCAAGATATCTTAGCCAGACTACCTGATGATAGACCAGCACAGAGATGCCAAGCTACCTCTATGCTGTATAGGTGTGTATATATATATAAAGCACTACTATGTGCTCTCAGTGAGTTAAGGAGTAACTATACAAATGACAAAACAGTTGTCATGAAGAAAGGAGGAGGTTAGTACTTACATTGGTCATTGCTCAAGTTTGGAGAGAAGGTCAGAAAAACGTTTAAGTGTACTGCAGTCTGGCTTTTGTCACGTCTTCAAAGATCTTAAAGCTTTTTGCTTAGGTGCTTCAGAGATTAAGAAGATTGGCTAACCAAGCTGTAATAATGTATATACATGCTTTAATTATGTACCACCACTTAAAGTAGTGAAATTGGTTCCAGAGTGTTGTTCAGCAATTGGGTATTTAGGGCTGAACTTCCAGATCTGGATGCTGAAAAGCTTTGGCTTGCATTAAATTCCTGAATCCCTGTTTGGGAGCCAAAATGGAATTGCCAGTCTCTCACTAAAACCAAGTTGTTAGCTTCTTATTTCAGGATTTGGAATTTTCTTTCCGTAATTGTAGATCAGTCAGTAAGAAAAAGTCAGAAGTGACTCAAAACACTACATAAAACAGGTATTTGGTACCTGCTGCTTAAGTTCTGTTACTTTTAAATTACTGTCAGCCTTCATCGTGACATCTCCCTATTTAGTTGCTAACTTCAGACTGAAGAACTTGGCTTAAACTGTTCTTTTAAAGACAGTGAAATTGCTACAGTTCACCCAGATTACTGTACTGGGATTTCCCCTACACCTACTACATTTATGTCATTCTAGTGACACCTTCCCAAAAATAAAAGTATAACTGAATGTTTGTTTTAAAGAAATGACAGGTAATGTAGTTATAGGCTTAGCTTGTCATGAGTTTGAAAGATGTATTTCAGTACAGTTAGAGACAATCCTTTATTCCTGTTGTTTGTAGAAAGGCTGGAAAACTTACAGGTTTATGGATCTAACTGAACATTTACAGTGGTGCCAAATAGACTAAACTTGTGGTGTGAATGGTTCTTGTGGCCTATGTTGACAAAAAATCCGTGTAAGGAAGGAAACACAGTTTTTAAAGTCAGGAATGAAAAGATATGTTCTATTAGGTGTGAAAATCACTGAAAAGTCTCAAAATTTACTGGTAACAGAAGCCTGTGGAGAGACCTGCTTTGTTGGACATCAGGTCAATTACTTCCTTACAGCTTTCTCCTTGTGTTCCTTTTGCTTGCTTAAGGTGCAAGGAACGGTTTAGATAAGTTGAAAGATTGTATGTTATGTTTTTGCAAGAAGAAAATTAAATAGGACCTGGCCTCTTGATTTCTCAGTCTTCTGACAATGTGGAGTTAATCAGCAATGGGAAAGACGGACACTAACGTGGAGGTGCTCTAATTTCTATGTATATCATCTTAGCATTTTGTGCTAAACACCTAACAGATGGTGTGACTCCGGAGATGCTGTGAGATTACTGCTGATGAGAAGGGTCTTTCATACTTCACTTCCGCTGCTTACCTCGTACAAGCACCTGTTAGACTCCCTGCACTTCCCCTCTCCCCAAACCCCCGAATTATTCCTCAGTTGGGGAGGGTTTCATCTTTCTGTGGGGGTGGAGAGAGGAGAAAACAGGTAACTCAATCTGGTAAGTGCTAGAGTCGCTGTAGGAAAGGAACTGAGACTTTCCTCCCAGGGTGGCAGTAACAGTCCTGTTAGCTCAGTTCCTAGCAGGACTGAGAGGTGTGTTTTCTTGAGCAGTGTGACCCAAAGAAATGTCCCAAAATCTGTGGCCTTGTTTTGGTTTTGCTGGGTCAGTTTTCAACAAAGATGAGCAAGCAGATCTGGCAGACTGCTGTAGGCATCCACACTAGCTAGTGTGGAATAGGGGAACAGATCTGGCTTGTGGGAGAGGAATGGTCTCAAAAGAATATTGTAGTTGTCTCCAGTTATTAATAAAACTACAGTCATTATAACTGGGTCAGATATCTAGCAAAACACTAATAAACTTTCAGACTTAAGTGGGGATATTTTTATTTTTTTAACTGACTTCTGGGATCCTGTTGTTCTTTTTGATAAATGTTTGTTTGCTGGGATGAGGTTGGTTTAATTTTCTTATACAAGTCTCTCTTCTTTGTTTAGCATTTAAGTGTTTCAGAATGAGAAAATGCATGCTATCTCCTCTTGGATAATTGTTTCTTATCAATAGTAACTGTTAGCTTTACTATAGTAGGGTTTATTCAATGTTTCTTTGTGGAAGCACAGTAATGAGGCAGAGGAAATACTATATCTGATGGTTTGCAGCATTTTATTGTAGCTGCATTGAGCTGATAGTTCGAAAATGGCCACCATATTAAAAAAAGTTAACTAAGCCCTTTTATCAAACCCTGCTTAGTAAACTGGATTGTAGTGTCGTGATTGTGCTTTCTGCATATAGATCAAACATTGGGCCAGTAGATACAAAGTTTGGATGTTATTTCAAGTAGACAGCAATACAAATAAAGAGATGCTGTTGCCTAAAGAAATTTCCTTTTTTTTTTTTCTTGTTAGCATGCTGATGCTTTAAGTTCTTCAGAGGAGACTGGGGACATTTCATGCATGTCAGCTCGTATGAACAAAATCATTTGCATGTGTGTATATATATGAAATTACAGAACCTTGTGTGACCTGAAATAAGTTTGGGGGATGGAGGGGGAGAGGATGTAGTAGCTGTGAAATTTAAGACACATGTTTTTAGAATTACTGTATCAGTACCATAGGTAACAAATAATAGCAGCTGTTTACCTGATAAACCTCTTCAATACTGTGAATGTAGTGGCTGTAAAACTGCAAGCTCTTTAGGCATCTACGTGGCTCTCAGGAATATTGGTTTTGGTCTGTCATTGCAAAATATATAGTGCATGCAACTTCTTGTGAGTGAATGAAAGATACTGAGAAACCTGTGAAATACCTTAATGTTTGCTGTGACTATAGCTGAGGGGTGCTATGGACTTGTTTGTGTCACTAGAAGAGACTTTGTAGGTTTCTGGAAAATGTTATGAGATGAACATCCCTCACTGGATGGTGCACTGTAATAAAAGCAATTGGCCTATCAATTGGAGTAAATTAATTTCTATGCCTGATTCCTCTTTGCCATAAATAAAGATGAATCCATCCAGACACCTCTGTGCAAGTGATGTGTGGATGTGGATGTGAGCAGTTCTTCCAGATACTTGTACTTTGAAACACCTGTGATATTTTGGCAAGACCGTGATACTGGAGTCTTTATTACAGAGAGTCTTAATCTGTTGTTGCCTTTTCTCTAAATTACTGTTTCATGGGATAAAAAAAAAATCTCCATTTTAAAAACTTTTCAAGTCTGTACTATCTTGACTATGAAATTAGGCCAGATAACACATGAATAATGGTTGTTCTTTAAGTAGTAACGAGAAAACAAAACCTTTATTTGTGCTAGATGAAAAAGCAGCATCATTCAGCAGTTAATGTCTTGAATCAATGTCCATAGTTTCCATATTGTGTAGTAATTAAAGTGACATCCTGCTTAGGTTATGCCTGGTTATAATGGTATATCTCCTGCATTTATCAGTTGATATTAATATTTAACTGTTCATGTCTTGTTATATATATAGTCTTACAGTGGTTGTAGTAATGCTAAAATAGTTGTCCTGTTGATCAAAGTGGTGAATAATTTATTGTGTGTTTTAGGTATTGAGGGTGATTTATCTCTTGCATCATGCGTGAATACAAGCTAGTGGTTCTTGGTTCTGGAGGTGTTGGAAAGTCTGCTCTGGTAAGTACTCTGAGGCAGTTCGAGTATGTTTTCTTAGGCTTCTCATGTCTTTTCATTTCCCTAATACGCTCTCTACTAACCCATATTTCTTTTCTGTAAGTGTGCACAAATAAACATAAACGTAAGTAATGACTTCTGAGAGTTCATGGCTAGGATAGGCACATCCTTTACTGGGTGTATCCACATCCATTGGTGCACTCTCACATGCTAATATTTTTATACAGGGGTGGTTGATAGTGCTTGGTCAGATCTTTGCCTGTCTTACACAGTGAAGTGCATAGCCACAGCATTATGAAGGTATCTGGCTTCACTGTGTAACCCAGCCATAGGTCTGTAGGAAATCAAACTGCTTCATGAAACTCACAATGAACTAGTTTGCCTGTGTCTGGCCTTCATAAATCCTCTCTCTAGAAAGGTCTTCAGGGTGCTGTTAGCTTAATGTTTGATAGCAATCTCTAAAGCACTAATATTTTTTATGCAAATACAAATATATATTTGCACATTTGTAGGAAGTTTAACATGTTTTCTACATCTTTCCCTGCAAGTAGGTGTATAGCTGCAGCAGCAGGTAGATGATTGTAAACCAAAGAGCTCTTGCATTTTAGTTAAAGGGTTACAGAAAAGGTTAGTCTGACCTAGACTAGCACTGAAAAAGTTCACAGAATATGATGTTCTTGGACCACCTAAGAACTTTACATCTTTCAGTTTAATTGAACCACCTTATCATAAAGTAAGGTCTAGAGGTCCACTCTATCAGGTAAGAACTAATCTCTTGCAAAGCAGTTCCTAAAGGAAAACTTAAATGACAAATCATGTTAGATTGTGAAAGAACTTTTTCCTTCACCTCTGAATTCTTTATCTTACTGCAGCATTTCTGGATTTGAACCTGTCTGCTCTGACTTGGCCATTGAGTCTTAAAGTTCCATTTGACTTGTGCTAAAAACGTCCTACGTGCTAGGTACACAGGAATATCCTACTGAGTCTAGTTAAGACTAGTAAATGCTAGCAGTTGTTTTTTGACTAATTCCTGTGCTAGCAGATAAGTAGCAGAAGATGCAGTAGTTCTAAATGTAAAAGCCATGCAGCTGTATAGCATCCTATTCAACTAAAAACTAATAACGATTCCAAGAGTTAGACAAGCATTAAATCAATGCATGCCTTAATTTCTTACGCTCCAAGTGAGAGTGGATAAAGGAAGGTGTAGCATTGCTTCATCTAACAGTACGTAGTTAAGTAGGCATATACATCTAACTTCCTGTTTTTTTCTTATAATTTATAGTTATGTCAATCACTTAATTTGCCTTCAAAAATGTAATGGATAACTGAGTATATACCTAGAACAGTAATTTGTGTACAGTGTTTACTATAATGTCACTATACAAGAAGAATCTTACAAGAACATTTGTGTTGCAGACTGTACAGTTTGTTCAAGGAATATTTGTTGAAAAATACGATCCTACGATAGAAGACTCCTACAGAAAGGTATGCAAAAGACCTCTCTATTGTTACAGAAACTTAAATATTTGATAGTATGTACTGCAGTTTTGAGTCATTACTTGAAAAAGGGTATGCCTGGTAATGCTGCGTAATACCAGGTAACTTTACAAGTTTGAAATGTAAAGTTGCTCTTAAAGTCTGTCTAAAAGGAATAATTCAAAACTAGCTTTTCAGTGCTTTTAAGCATAATACCTTTTTAGCTAGTCAATAAAAAATGGTAATTTTATTGTTAGAATTGGGAACATTGATTTTAAAAATAAAAAAGTAAAACACACTACCACTTTTAAAGTAATATTTATTATTAGTTTCTTTGTGTGTTAGTATCTTCAGGTAGATTTGGGCTTGTATGTTGGAGGTCTAAGCTTCTTTGCTACATAAGAAAATCTGCTAAAAACTTTGTGCTCACCTTCAGAACACTGGTGGTATCATACTGTATTCATAACAATTTAACTGATAGCTTGATATGCTTCCATTAGATGGGGTTTTGTTTTATTAATAAGTTAACACAAACCTATCATAAATGAACAAACACAGTGGCCTGTTAGTTTCTCTCTTCCCATCTTCAGCATGACAGGCTGAAAGGTCTGACTCTGCCTGCATCATCTTGAATCTCCATATTGCTCACTCTTCAGTTTCAGCTGAGACCATGATTAATATTCCAGGCTAAGATAGCTTACATCTGGACTGCTACCAAAAGAGTTAACCATTTGGTGAAGCAGATTAGTTTTCAGCTGTGTCAGTTTCTTAATTCAGCTAAAAAAAGAAAGAAAGATTACTGTTCAGCTGCATTGGTACTCTGACATAGCTCAACATGTTGCCACAAAAATGCAAGTGTCTATACAAGGGAGGCAAGATGCACAAACCCTAGCTGGGAATGGGCAAAAACTGCAGGACCTTCTCTTTCAGCACTGGGCTACATTTATATTGGAATAAAGAGGCTGCATTAACAGCTGTTGCAGCCTATAGTCACTGGAATCTCTTCTGAATGGAAGAGGAATTAGTGAGAGAAAAATTATAATTTCACACTTGTTTTCTTTGACCTCACAGAAATCTGTATGCTGGAAAAATCCTAGTCTGTCTTAAACTTGTGGGCTTCCAGCCAAAGCTAGAACTCTTATTAAAGAGAACTGCAACAAAAAATTCTATGTAGCCACTTACTTTTTCTATGTTAGAGGAGCAGGAATTTTGGACCCTATCCTGATGTTTGGTGCAGGCCTTTGCTGGGTCAGGCCCAATAAATGACTCCAAAAATATTCACAAGCTGTACTAAAGTGAAATGTTTCCTTTGTTATATATTTACATTCTTCAGGTTATACTAGATTCATGATGTTTGCTGGGTGAATTTTTTCCAAAGACTGTTTCCATGGAGCCTGAAAAAGTAAAGCCATCTTACGAATTTTGCCTTTTGCTAATTAATTTTTCTTTTTTTTTTTTATTTTTTTTTTTTAGCAAAGGTCTTGTAATGTTCCTTTCAGGTTTGGTCCTTAAATGACAAGGAATATCTGTGTATTCTGCTTTTCAAATCAAACATATTGTTGAAGTCTTGCTTAAGTATGGACAATGCTTTATGCAGTCGGTTTCCTCCCCTCACTGCTAGTTACAATTTGAACTTGCTTCATGACTTGAGTGACTTTAAAATGTATTGGTTTGCCAGTTGCAATTCTATACTTTTAACGTTAATTCTAACTTTAAAATATTTGAAGTGAAGAGGATGTGGCTTGAATTTTTTTGTCTGGAACTAAATAATTGAGCATGAAGTCTTGAAACTTAACACCTTGGTTTACACCCCACACATTTCTTCGTAAAGAGAATAGATGCTGTTTAATTAGCTGAATAACTTTGTCAGCAATAACTGCTAAAATAGTGGTTATTGTAGGAATCTACATCCCTAGCAGACATGGGGGAGGTGCAAGAGGAGTGGAAATACTCCGTTTCCCCACCCCCCAAGCTCCAATCTAGTTACAAAAGAAAAACTCAAAGTTAAACAAGTGATAGTGCATATATTGGGAATAGGGGACACAAAGTTCTTTCTGAGTGCTGATCTGCCAACTAGGAATTTTATATGCAAATGAAAACAAGGGAAGTGTACCAACAGCTTGAAAGAAAAAAAAAAAAGTGGGTAGCTTGCTTCAAACAGCTTGAGGGCAATTCCATGTCCTTTGATGCCCTCAAGGCTTTTTTTGTTTTTTTTTTTTTTGAGGTAGAAACTAGTTCAGAGGAATTCTGAAATGATACAGAAACTGATCTGGCTTCTTAAACCTTCTATTTTTTTGCAAATTTTTCAAAGCTGGATCCGTTTCCTAATTAGTGTCATGAAGGACTTTTTTTGGGGACACCACTCTTATCTGTTTGCTTAGTTTATTGTTTGCTGTGTACAACTTATTGTCTTGTTGATCTAAATGACTATTAAATGAGCATTAGTATGCCAATCCAACTTTTGAGCTTTCACCTGTACCTTTCTTTCAGTCTGTAAATGATCCCTGAAACAAGAAGTTAGTTGTCCTCGTTGCTGATAACCATCATTACAAATTTAGCAGCCTCCTTTTTAATAATCAAAAATCCTTAATCACTTTGCAAAGTGGTACTTGGCTTCTGACACTGCTATTGAAAATGTCACTAGGGCTCTTTGAAAGGCTTCTTCCTGCTGTTTTCAAAGTGTATATCCATATAAACTTCTTAAGCCATTATGTTGCTTTATGCATTATGAATTCGCTTATAAGATCACACAATTCCTGGTGTCTTCAGAGGGGGGAGTTGCAAGAGGAAAAACTCTAACTACGTCTTTCTCTCTTGACAGCAAGTTGAAGTAGATGCACAACAGTGTATGCTTGAAATCTTAGATACTGCAGGAACGGTATGTAAAACCAACTTCCCTAAATACTGATGTACAGTGTTAAAACCATCAAAAGCTGTAGGGATGTAAATGATGACACATTTCCTTCCTTATTCTCTAAAGAGTAACCGTGGTCAGTGCATTGGATTAAAGAATGTTCTTTAAAATATTAGTATTTAAACAAAACTTGAGTATTGCAGCAGGAAGACAAATTGCAAGTTTCCTGTGAGCTCGTGTTCTGTAACAGGGGAAACATGAGACTGAGAATTTTAAAAGAGGTTGTGCTGCTGTTTTAAGTTGATATTGCCCAGAGGAAAATTTAGGCCCGATGGTTGCTCAGGTTTGATTCTCTGCAGAGAATACATGCTTTCTTCTCCTCTCCTTTTTCTTTTGTGTGTGAGATGTACTCTGACATTGGGATAAAAATAGTATTGCTTTAGTCAGCTTATGTGAACTCAAAGCACACGGTTTATGCTGACCCTTTGCATACTGGTCAGGTTTTTCTCTGACTTGTCCCAAAATCTACTGAAAGCAGTCACTTCCCTCACTGATCCCAGGAGGCATAAGCTCAAGACCCTTGGAGTGTTGCATGTGTTCTCTAAACTGTAATAGTAACCTGGTCCAATAATAATTTATTTAAATTCCATATTAGAGTAAGGCCATGTAAAACTACAGGAAGATAGAGTCGCTCTTCTGTCAAAATACATTGTGTTTTTCATCTGACATACAGCAAGGGACTTGGTGAGTGATTGACTGGTCACAAGATAGCAGTCACCAGTGTGAAAAAGGCAAATGCTCTTCCACAGTCATACTGGTGAGAGTTTTCAAATAGGGAGAAGCCCTAATGCTGCTGTGCAGTGCACTAGTGAGTCTTCATATGCAATACTGTAGTTGTCACCGTGATCTAGGAAATGTGTCAAGTCGGAGTGTCTCCATCCTCTAGTCAACCTCCTTGAAAATTAAAGTAGAATTTAACATGGGAAAGTGCCTATACTATAAAATGGAGGCTGAAAAGGAATGCCATTTACTTTGCCATGTGTTTTGATGAACGGTCAGGAGGTGGGAAAAAGTTGGTATGTAAGGAAGGATTTGGGAGTAATGTAAATTCTGTAATCTACAAATTACACTGTACATTCTACTGTACCTCCTCTTTTTAGAAATTACTTTAGCTTCTGTGATTCCCCCCTCCCTCAGGATATCACCCTTGGCAATATCTAGATATTGTTCAGCCACCCCAGATAATGTTCTAAACCAGATTTATTTAAAAGTAGTTCAGTTTACTGTAATGCTTTCAGTCAAACAGTAGAATATTGGTCGGTTTAAAAAGGGGGGGAAGGCATAAGTGCATCATACTTGTGATCCATTTGTGACCTGAATTATATGGCAGTTTGTGTAATGAAAGTGCAAACTGAATGCAATGTATGTATGTCTTTTTTAATTACAGGAACAGTTTACAGCAATGAGAGACCTATACATGAAAAATGGGCAAGGTTTTGCATTAGTATATTCCATCACAGCACAGTCCACGTTTAATGATTTACAGGATCTAAGAGAACAGATTCTTCGAGTCAAAGACACTGATGATGTAAGCATCTCTAAAAGTCCATAATACTTATATTTACAGTTTTCATTACAGATGTTGTAATGTATACACTGTGATCAGATAGCCGCTAAGCTTTAAATTAGGAGACAAATCAACCAGTAGATGCATAGTACAGAAACGTGATTCTTAAGGCAACCTGGAGAAATTGTAAATTGTCATGTGGTATATAAAGAGAATTGTCTTTTTAATCTCTTCCTTTAAAATACTCTTATTTGAAACTGTATATAACCTTATTCACTAGTACTGCAGAAAACATTTCTAAAGCAACTCTTATCTCAATTACTATCGATGAAGAATAAAAAAAAAAAAACCAAAAACAAAACAAACAAATAAAAACCCCTACAGTTCAGTTGTTCTTTTCAGTATGCCTACTGTTTATGGTACTTTAAAAGCACAAAATTCTAAGTTCTTATAGCAGACAGTACTGTAAGCTTTAAACTTGCATGTTATGTAGCTTTTATATTTTGTGTGTGTGCTTGCAAGTAAGTTTGGTCATGCTATTTCCACACAATTTCAATATCCAACTCTTAACGTTACTAAAGCTACAAAGTTTATAATTGATTAAAAAAAATACTGTGGTTGTAGCAAGTGAATTCTTAGTCCCTTAATAAAAGGAAGGAAGGTATTTGAATTGTGAAACAGCAGTAAAAGTGTAGTTTTTAACAGAAATACCTTGTAAGTTGTAGCCATCAGAGAGAAAGTCTTCCTTAAAAACTGTTCATTGCTTTTTTATTTTTTAACTGTGCTCATGGAAACTTTGATCCCTTCCTTACTGCATGTATCCACATACGCGTCTGCTGCCAGCAGACACAGAATGTATAAGTGTTTCAATTTCAGGGAAGTTCATTGGGACTCGTGTAATACAAACCACCTTTAAGTGTGAGCATTTGCAGGTCTTGCCTATGTTCAGCAGATTTCTTCTAGACGTGATTTATTACCCATTATCAAAAATGTATCTCAAAAGTGTAGTATTTAGGTTGCATTTGCCTTTCCCATCCAGAATCTACAAAGTTACCTTGTTTACCATCAAATTCATTTTGTACACTAAAATCAGATAAATGTGACAATATTTGAAATCTTAGTTTACATGGTATATTTATGCTGATTGGCATAAGATTTCTTTGGTAGTATTTCCTTGGAATTGTATTTCTTTCTAGAATGCTCCCCTCAGTCTTGAAAGCCATTCCATAGTGTCAGGAGAAAGATAATGAGCTTCAAGTTGCAACATTAGCTCTCACCAAAATTTACAAGTTTTCCTGTGCCAAAGCTTAGACGTGACTTGCTTTCTCGAGAGGGGGGGAATTAAGTGATCAAAATATTGTAAACCTTTTTTCAGCACATGAATTTGGAAGAAACTTAGCTACATCCTTAAATTAGTATAAGGAAGGAGGAAAAAAAAAAACACCATTTTTTTATGATTGCCTTTTCTTGCCACAAGGTCAATCCAGTGTTTTCTGTAGTTAGTAACTTTGATAAACTAGCATGTTTCTTCTGTGTGCATCAGCTTACTAATAAGAACTGTGTGAGCAAACTGTTCTTGAAAGGAGTGCAGATACACTAGGAGCAGAGGAATGATGGAAGGAGCTTTAGCATCCTTCATCATGTTAACCAGTACAGGCCACTCTTTCCAGGATTTCTGAACATGTGAAAATCTTGTAGCAGATTCTTCAGTAGACTTCTTGATACCTTAAATATCTAAGAATGAAATCTCATTAGGTCTTCTAGAAGATGTGAGATTTTTTCTCAATTCACAGTGTACCAAATCCTCAAACCATTCCCCCACCGCACTGCCAAACATCAAGCAAAAAATGCAGTCACTTTGATTTGAAGTCTCACACAACTGTAAACTTAAGCTTCTGTTATACACGAGCTTGATTATTCTGGAGGTCAGGATCCTGTAAGGATTCAGGTAGAGATTTAGGTGTGTGTTTACATTGTGCCTTCCCAAATCTTTAATGAATTCTTTGCTGGTATTAAATTGGTTTTAGGTGCCTATGATTCTGGTTGGCAATAAGTGTGACTTGGAAGATGAAAGAGTTGTGGGAAAGGAACAAGGTCAGAACCTAGCAAGGCAATGGAATAACTGTGCATTCTTAGAGTCTTCTGCAAAATCAAAGATAAATGTTAACGAGGTAAGGCACACTACCTGTGGGGGGAGGGGTGGTAGGGAGAGAAGGATGGAACGCTGTTCTAGTAACCAAACATTACTGTTTCTCAAGAAAAACTAGCAACATTATTAGTAACATTCACTATAATGGACAAAACTGTACCCTATTATTGTAAGAAGTTATGAGGTGTTTGCATTAAGGGATGTATTTAGCTTTGACTTAAGACTCTTTCAAATTATATTAATTTTAGTATACTTACTTTTCAAATTATATTCATATAAATTTCGGATAAATACTTTTTCATGTTACATTCCCTAGTTGATATAATCTCTATCCAGTGAGAACATATTGCTAGACTACTTTTTAAAAAAAAAAAAAATTTGAGAGTTAAGTCTTTAAAACTAATTGATTTAAGTTATTTGGTATTAAATTATTTGAGATAGTAAGGACAAAAAATGGTAAGGGTTTTGTCCAAATATGATCAGCTGATCAGAGAAGAGACCTAAATAAGTGCTCTGTAGAGAAAACGGGAGGCAAAAAGCTCTCTACTATCTAGTTAGTTAGTTATTTAGCAGGAGCTAGGTGACTGGTCAAACACGTACATTTTGGGGACTTGCCATAGTGCATGCCTTCTTAACTAGTGGGTGTGCCAGCAGGAAGAAAGGGATGCAAAAATTTTTAGAAAAAGAAGCTGTGTTGGTGTTTACATTTCTGGAACAGCTTGAATATTCTGATAAACCTTGCAATTCATTGTGTCTTCTGGAAAACATTGTTGGCTGCATTAGTCAAGTTAGTAGGTCTGTGCAAGACTTGCATGTAATCAAATAAGCATGGTGGTTTTAAGCACAGCTGATTTTAAAAATGAGTAATGTGTGTTTAATTAGTTGGGAATTTCTGGAGACTTTTCAGTTTTTCTTAAATACAGATTAATCAGCTGAGCTATATAGAAGTCATATGTTTAATAAAATAGAACTTATTTACATCAAATACTAAAAGCCATTGTTGGAATGTTTGCTGTGTTGCAGCCAGTGCTTAGGAAACCGCTAGGATGGCTTTAGTATGAGAACTTCCTTGACTTAGGAGATGCAGAAATAATTGGAACAATGTCAATTATGAACAAACCAGATGCTGTTTAATTGTAGAATGTAGACTTGTCTTAAATTAGCCTTTCAACAAAATCATGTTCTAATTAGAATTCTAGGAGACTCAAAGTGTGAAGGAGTCTTATACATGAGTTACTTCTCTAGAAAATGTTACGCTTCTGTCATGCTGTAGTCCTAGAGAGGCTGCTGAATTAATTCTCTAGACTTTAGTACTTTTAAAGTATCTGGAAAAGCATGATCTCATTCAAATACTGAATATGCAGTGTACTTGAGTTACCATGAAAATTTGTAGTTAAAACTTACTAGAACTTTCTTTAAAAGAATATCGTTAAACTGATTAGAGTTAGAAGAAAGCTGTGGCCTGTTTCTTAACCTCGTTGCTAAATTGAAAGTAATAGCATATAGTAGTTGATCATTGTGACATATATCATGCATGTTCAGATAAACTTGACCCAGTGATTAAATAGCTGCCGATTATAGATGCCTTTCCAGTTTGCTTCATTGAAAGTGGAAAATACTTGGCAGACAATTATCTCAAACAGGAAAAAAAAAGTATACAATTCAACTTTCTGGCTTTGTGATAACTAAATATTTACAGGGGTTCTTGAGTATGCGAGTACATTATGTGTGAAGATTCAAGGCTAAGGTTATGAGAGAAGCCTCTTAATGCCAATAACCAACTGATTTTTATATTCTCAGATCTTTTATGACCTTGTGCGACAAATTAACAGAAAAACTCCAGTGCCTGGAAAAGCACGCAAAAAGTCATCATGTCAGCTACTTTAATACATAGCTGTACTGTAGCTCTGAGCCAGGTAAAAATTTTAAAATTTTCTGTGTATTATGGCTATCAAACAAAACAATAACAAAAAAACCTAAACACCTATGGTAGCTGTTGATGCAGAACAGCATTGAAAATTCTTGGTTTACATTATCATAGAAATTTTTATCGTCTTTATTTTGGTATTCCACAGTCAGAACTGCAAATATGTGCAAGATACACTTCACGCTAGTATCTTTTTTTTTTTTAAGCTTCAACGTGGTGGTGGAGCTCAAATTAAGGGAGTTCATTCTGATACTCCAAAACTTTAGCTTTTGGAAACAGGGCTTTCTTTTTTAAAGGCTCATAGAATATACTGCAAGAGCTCAATTATCAGGAATGCACACTGTAAAATATTGCCGTTTGCATGCTAAAATGTCACTTCCTGCTTTGAACTCCTGCATATATTTGCATGATGTCATAGGAATTTAGCTTGCTTGCTTTGGAATATATGTATATTTTAAAGGCTGTACAGTTGGAAGAGAATGGTGAAGTGATCATTGTAACACTCCAAATATTTGACCTGGAGCTATTGGTTACTAGATCAATTTCTGACTTGTTGGCAGTTGGCTAATGTTCTACATGACTAAATCTACACTTTAAGAATGCTGCTGAAGGCTCAAGCAAGCTCCAGCTTGCTGTTTAGCAAGCCTTTTTAGAAGTTAGCAGGCATGATTTTTTTTCCTGCAACTTGTTCTTGAGGAGGTTGTTTCCGCCTTTCCACCTCCAAGCATTAATATAGGCAAAGGTCTGTCTTGATTGACCTGACATTATGCAAGTTGTCTGTTCATCTCGATTCCCTTCAATTTTACTGGACTTAGGGTGGTTCAGTTGCTTCAGGGCTATGATCCATTGTTATACCGTATTATATCCGATAGACCTGTTTGATATACTGGAGGATTCTAGTAGGACACTTCACTGTCATAAATTGCAGGCTTTTATTAATATTCAGATAGTGCCATGTTTAACCCTTTTTGGTGTCGATATTAAAACTTACCTAATTTGAACAACTTGAATCAGTTCAAAGTAAAACTGAGATGGTTCCAAAAGCATTAGCTGAAGATGGCAGAAATGGATGCTGCATTTCTTTAACAGGGCTTTTGATTCAGGAGCTTTGATCCTCCAAATGTGTTTTTGCTTTTAAAGCCATTGGAACTGTCGTACTGTAAGCAAAACTAGTCCCACCCATCAAATACGACTTCCGCAGTTCAGCTTGGATTACCATATGTATCCCAATTCATTTTTACTAATTGAAATAGTCTGTTATTTGTATCTGTACAGTAAAATTGTATTAGTAGAGGAGAAGTGATGAGGTTATTTTCTCAGTCTGTTTCCTAAGAACTTGGCTAGTTCCTGCTTTAGTTCTTTTAACTAAAGAGGCATGACAAACAGTTGTTACTAATACTGACCTCTTGTTTTGTTGTTACAGGTCTGAAGAACTGTTGCCCAATTCAACAGTGCCAGCATTCCAACTTTATTAAACCTACCAACATCTTAAATGGACTTTCCTGTGGTGGTACCCTTTAAGAAATGGATGAAAGCTACTACATCAGTTTGCACATTCTAATCACTTTCCAGTGTCACGAGAGATTTTTACTTATAAATATTCTAAGTGTATGCAACTGGTAAAACCAGAGCCTACATCCAGTATTACTGATAAGAGACATTGTTCATCCACCAATGTTGTACATGTATGAAAACTCTGTACTGTATACTTCAACAATCCCCACTTTCTATTGGAGAGTACAATAATGTAAATCCTAAAAGCACCACTATTTTAGCATAATAAAAGAAAGTCCAAAGAGCTCCTATATAGACTACTCCAGATAACTTTGCTTCATCGGTATTTGTAGCTTATTGTAACTTTTTTAAAGAAATACAGGATCATCATCATCGTATTGTACAAAAGCGCTTTGATTAACACAACAGCTATCTAGTTTTTTAATTTTAGGAAAAACCTGTGGAGACAGTGATCTAGTCTTTAAGAGTCCTTTCAGTATAACGTCTGACTAAAGACATGGCCTTTAATATCTGTTGGGAAGGAAATGTCCAGACTTTTCAACCTTTTATTGTATGTTTCCTTTTCCTTGTTTACATAGGGAACAATGTTTATAGTTGTGTGTACAGTGGGGGTCTACAACAAGAAGTGTATATTTTAAAACGATTTTTTAATGATTTAACAATTTTTTGTAAATCATTTTCGGGCTTCTGCAGCTGTAGATTCTCACTGTGAATTCCCTTGCTTGCTCATGCATAAGTGTATTTGCAATACCAAATATACCGGTTTAGTACTTTTGCCTGTTAGTGATTGTTTTACATGTGTAACGTTTTGGTTGAGATGTTAAATGGTGGAAGAGTACTGTGGATGTGAATGTGGGAAGTAATTTTAATCATGTGTAATTGGTCACAGGGCCTAAGTTGCAGTAATTAACTTTTGCTGATTTATTTAACAATGCCTTGTTGCTTTGTATGCATTAACGTTTGGGTGTAAAGATTGTGTGTATATCCAACAGGGAGCCACAGTATTTAAATTGACCAACCTAATGTTACAACTGCTTTGAGGTGGCCAAATGTAAACTAAAAGCCTTAATTAAAGTGGTGCAATTTTGTATGACTTAGCATCAGTAGTTCAATAAATTTGGATTGCCATGCAAGGGCTTGCATTACGGTTATATACTACTTGAATGTTTTGTGTTTTAGTAGTGCTAGTAAATATTGATATTTTTTTTTTAAGTCTCTTGCACAGTGCAGATTCATACATCTTACGACAAAAAGGAACCATTATGACTTTGTCTTCTGACAAATACACGCCGTGGATATTTCTTCTAATAGCATCCCATGTGCTAGGGTGGATGAATTTCTCACTGAATGAAATTCCACTTACAGTTTTGGACTTGGAATATTCCAAGCTCTAATGTGAGGGAAAGTCTAGCAGAAAAATATCTGTCTTCAAAGGTTAGACTATCAGTGGATGTTTTGGGAACTTGAAAGTATGTTGCCTGCTATTTTGCTTCTTTCCAGGAAGAATTCATTGTTAAAATTGACTTAGTGTAGCTAAAAAAAACAAAACCACAGATCTCTTGGGAGAAAATATTATTTTTCTGCATGACTAAACCATATTTGTTTGGTTTCAAGGAAGTCTGCAGAAGAGCATTCTTGCAGTATTGAGTGTAGCAGTTTGCAGACTTTAAATATCGGTTAACACTGTTGGACCATGAAGTGGAATGCGTGGACTGTGGATGATTTCCTGATCTTGGCTGTACTGCTGAAAATGAATGTTACACCCAAATACTTGGTACCTCCTGTTTCTCTGGCACAGAATTATCAGAGCTTGTTCTAATCCATTCCTGCAAATTCAATCAGATTAGGTTAGCTAATACCGGTAAGCTTTGAGATAGTTTACGTTGCCCAAAGTGAATTAAGGAGCCCAGCTGATCCTTCCTGCTGGTAATTTCATCAGTCATCACCATTGTTTAATGGAAGTAATACACTTTCACTGCGCAGAGTCAGAGTTAAGACTGAAATTCCTTTTCGTTTATCACTGGAAACCAGAACATGTGGTTGATGATGCCCATAAATATCTCTTGGTAGTCTCTGTGTCCTGATTGGTCCCCAGAGTAGCTGAGACTGGAGCACTGGATGCTCTAGTTCCTTTTTCGCTAGGTACCTTCCTCCTTGATGAGCTAATCAGTATTTTTCCTCCCTTCACTTTCAGCCTCTGCTTATTCAGGTCTTATAATGCTTTTATGTCCCCATTGTCCTTTTATCTGTGTTCTTTTTAATGTGTTTCTTTTCCAGGCAGCTGTACAGATGGCATTGGGTGGGAGGGAGAGAAAATTCTTTGATAACATCAAAGAGGGGGGCCCTGGTCTGGTCTCGGTGTCCAGCCAAAGAGTACCGATTACAGGGGACATCGGGCTTTGTCCTGAAAGCTCTGTACTGAAGCATTCTTGTTTGCTCTGTGAAAGAGTAAATGTACAGTTCCTCAGCACTGGAGGTAGTCAGTTTGATCAAAGTAAATTTTTAGAAACTCCAGGCATTACCATCTAAAGATTGTGCTAAAAAGTGAAATATGCTTTTTGCCCCCTATATTTAGAACTTGGGCTGGATTTGTAAAATCAACATATAACCCAGGTAATACTTAAAAAAAACACAGTATTTTTCTCCTTGAAAGCTTAGGCAGACTTCAAGGGAGCAGTGTCCTGGTTGTTAAAGGGAAGATGCATGACAAAATGATGCCGAGGAAGTGATGGACATGAAGCATAAGGAAAAATGCGTGAATTTTCTTCGTTTCTCAGTAATTGCAGCATATGAAGCTGTTCCTGCTGAGGAAGTGAACATCCGGTTCCCCACAGGAATTGGAACTATGCAAGCAGTTACCAATTCTAGAAAAGAATTCCGTCTGCTGAAATTTTTGAACAAACTTTTACATGTCTTCAGGATAACTGCTTTGTGTACCAGCACTTAAGTTCACACTTGAACTACTTGTACAGCAATGGAACACTTCTCATAAAGCTTTGAATGAAAACATGCATAATTCATAGCTTGAGAACTCATGCAGTAATTTTCCAAATTCAGTGTTAATACACATGTATTACTGCTTGTAAAGTTAGCTTATGCTTACAGTGCACACAAAGGTTGGGACTGCTTTATTTCCACCCTAATCTGAAATTGCTATACGTCAGTATTTAATGTCTTGAGCTTTCTGTGGGAAAAGTAATGTTCATGTCCTGAAACATAGAAATGTTATTTCATGGAATTGCACTCCTCTTATTAGGACTCTTTCCTCTCAATATAAATTTATTTCTTATACCTTGTTACTAATGTCCTTCTTCATCCTCAAATTATTCTGTGAAATTAATGTCTACTTGTTGAATTTACAAGAATATTTTCAAACTTTAAAATATGTTTTCAGATGTCCAAACAAATGCACTGTAAGCTCAAACTACTTCTGCTCTTCTGCATAACTTGTGGAAAAGTATTGTGGAGTTAGATATTATTTCATAATGTGTACTGATGTTGCAGTGCTAGAAATGGGAGGTGGGAGGAGAATCCTGCTGGAATTTAGATTAAACTGCGTTTTTCTCCTTTTTTTATGTAACTAGAGTTGATGTTTCCTCATGGATAAACACTAAAGTTGAGGATTTTCTTTTTAAACAAACTATGGATGAATCAAACTTGATAGCTTTTTTTCAAAAGCTTTCTAACCTTTTGGGGAATAACTTAGAGAAATTTTGCCACAATACTATACTAATTCTAGATAGACTTCAGTTTAGACATCTCAACTATAGAAAGTTATTTCTAGATGTGAATTGTCAAAAATATATTCAACAGTCTGCAACACTTGCTTTTTGAATTGTAATATGAAGATGTAGCCAAGCATCAGTGTAGATGGAAAGCTTTTTGTCCAATGTTAAACTGCTGTTCCAACAGCATTAGGCTACACTTCAATTTATAGCTTTTATTTTGACTATGTATGGGGAATAGAATAAAAGCAAAGAAAAAGTTGGTCAAATATGTAACAAAATGCAGTTGTATGTAGTCCTCTAAGGTACCATTAGACAAGCAGAGCTCTTAATCAAATTAGGTTCTTATTTCTGAGTCTCAAGCACCTTATACTCTTCTTTGAAAGACTTATGAACAGCTTGAAGATTCTTAAAACCTAATTTAATTTCTCTGTTCTAGAAAGTAAAACTCTGGAATGATACTTATATTTGTTGGAAACTTTACATTCATAGTCTGGAACTATAAGCAAAGTTGGTTTGTAGTCTTGATTTTGTTCCCCGTGTTACAATATCTGAGCTTCAAACAACAGATAAATGTGGATTTTTTCTTCCCCCCCCTTTTTTTTTTTTTTGCTTTTCTTTTGTTTTTCTTTTCTAAAACTATTTATTTTCAGAATTTTGAATCACCAAGCAGAGGGCGGCTTCCTGTTTTCAATGAGATGTTCTTTAGGGAGAGATTTGTGAATGGAGAAAGGAATGTCTTCGTAATTCCACTGTACTCACTTCAGCCTCAAGTACTGCCAAACAACAAGCTCTACAGCTTCATTGTTTCAAGAAAGTTCACTGCCACCAGGATTATTTTTCTACTTTGAGGTTGTGGCTGAGTGAACTACTTCATTTGAAAGACACTGGAATTTGTAATTAATTCATGTAATTTCTTTTGGCTACCATAAACTTGCGGGGAGGGGGCATGTCTGCAGTCTTGGACACAGTGAAATTATAGTAGAAAATTATAGTTCCTTCTTTGCTCAGTATATTTTACCTTTTCATATTCTGTGGCATTTTTACCTTCTAAATCTAGCAGGGAGGAGTCAGTAACTTCACTCCTGTACTGAGGATAAAAATCTACATGTGAAATCCCAGCTCTCAAACTGGGTTTACGGCTTGTAATGTGCCCAATGCAACAAAGTTCCTTGGCACTACTGTCATGATTTTCAGACACAAATAAAATGACAGTTACAAATTTGTCTCTTTCTTTTTCCTTTTATTAAAAAGGGGGTTTAGCTGAGCTTTCTCAATAGGAGTAGGCATGGGAATCAATTTGTTTAGGGTAAGACCCCCCCAGCAAACATTAATTCGAGAGTCGACACAGGTATCTTAATACTAGGCAAGCACATAAACACTTTACTTAAATTCTTGAGATTGGTTTAAAAGTTTCCTTACATTTAAATTTTTAAAAAATGAAAAATTACACATGTCCAGGAATGTGTTTCAACTGAGAAAAGATGGGCTAAACCATGAGCTTTCTTCCTTCTCTTACGAAACAGCAAGCTATAGCGTAGGTCCCACAGTTTTCTTAGTACTGAGTGCAGTTGTGGTGCTGTCTCACATTGAACAAGAACTTTGGGCTCTTGCTTTTGATAGTTCCAAATTAAGCCTACAATCTTCCATATGCAGATGTCATGTATGCAGCTTAGCAATGCTTTAGGGCAATTTATTTGATTTATGAGCTGTCTATATTAAAACGTCTTCTAAAAGGTAATTGGAGCTTTGAGTTAGTTTACTTGTTTAATTTTAACCTAGTATATCCTGAACTTCAACCTAGTACATCCTGTAAACTCTGCTAATTTCACAGAAGGCTAGTAGGGAGCAGAGGAATCTTAGGCGTTGGCAGTAAACTTGCCATGTTTCTGCGTTAGTTGTGCTAGCTGCTGAATTGCCTTTGCTTGTCCTGCCCGTAAGCATGGAGCATTACTACTCCTTGTGAGATTCCAATATCACGGCTGCAGTTAAAATCAGTGTTGATGCAAATGTGTGAAACTTAAGATGGATTTATAATTTTGAATTATAAATTTAAATTCAGACTCCTTTACATCATGCTAAAGGAACAGATGTAACAAGTGACTGAAAAATTTATGTTCCTTTCTGCTTCTTGGAAGCGTAGGATGTTTCCGTGAGATTTCCAGTTCTCTTTTTCCTCCTCTTTTTCTCCTCCCCTCTGTTGGATAAATATGAAGTAGGATGCTATTTAAAAAGTACTGCCTTGAAACACATCTCAGGGTTTTTGCCCCATTCCTCCCCTTTGCCCCCTTACTGGAGCCAACTTTTGAAGCCTCTAAGGTGCTTCCCCCAGCCTGCGTTTAAAGAAGTTGTACATACCAAGACAAGTTATCTCAAGGGCCTCAAATGCAGGTTTGTTGATGTGGAGGGTTCAGTTTGGTTATTTTTAATTTAAAAAAAAAAAAAACAGTATGTTGTCCTCTTAATTTCTCTTCAGCTGTATTTCTTTTGCTTTCTTCTCAACTGTCATTGCTTTGAATAAACTTGAGGCAGCATGCAAAGGAAGTGTTTTATGTGTCATTAGATCTCATTTGTTGACACTTTTCTGCCCTGAGAAAGGGCTAGCCTGAGAGTGTGAGCTGTTGGCAAAGGGTTGAACCAGGTATTAATTTGTGCATTACTCTGAATTTCCCAGTGCGCTACAGAGACAGTAATGCTACACTGTTTTGTGAGGATGTGTTGAGAGGTAAATTCTACTAAGTATGTGGCACTGAATTAGGATATAATAGTTCCTTTAACATTCTTTTAGTTTTTTGCTGTAATTATGTTGTTGCCTTCACTTCTGCTTTCATGATAGTCGAATATAATAGAAGGATAACTTTGGGGTTTTTTTAATATCCAAAACTACATTTCCTGAGTTGACTAATCTACTCTCTAAGGGTCTTCTGCTTGCTTGTGTTCTTGCATACCGGATCTTCATCAGGCTTCTCAGCTTTCCTTTTCTTGGGAAGCCTTTTCAAGTTAGGCTCTCCAGCAGCTTCACCAAGCCACCGAGGTTGGGTGCCACAGCATTTTATCAGCAACTTCAGCAGGCTATGGGACTTTCAGATGATGCCTTGCAATTCTGCTGCCTTTTGCAGCTGTATCCCTCTGCATGAGAAATTTAAATGCCTAATTTGCTCAAAGCACCCCCTTCTAGCTGTAGCCCCAAATACACTCGAGTACTTTCAAGTGTTTTTCAGAATTTGCCTGTCTGTGCTAAAAATGCAGTTTGGACAGTTTTCCTTGTACTAGAGCACGAGGAAATGAACTGCTGTCAGTAGCACTGTCGTTTGTGCTGATCGGGTAGTAACAATATTTTCCTGTAGTTAAAAAGCGTGCAAAATCCTGCTGGAGGAGGAAGAGGAGCGGTAGTTTTGTAACTTCTAAGTTTGTTCAGGGAGATAAGGACAGGCTGGTCCTGCTCGGCAGTTACTACTTTACCTGCTGGTGCCACAGTCTGAGTCACACTGGGAGAAACGGGAAAGGCGGAGAAACGGGCACAAACCTGCCAACTGCCAGAAACGGCCTCATCTTCGTAAAGCAAAGGGCGGGAGGCACGTTGCTAAGAACACATTTGGAGCACTGGGTTAGTTCTTCTCTTTGGAATGAGATAGCCTTAACAGCATTTGACAGATTTAAACTACTTTATATATATATATATAGAGAGAGAGAGAGACCTTGTCACTTCGCGCGGGGTCTCTCAAC